>OX346247.1:64530311-65130311 GCA_947049315.1 Epistrophella euchroma | reverse complement strand
CGAAGTGGATTTTTGTACTGTATATTGACTTATAGACCGAGAGCTGGTAAATGTAGTTTGCCACCGCAGTGCGCGTTAAATAACTTTCATATCACTTCGCCGCCACTCCATCGCCCAGCCACTTGTTCACCATTCCACTGCCACTTGCTACTCCTTTGCTCCTTTGTGTGTTTGGTCAAAATTGGTTTATGACAGTGACGAATAGTTTGAAAGAAAATTTTTCCAGTTTCACAATGTACCGTGTGACCTGTCTAATGTCATGCTACACAACTGGATCAGTTCTCTCGAGTTCGGCCTTCGTCAAATAGTGATCTATAGTTATTGCTCTGGCTTTGAAATCAATGGTGGGCCTGAAGTTTATAAAATCGTTTGTCTTTTCCAGGATATGTAGATGGGGCACATGTATATATAGCTGAACGTCCAGTCATCGGTTTATGACTTGATGCATTGCTGTGTATCAGAATATTGCTTCCTTATTCGAAGACCTCTGCTGTTAATCCATCGGAACAGCCGCCGGCGCCTCCGCCACTTGCCTTGTTGTTCTTTAGCTTTTTTTTTTATAGCAAAGTGAATGAACAATGGATAGCTGTCGCTCAAGTGCTCTCTGTAGACTCTGCTAAGACATCCAACTCCAACGTCGATTTTTTTTTCCTTTTAGGTGGTTCTTCGTTTCGTTTGACAGGTGGAGCTCTGGAATTTCCCGCAACTAGGAAATGGTCAGTGCTCATCAAACATGTCTTCCTTTCTCTCTTAAGAATCAAAATCAACGATCACGACTTTTACATTGTACTTCGGACACACTCAAACCTTGTGAGCCACGTTCAGCGATCATTAAACTTATCCTTCGACTCAAACTCTTGAGTTGCACGTGGTTTGCAAGAATATACTCCCAAGTTGAACTTGTTGTAATTTTAGAGTAATCATTATACCAAGACTTCTCGTTTTTCTCGTATTTTACCTGGTATGGTAGGGGAATTTAATCCAACAATGGAAGAAAACATAATACCCAAACTCGGAGGACAGGGCTCTTGATCTACCTAAAAACAGCAATTTTCAACAAGTTTTGACAGCAAAGTTCGAAAATTTTTAAAAATGTGCAAGAAATTTCACGTTACCAAACAGACTCAATGATAAATCCATAATAAAATTTCATTACAAACGACTTAAAAAAAAAAAAAAAAAATTAATGTGATGGCGCAACAGCTCATTTAGAATCAAGGCTTATTGTGTATTATTGGCAGGAATGGAGGGAACCTACAGTTTTCTGCCGAATCTTAAATGCTCTTGGAGGATTTGTCAAGCCTGTTTCACAATGCGACAAGCAAACGAGACGTGAACGTGACGAGCACTCGTCGTAGCTGTCAAACCAATTTCAAGCATGAGAATATACCAGAGTATTCACAATAAAGCGTTTCTCGTCGTCCCGTCACGCCATGATTTCGAAAAATTGAAAAAAAGACGCGACGAGACGGCGATTTATATTTTCACAATTGAGAACAGGACACCGAGCATATCTGTATTTGTATTTACATTTATTAATTGTGTAGATAAATAAATAAAATACCGAAAATGGCGAGCAAATAAGTGTTTTTATTTTGCGACTAATTAATTTTGTTTTTATTAACATTCCCACCGCCATCTTTTGCTCACTTTTGGTCTTTTTGCTTTTTTGTAAACAAACACTCCCAAAAGTACTAAAAGCATTTTTTTTTAACATTTTCATTTTCCTTTTCTTCAAATTTTGTATTTTATTTCCCAAATTCACTGACAAACACGAATAATTCTACGCTTTCGGTGTGAAGAACTCGCTGCATTGTGAATTGGGGAACGATTTTATAACAAGAAAAAGATTAAAGCGTTTCTCGTCACGCTGGCGTCTCGTTTTCTCGTCGCATTGTGAAACAGCCTTCACACCTCGCAAGAGGAATTAGCCGTTTTTTAAATGTTTTTTTTAGGTGGACGAGGCTGGGAATCGAACCTGACCTCCAGAATGACCGTCCTAGGCACTAATTATGATGCTACGGCAATAACTTATATATACCTATCAATAAAAACATGCTTATATAGGTAACAATAACAATAAACATAAATTAGATAACATGGACACAAAAGTACATATTTGATTCTGTGAATCACCTAATTGCAAAAGTGGGAGTCATATAACTTTAACATCGCTCCAATAACGAATTCTTAGACAGCTAATAATAATATTGTTTTAACGTTATACACACTGTTCTATTGGCACCTAGAATATATGCCTCGGGAATTCGTCTGACAGTCATATTTTAGCCACCAAAACAACACAATATAATAATAACGAGAAACGAGTTTGTATTATAAGTATTATTCCCAATAGAAATGAACAATACAGAAGAAACTTGGTTCTTGGTTTTAAAAAATTTAAAAAGCATTAGCAACGAATCAATTCCTCGCTTAGAGGTATTCTTTGAAAATAAAACTCTCATTCTGTACTTACTTTCAAATCACTTTCGAAACCCACATTCTTATTTATCTATAATATAATAATTTTATGATTGATTGGCTAGTTTCTTCAACTGAACTTCTGTTTGGCCTTGTCACAAGGAGCTGTAAAAGAATAATCGATTTCTATCTACACACAACAGACAAAAGAACTTTGTTAAGGTATATTAAATGTACGACTTGGTTGTACGAAATCGCTCGGTACGATGTGGATGGATAGTAATAGCATTTTTAATATGTTTAATTCATAACAGATTAAAGAAAAATAACTGTTTCGAAAAATATACCTCCAATACTCCAACATTTAAAATGGTATTTTCTTTCAATTGCAATAGTGATATGACAACGAAAATTATGCGGTTGAATTATATTTTCATCTTTTCTTTTTAGAGTTGTGTGTGTTCACAGTATCTTTAATCAAAGAAGCTTGTAAAAATATGCTAAATCGATTTATTCGTACGTAGTGTTATTGGATTGAATAAAATGGTTCTGTATCGATTGAACTATTATACTCGTTGGGCCGTTTTCTTTCACGATTAAGTGCCTTTCGTACTATCTGGCATAAGGCCCAGCGTTGCCGAAGTGGCACGATCGTGCTTTTTTGACACGATAATTTCCTCGAGGCACGGTGGCACGAAAAAGTTCAATATGGCACTTTTTTTGTTCCATTATTTTACTTAAAATGAAGCAAATTTCAACAAAATATAATGAAAATTGGTCCAAATTCCGTAGAAAGTGGGGAAGAAACACATATTTTTTGACAATTCACGAATAGAGCAAATTATTTCCATTGAATTTTGTTATTGTAGTACACCCCGTAATAAAATTGATTCAAGAAAATAAACGAATTTGTGGTTTTTTCATGTGGCAAGAAAATTAGCACGTTTTTTCAGAAAATATGGCACGTTAATTTTATTTCGGTCGGCAACGCTGTTTCCTTGTAGGTGCCGTGGCGTGATGGTTAGTGCGATGGACTGTCATGCCGGAGGTCTAAGGTTCGATCCCCAGCCTCGCCACCTATTTATTTAAAAGAAAAAACGGCTACTGCCTCTTGCGGGGAATTGACAAATCCTCCAAGAGTATCTCCTGTCACAGAAAAGTGCCGCTCGTTAGCCGTTCGGATTCGGCAATAAACTGTAGGTCCCCTCCATTCCTGCAGACACGCACACAGGAATGGTTGAGAGTTGTAAGTCACTAGGCCCTAGTTCTTCATGAGCTGTTGTGCCATCAAATTTATTTATTTATTTATTTATTTTTAACGCTGTTTCCTTATGAATGCGGCAAAAAATTGTGCATCTCCTCCACTTCTGCTGACTCTCACATAAAAGAAATGGTTGAGAGAGTGCAGGTCACTAGGCCCTTGTTCTCCAGTCTCAAAATTGTCGCACTCTTAATTTTTTTTTAAATTAAACAATCAACTACACATTGCGCTGATACTAGTGGCATCGCTTGGAAACAGTGTTACCTCTGTAAAAATTTAAAAGGTGTCAAAAAAGTGTCCTAGAGGAAAAAAAAGTGTACCATAAAATTTTCAATTACAACGGGAAAATTAATTCGTAGAAAAAAAAATTACATCAAATAGATACAAACATGCAGGTAACATTGTTAAGTTATGAGAATGGGTACGATCACATTAGATCTTTTACATCCCAAAACTATGCGAATTTCAACGAATTTCAGTATAATTTAATTTTTTTTAATGAACTTTATTGACAGTCCTTTGGACTAAGACTCGTAGAAATTGGAAGTTTGGAAAATAAAAGAACAGTTCTATTATATCTTTCATATTTTTTTTTGTAAGTATGCTTTTGTATGAGTACATTATTAGGAACCTAATCTTCTTAGTACAACTTATTGCTCGCAAATTGTTTGTTTTTTTTAAATATTGTCGGAAAAATTTCTAGATTTCTAAAAAGTGTTCAAATTCGATTATTTTTAAAAAGAATGGACATTCAAACTACATGCCATCAACATGGCTAGCAATATTTCGGCCATAAGACCACTATAATGCAATTACAAATGCCAAAAAATGGTATGCAAAAAAAGTTCGTGAAGAATTAGGGCCTGTGACTTACAAACAAGTGTCAAACAATCATGTTTGCCTATTGTTTTTCAGCAGACAAATGTCTACAGAATTGTTTCAGAATTCGAGCGATTAAGATGAGAGTTCTTTTATATTGTAAAGAGCTGTTGCTCTTGGAGGATTTTTTACTTCTTCGCAAAAGGCAGTAGTCGTAGAAAAATAACTGTTTTTTTTTTTTAGATGGAATAGGCTATGATTTGATCCGCAAAACCCTTAGACGACAAAGATCATCAGAATTATCCTCAATTTACTGACCTTGGGATGTAACACACTAAGAAAAGCAAGACCAAACCCACTTTTTGATCTTTATTCTTTTTTAAAACATCGAATATTATTTACCTATGAACCCAATACTTCCCTAAGTCAAAAAGAAAAAAACTCATAACATAAATATGATGTTATCGGAAGCGGAAACTCTTATATAGAGAATGCTCGTTTGTGCTCAACCAAACGAGTGAGCTTGACTTCCTCTCATGAATCAATAAAAATAGAAAAAAAAAAAACATTTCTAAAGATAAAAAAAATCAGTTAGGTACTGTAGTGAAAAATAAGTTTTTGGTTTGTTTTTGTTTTTTTATTTTGTTTTGCTTCTATCTTTTATGAAAGTGAACAAAATAGAATGAAGTTCAAACGCGATAAAATTAAATTTATCAACAATAATGACATTTGGCTAAAAATGTTTTTTTCTTATATTTATGTATCCCAAACCGGTATAAGCGTGGGGTGTAAAACAATCAAACATTTTGGCGCGACAAAAATGTTGTTTATACTTACAAATGCATGGTATTAGTACCAGACTGTATGTTGTTAGTGGAGTCAATAAAATGTTTTTATTTCAAACTTTTAAAGTGCGGCTTTGAGTTTTATGATTTATTTTGCAAATTGTTTGCTTTATACACAGTAATAAATTAAGAAAAGATAAATCATAGAGCTAAAACTTGTAGTTTAGGTTAAAAACAAAAAAAAAAAATAAGTATATGACAGGGGTGCCTATCCGGAACAAAGTCATACACCTTTTATTGAAGTCAGGAATCTATTATTGAATTTTATTTTTAAATAAAGTATTGATTAAAAATACTTTTGAAAAATTTAATTTTAAGAGCAAAATTTTGAAAAAAAAACATTTGTTTTTGAGTAAACTTTTTTTTTAATTATTTTGCTAGGTACTGTGTTTATTTTTAATATTCGATACTCATTAATTTTTGGTCTAAACCAAATGCTTGAATGTTTTCTAGTTTTTGAGAAATCTATAAAAAAAAATCGAAACTATACTTTACTACATCTTAAAGTCCAGTGACTTTTTCGCCGGAAAGATGGTGACTTTACGTATAAATAAAGGAGATCCTGTAAACAGTAAGCAACCAGTATAAATACAGCCAACAAACTGATCACTTTTGTTCAGTTTTCTAAAATACCTTCGGACTGTAAGGTTATCTTAAAATACTGCTTATAAAAAGTATACGATTCTCAAATCGAATAGTATTCAGAATCAGAGTAACGTGTTAAGTACTTGAAGTTAAACATCCACTGTATCCATAGCAATAGTCCTTAAGTTCATAAAAGACACGGTCCCAAAAAATAAATATATATTTTTTTGGCTTTTCCCTGGGAACAAAAATTAAAAAAAAAAAGGCGAAATTTTTGCTCTTTATTTAGCCTTTGGTTATTTTACCTTGAAGGACTAGTTCTCGGTTCTGACTTTATTCTATTGTTTTCAAGCTGAGTTAAGTTTCTTCAAATTGAGCCCAAATTCATCTTTGTGCCAAGCACCATATTTTTGTTATTATACTGCAGATTATACTTCTTGGTTTTTATAACTTTATTATTGCTAAATTTTGAATAGTTGTACTTTAGAAGAAAAATTGAAGAAATTTTTTTTAATTTGAAATCTTAGAGTGAAGTTATAGTCGATAACTACTCCTTTGGGGGTAAAATCGCCTATAACAAAAAAAAAGCACGAAGATTTCGAGTTTTTTTTGGATTTTTGACTATGTTGCTGGGTGAGGCCAATATCATAAATAACTCAGCAAAAAATCAGAGCTACCGAATCGAACGCAAGGTCTGATGTTAGTTTACTGAATTATAAACTGTTTTTTGAGTTTTTACTTGCCTGGAGTACGAAGTCAATAAAATTTATATTAACAAATAATAAAGTGAACCATATATTTTAACCTAGTTTCTATTACTAGTATATATACTGTCCGACAACCGATTAGCGCCCCCTGTAATAACTCGGAACTCTGCATTCTGCATATATGTATCATGCTCAATTTTTTTTTCTTTTCAATCTCCTTCATTGATTCTCAATCTTAAAAAAAAAAACTTGTTCTGGAAATGAACGGTAATTCTGTTTTTCTTTTTTCTATCAAATATGATAAATTTTTTTTTTTTTGCAACAGTTTTTGAATTAAGTTTAGTAAATATGGAAAAAGCAAAAGCGTTAAATAAGTCCGAAAGGACTAAAATAAAGGGTTATAGTGGCGTGCGGCATATCAATCCATCAAATTTCCAGAAAAATTAATCGCAGACGTAAACTTATTTCCTTATTTTTACGAAATGAGCATAACTATGGAAAGGATAGGAAGGCCTGGGTATCTTCTGTGATTACAGCAGCTGACAAGCGAATTATTTTGATTCACGAATCTGCAGCAAAAATTAAAGAAAAAACCGCTGTGCAAATCATTAATACTAATGCTGAATATTCAAAACGTCATAAAATAATAATAAAAACACCTCCTAACCAATTTGATAGACACAACGCCTCGATTTCTGCAGAGCGCATATGACATGGACGAAGGAGGAGCAGCTTGTAGCTTCTTAGACGAAAACAAAAAATTAATTTGGAGGGTACCGATGGCTATATGCTTCCTACTGTCATGATCTTCGAAATCGAGAGGAAGAACATACTTTAGATCGACAGCACTGCCGTGCTGTATGAATACCACAATATAGCTACAATGGTGTTTTAAAAACGGAAGGATATTTTTGGGCCCTTGGAATGTTAGTTTCAGCCAAGATAAAGCCCTTATACACACCTCTAAGCTCGTAAAGTCAAGGGATGAGCTCCAAAAGGTGCCCTTAATGACCTGGCCACTATACTCGCCTGATCTTAATATTATAAAAAAATGCTTGGGGATGGTTAGCATTCAAGGTATTAAAATGTGGAAGTCAATATCCAATCCAACTAAATTGGGACTCGTTGAAGGAATAATAAGAAGTTCCTGGGAGACAATTTCTCTTGATTATATAAAGAAATTATATAGCTCCTTACTTGCGTGTAGTATCATTGTATATATGCAATGATACACGCAATTAAGGAATTCGTGAAAAAAGTTAACTCGAGATTTTGAAAAAACTTGACATTACGCCGCCGACAGGAAAAAGACTGTGATGTACTTTGTTGTCTAAGACTGTTTTTGGTCTGATGTAAGCTCCGGTTCCTGTCCTTATACCTCCTCGTCTTAGTGATGTCCTATTATAGACACCGTTGGACTAAACGCTTGACTGATTGGATACCTCTAAATAAGAAGAGAAAAGTTGGCAGACAACGGAAGAGATGGAAAGACAACATAGACCAATTTTCAAACCAGTGGACCCAAAGAGCTAAAGATAGAGACGTCTGGAGAAGTCTGGGGGAGGCTTTTGCCCATTTAACTACCTAGCTTTAAATACTAAGATTAAGGTCTTAAAATTTTATTTTAAAAATGAAAAAAAAAAAAATTGGAAAATGTAATTAGGGATTATTTAAGCTAAATATAATAATAATAATAATAATTATAGACACAATGGCTGTCTTCTGGGTTGCTGGCTTCGGACTAGTAGGTGGCACTGGCTCTTGTCGATAATCTTTCGCTGATTATCCACGGGCTTAACTGGTTATCGATGGTTTTCACCGGCTATCAACGGCTTTTCGCCTGCTATAAACAGCTTTCGCTGGCTATCAACAGTTTTCATCGGCTATCAATGGCGTTCGCCGGCTATCAACAGCTTTCGCTGGCTAACAACGGTTTTCGCCGGCTATCAACGGTTTTCGCCGGCTATCAACGGTTTTCGCCGGGTATCAACGGTTTTCGCCGGCTATCAACAGCTTTTGCTGGCTATCAACGGTTTTCACCGGCTATCAACAGCTTTTGCTGGCTATCAACAGTTTTCATCGGCTATCAACGGCTTTTGCCGGCTATCAACAGCTTTCGCTGGCTATCAACGGTTTTCACCGCCTATATATTGGCTTCACGACTCCTTACCACTGGTAGTGGGTATCCTATGAATAATTACATTTTTCTATTGTTTACTTCAGGAGCTTCTTATTTATGCTGTCTTCGGCACTAGTTGCTTGGACTGATTCTTCCTGTCAATTGAAGGTCAAGTCTGGTCTCCGTCTTTTCCGTGCATGTATGGGTCTCTGTGAGCTTTACTTATCCTACTTGGCGGCAAAAGTAAGTGTGTGATCAATTTTAGCGGAGTTTAATTTTCCATAGAAAATTCTGAACATCGCCACGTCACCCTATAAATCATGCATACTTCACCTCTTGTAGGATAAAATCGCTGGGGCGGGAGGAAGTTTAAAATTGAATATGTTCGTTGTTGGTATCATTTTTCACCATCGAGGTTCTTCGGTCGTTGCTTTGTTGTCAATGCCAGTGGAAATCATGCTGATTGGGATCTTTTTCTATTCAAATTCACCACACTTATTTATTTGGTATCAGCGTTGCCATAATGTGCCCGATCGGGCCATTTGGCCCTATGTTTTTTATTTTGGCCCCGGGCCACCATGTAGTGGCCCGCACTTATAATTTTTTGTGTTCATTGGGAGTACCCTACAAAATATTCATTGAGCGCTTATTATAAATTTGACGGAGGCGGAATCCTTTCACGAGAAAAGATTAAAATTTTAAAAACCTGAAAAAATTCTCGTACTTCAAACATCTGGAAATAAAATTTCAGCTTTCCTTATATTTTATGTTTAAAGCACAAAGCTTGGAGGAATGATTTAAACATTGAAGTTCAATTTATTTCATTTTTTTTAAATTTGTATTGTGTTTTACTCCATTTTGTTTTATATTTATTTACTGCTTTGATATTAATTTGTAGACCACAAGCAGATAAAAATGTGGCTGTAAAACGAACAGCCGTTTTGACCAAGATCCAGATGTACAACAACTGTGGTTTAGATTACTTAATTACTTTCCTTTACTTTACTTTAGATGGCGCTCACAGCCCAGGATAGACTACGGCCTCAACCAACAAGCCCCTCCAGCCAGCTCGGTCCCTAGCTAGCTGCCTCCAGTTACGCACTCCAAGTTGGTTGAGGTCGTTCTCCACTTGTGTGCGCCACCTAAGGTGGGGTCTTCCTCTGCTGCGCAGACCGTCAGGGGTAGATTCGAAGACTCGTCGGGCTGGTGCGTTAGTGTCCATACGCTCCACGTCCACGTGTCCCAGCCATCTCAGCCGCTGAATTTTCAGCTTCTTGACCAGGTCGACGTCGCTGTAAAGCGACTTTAAAAATTAAAGTTTAAACCCACCTGAAATCGGTGGGTTCAACCCTGGTACAAGCATATGTTATTGGCTTTTATCATACCAATATAATTAAACACCAGTTAATCCGCCAAAATCAGTGGTTTAAAATTGCTGAACAAAGGTTTAAATGTTAGAACAATTCAAACGTTTTTGCCTCCAAAAGCTCCGAAAAAAATCTCAGCTCTTATGTGAGATTTGTTCTCCCCCTTCAAAAATCCTTGAGCGCTCAGATGTTTCTTTCTAAATTAGAAGACACAAATTCTATAAAAAATAATTAATAATAATATGTAACTTTGTTCGTGTTTTATCCAAAACTAGGAATTTCTACGAATTTTCAGCGAAAATACTTATAGAAATTCGAAGTTTCGGAAAGTACACGAAAAAAGTTAGTATAAACTTTGTTTGCCAAACTATTAGCGACAAAAGAAAATAAAAAGTTTTGTCTAAACTGGGGGTTAGGACCTACATATTTAAAAAAAAAAATTCTCTGACGGATTGTGGCCCGCACTTTAGGGAAATGGCCCTTAAAGTGGCCCTCAATAATTTTTTCTTTGTGGCAACGCTGTTTGGTATGGGGAAACACAGCTCAATGCAGGTGAAGGTGATTTTTTGAGTTTTTTAATTAGTCGATGATGAACTCTTGGCTTGTTCGCATGCTATCGGAGAATGCTACCAGACGGAAAGTATATGGCGAATTGTAAGGCTTCATTAGAATAGAATAGAATAGAATAGAATAGAATAGAATAGAATAGAATAGAATAGACTTTATTTACATGATAATTAGGTTTACAGTAATGTGTTTGTTTACAAGTCTTTTACGACCTGGTTTAATAACCGTCGGTCAGATTGACAGAAAATAATTTTATTGATTTAATATTTGTCTCTCATCATCAAAATTTACATTATTTATTAATTTTTTTTTTTATAATTATAATCAGGTGAAATTAAAACATTTCATTATGATAATACATATAAAAGAATTTAATCAAAAGCTTTCTGTTAGGATCCTACTTCTGTAGGCCATCGCAGTTCGGATAAATCTATAAAGCTTGTCCCATCCTTTTTCGCCATTAAGAACATCTATTACCTCCTCATCAACTAATTGATTCGTGCCGAAAACGTCACGTCGAACTTCTTGAAGAATTGGACATGAGCCTAGAAAATGTGCAATATTTTCCCTTTCGTGAGTATTGCATAGTTCACATTCAAGAGGTAAGTCTGGTCTATGGGGGATAAAGTTCAATGTAAGAATTTCACCTCTAGCTCGAAGAATACTCGATATCATATCCGTGGAATGATTGTCGTTGAAGTAATTTGAATCGCCCAGTTCGAATTTGAGTCTTTTATAAAATTCTCTATAATGAGATTCCTTGGCCTGGTTGATGAAGTTCTCCCAATATTTCGTGTCGAGCTTGGATAGAAGAGTGTAAAACTGTTCTTCTAGATGTGTTACATCTTCCATGTCAAAATTCATCATTTCCCCCAAAGAGTGAGATAAGCTTATCCAAGATCTTACAAAGTTCAGTTTATTTGCAATCAAATAACTTAATATTTTGTTAACTAGCCGTGACGAATCCATTCGAAGTATTTTAAGGACATAATCAAAATGGATTTTAAGTGAGTCGATAAATATCGGAGGAACTCCAGTTTCAATGTGAAGCATATAATTTGGAGTAGATGACGGAAGGGCAAAAACTCGTTTTAAAAAGAAACGAAGTAATTTTTCTGCATCTTCGTATTCCTTATATCCCCACACTTGCGCGCAGTATAGCATAACCGATTTCGAAACAGCTTGAAATAATTTATATTTTGCGGAGTGGTGAATTGATTTATTAGAAATACAGTTCTTCCATGATACACATATAGCTGCCTTGGATTCCTGAAGTTTCGCTTTCACGTGTTTTTTCATGCAAAGGTTACTCGAAATTAACATACCAAGATATTTAAATTCCTTCACGACATTAACTTGTTGTCCCTGATAGCTCCATTTTTCGTTACTGGCAAATCTTCCCCGCCCTTTTCTAAAAATCATAATGTTTGATTTGTTAAGATTGACTGATAAGTTCCAGGTGCAGCAGTATTCTTCTAACTTGGCGATCATTTCTTGAAGTTGATCAGGTGACTCTGATAATATGACGATGTCATCCGCATACAATAGAACTGGAATAGACTCCTCAGCAATTCTTACTCCTGTTCCCAAGTATTCCACTATATCATCGATAAAAAGAGTAAATAAAAGCGTGCTCAAAGCACATCCTTGTTTTAATCCCATTGATGAACTAAATTCTTCAGATAAATTTTCACCGTCCCATACCAAGATAGAGTCTTTTCCATAAAGAGCTTTCAAAATTAAAATTATTTTCGAAGAGATGCCGTAATTGGCAAGTTTAAAAAACAAAGCTTCTCTGTCGATACTATCGAAGGCTGCTTTAAAGTCCACAAAGAAGGTATAGAGTTTATTTCCGCGATGTAGGTATGTCTCCGCTATGTTTAAAAGTAGAAAAACTTGGTCCATGGTTGAGTAGCCTGAACGAAATCCAGCTTCATTACAAGACGTTAAAAGAGGGTCTCGCAACTATATCCGTCTGTCTATGTCTTTTGAAATAAAGGTCGTAAAAACACTTCCATTTGAATTTTATTCGATACAGTCATCTTAAACAAAAAAAACAACCGCCCCCCACACCGCCTCCCCTATAAGATTTTTTCTTGTCTCGACCCATCCTACATGCCCGTCTTTTTTCGCACCTTATGAAAAACACCATGTGTATAGTGACATACATATGTATAGGTGCACGCCTTTATGCATTATTTTGAATCAATTTAAAACACAAATATATGTTGTATATTCACAAAAACTATACATATATTGCTTAAACAGCCAAGTTTATTGTTCAAGTTATGAATATGTAGGTATTTTCAATCAAGAATGATTTCAAATTTGATAACAAAATGAAAACATCAATTCGGAGTGTACAAATTCAATGTGAGCTTTAAGGTCACTATAACATAAGAAGGCTATTGCGATCTAAATTTTTAAAGCCCTATTTATCTGTCACATAAAAAGGTAAATCTGTTGAAAATAGAAAATTACTAGATATACATTTATATTAACATATTTATGTGGAAAAGTCTGATTAGCACATAATGGATACAAGGTACGAATTGTGAAACCTACTTTTAAATTCTGTGTTCTCGGAACTCAGAGATTGTCATACGTTCCATTTTTCCATGAAATGTATTAAATGAAAATTCTCACGCCAGTTTCTTCCACTTAAATAAGCTCTAAAGTGAAGGCATTTCAAATCTGTCTATTGGCAGTTTCATTTTTATTTTAAAAAGCCTGAACAAAATTTGAACATAACCTTTTCTTTGGTATCTAAATTTAAAATGTTTCTATTTTTGCATATAAACTGACAGTATTTTAAAGGGATGGCTTCACTTTTTTGAAGCTCAGTGATGTGGAAAGTGGTTCCAATAATTAATAAGTGCTTAAATTTACCTACTTACTGCGAAATCAATGATTCAGTCAAAGAAGCATGAGAAAATTGTACCTACTGACACAAAGATGAAACTTGCTGGATTGGAAAAAATTTTGTATGAGCTTATTAACTAACGATAGAAATAAAGCATTTTTGTATCAATGCGGTGATGTGATTTTTTTTTACTATAATTTAACCGAGTAACATTGTTTTCTTGCATGACATTTTTCAGTGGAATAACAAGTCATATTTCTTGGTCGACATGAAAATTTTTAATAAAAATAAATATACTGAAATATTATATATTTTTATAGAAAGTTATTTTATGGTTTATTTTTAACTCAATGCGATTTCCTGAACTTGCGGATTCAATTTAAAAAGATTTTTTTTTAATGCATTTGCAATATATTAACATAGATGTGTTTGGAAAACATTATTGAAAAATAATTTTTGGAGCAAAGGAGAATTCCAAAATTGAATTGATTTATCAATTATGTTTGTCTCGCTCCTAATTCCCACAAAATTTTTTTTTCTAAGGATGAATAAAGAAAGTCTCCACATTTTTGTACTTTCAAAACCGAATTTCAAGGTCAAAATATAGACGACGGTTTTTAACATTAGAGCACTAAATTAGCCCCAAAATAGGTCTAGTTTTCGGCATCATTAGTATTTTGAAATTCGGTTGTGGTGGATCCAGTATGATGACGTCATATTCAGTCAATCACACATTTGAAGGGGAAGGGAATTTGGGGCTTCCTCGGGATTGGGGTACTAAATTAGCCCCAAATTCCTGCATCATTAGATTTTTGAAATTGTGTACAGGGAGGTGTAATGGACTCAGCTTGACGTCAAGCTGAGTCTTAGGGTGAAAGGAATTTGGGGCTCCTTCGGTATTGGGGTTCTAAATTAGCCCCTTATTCCTGCATAGTTAGATTTTTGAATTTCCGTTGTAATGGACCCTATAATGTTTGATCATAAATGTTATTTTTCTGAAAAACCTCTTCTCAAAGGCTCCGTAAAATAACACCCCATTGAAATAACCCCCCCAAACCAAAAATGAATTAACTCCCCAATGGCTTATGAAATAAGTCTCCAAACAAAAAATGAAATAAGTCCCCAAAGAAATAACAAATCTACGGCGTATAAACAGTGAAGGGGGCATGCTGCCCTACCTGCAACCCCCTGCTTCGCCCACTATAGGATTTAAAGTAGGTGCGGGGTTGGGTGTATGCAAAGTTTTTTTTCATTTCAAGAATCTGGATTTAAAGAAACTATAAATTTATTCTATATATCCAATGTCAACAGCTGTTTTATAATTATACAGATACATGTTACTGTAATAAGCCGAAATAATGAAATTCTAGAATTTACCGGTAAATCCTACCTCACTGTTTATTTATAGAAAACATTTAAAGATTCTTCAAATTCAGATTCTTTAAAAGCAAATGAAACTTTGCATACACCCAACCTCACACCTACACCAAATTAGTACGCCAAGTAGGGGGCAGCATGCCCCCCCATATATAACTGTTTATAAGCCGTAATTTTGTCATTTCTTCAAAGAAATAAGTACCCAAATTTGACGACTTATTTCACAGTTGAATTTGGGGACTTATTTCATCATGAAATAACCCCCCAATTTAAAATGAAAGTCCCCAAAAATCTATAAAATAAACCCCAAATTTTGGGGAGTTTTTTTTATATGAATTCCATTACTGATTTTTAATAACTTGGAATTTGGAAGTAAATAAACTTGCAAATAATATTGGTCTGATAGCTCTACCTCTTTTTAATGAGCTTCGAACATGAAACACTTCATATTATTTTGTTTTCTTTCACGAAACACAAATCTGGTGCGGATTCAAAAATCAAACGACAAAATAAAACTATACTTTGAGTTTAATGTATGTGAAATTGAGGCAGTCTTTTCTTTAACTCATTTTAGAATAAAATTAATAAAAAGGATCTATTAAAAGTTGTCAAAGAATTTTGTTTTATAATTGTTGAATATTTTCAAGTTTCAAGGTAAACGTTATTATTTCAAAATAGAATTAAATTGTCAACATTATTATATGTATTAGAATTCTTAAAAAAAAAGAACAAACTAGTACAGCTTCGGTTAGGCCTTACTGAATAGGCCTTCTGATTTCGATAAGACATTTATAAAATGTCTGTAAGCATAAAAGGGGAGAACGTTATAGAGACCTCTATAAAAATCTTTGTACGGTTTATAAGAAGCCGACTATACAACAAAAATAGAGGTTCAAAAACAAACAAAAAAATAAAAAAAAATTATTTCTTATTTTCAATTCCTTTGAATTGATTTTTGTTGTATTTATTTCATTTTTAATCTGAAACTGTGTATCACATACGATTATTTATTAATTAATGTATTGGAAATAATTTTAAAACACAAAGGTTTTTATACCTGTCTAGGGATCGAACTCGGAACTCCAGGGTAATAGTCCACCACTCTACGCACTCAACCATCTTAGATATGTAATTGGGAAGATTAAAAAACTTGATCAGTCTTTCTAGAAATTTCCAAATGTTTTTATACAAGCCCAAGCTTCGATAAAAAATGTTTTCATTGATGCGAGGAAACTAACTGTAGAAAATTTCATGGCGATATATATAAAAATTAATTCAGTTCAGCATTAATTTTAGATTTAAATTTTAATGTCGGCAAATATCATGTAGAGTAACACACACAAACGTTAATCTGGTTTTAAGTTGTATTTACCACGGTTGATCTGTGAGATTCCGCCACATACAATCTGACATATCTCAACGAAGTATTCGATAAAGCTTCCTGAAAATTGTAACAAAAGTCTTATAAATACTGAATGACAGTAACTTTAAAGAAAATAAATATTATACAATTCTTATACAAAAATAGCTTAATTTCCCTTCTGTAACTTTTTTTATAGAGGTCTATGCGAGAACAGGTACTAACCTCGATTAAAGTTCTTCATCTAGCTTTCAAACAGTTTTAAAAAAGCTGGTATTGAAATCATGACTTGTATAAGAAATTTTTTTCGAGGGAAGCCCTATAGAAACCTTATATATATCAAGACTTGCAGCATATCAATATTTCTAAGCTAATAGAAACTGAAATGTTAGTTAGGATGTTTATCTATATTGATGTTCCCATACACAATTTTCTATACTAATACTAAAAACATACTAATACACTCTGCATGCAAGCAGTACATAAAATATATATAAAATAAAACTAATAAAAAAAAAATATAAACAAAAAGTACGCATACGCCACAGTGTACCTTTCCCTGACATAGTAAAGTTCTTGATACGCAGTTGATAATTTTTTTGATTAAATGTGTATTTATTAATTACAGATTATTTTTCGATCAAATAGAGTATTTGGTTGAAGATCCTGAAAAATTTGATATAAGGCGCCAGTTATAGCTTTCATTAAAAACCATCATTTCTAGATTTTGAAGCACTTATAGAAAGAAAGTTGATGGCAGTTTGGATTAAAATGAAGGGAATTATTCACAGAATTTTTTTTGTCAAACAATATTTAATATATATCTTACAACTTTCTTTTAAAATCAATTTTATTATTTCAATGATCAAAATGGTTTCCAATGAACTGCTGATTTTCGTTTCACAAAAGTGGAACACAATCGTTCCAATGATATCTGTTCGATTTTCTTTCTGTTTTTATCTGTCATTATTTTGTTCAATGATCAACTCTAACCTCAAAATTAATTTTACTTGTGGGCAGTGCACCAGAGATGTTTTCAATGACAGCCAAGTTTCAATGATTGCTATAAACGACTTGTCAAAAATAATTCCAAAGTTTCACTGATTTGTGTTTCAATGATAGATTTCAATGAAAGCTATAACTAGGCCCTAAGTGACTATAAGTGGGTTGTTTTGTTAATCTAGAATATATAAGAACAATTTTTTAGGACAAGAGTTATTCTGAAACACGATATACACTTTTGTATATGTATATAATGTTTATGTAAAACCCGTAGCTATATTCCTTTTTTTAGAAATAAATATAATTTAATTTCGACCTCGAAAATGAAAAATTGATCTAGACACATAAAATACTAATTCGGTAAAAATAGCAAATTTAAATTTTTTGAACTTCGAAAGTTTCAAAATATGCGGCTATGAATTTAGGGATTATTTTTTATCTCGAATACATTTAAAGTCAATGTCATTATTATTTATTTCATATGATGTACTTTTTTTTTTGAAAAATTCAAATAATGGATTGGATAGGTGCTTAATCGCTACGATCTGTCCGAAAAGACACCAATTTTATGCTCATCTTCTACATTCCACCCTCGCAGCGCAACCAAATAGTTTATCATATCAAATTGAAAGCAAAGAGTTGTCGGAAGTCAGCTGCTTATAAAATGAGAGCTCTCCTTAATAATGTTTAATTTAATTGTAATATTATAGCAAACAAAAACCCATAGAGGTACAGCTCTTTCAACAAGCGCTTCGACCATCCTTGAACCTTTTGAAATGTTACATGTTTGAGATTCAGCAAAAACAAATGGAATTTTGACAGTCAAATGTAAATTTATTATCCACTCGCATTTATAAAGTGGTACCACAATACCAATAATACATTTAAAAGAACAAAATTGAAACGCAAAAGCTCGTGGATAACCAGGGGCCTTATTAAACAAGCGTGAAAAATTTTCCATGTTCATATTCTATTCACGTCCGAAATTGTGTTTGAATTATTTTACCTCTCAGTATCACACTTGCGGAATAGCAAATAATTATGTGTTTCCGATTTCTTGTGTACACAGAAAAGAGTCACGCTTGATAAATTGGGCCCCAGGACGTTTTGACTTTTAACTCTAAACTATTCCTATGTGAGTGTTTCGTTTTGAGAGTTTGCAGGAATGTTTATTTAAATTAAAACCTTGATTTTTTCTTGCACAAACAAATATTTAATATCGAATATAGCAAAGAAGAAATCAAATATCAAACAATCAAACAATTTTAGTTGAATACAAAAATTATTCTACTCCAATAAGTTAACAATCATCATATTAATAAATCAAACAATTTATTGTTTTAAAGAAAATAAAGTCCTGAGTAATCCTCATTTTATGAAGAAATTTTTCCCAGCCATGTTCATTTCCTTATTATGTAGGTATGCTGTTAGAAATGTAGGTACACATATAAATCCAAAGATTTAAATTCAATGAGCGCTTTAGGATTACTTTTTAAAGCATTTTCACCCCATTTGCCTTCAAGTGGCTTCCTTTCGTGCAAACTCGATAGGTTTTCCTTTTTTTTAATATCCGATCCCTGTTCCATTGGAATACTTCAAAACAAGTGTTTAACCATTAAACGGACCTTGGTCATGATTTGCTTTGATTTTCACTTTTTTTTTTTTTTTAAGAGAGAGAGAGGAATGTAGGGTACGTGGTACGTGGTATACTTAAATATTCTCTATGGAATTTGAAAGGCATTGTATCCTTTCATAAATGATTGTGGATGATATTGATCCCAACAGGATAAGCAATATCCTCATGTCCTTAATGTCTGGTAAACATTTTACCAGACCCAATCAAAATATAAAAATGGTCAATGTTAGAGAATTGAATTGATGTCTTTAGAATTTTTCACAGGATCTTAGTATGGTATTTATGTATTTTTTTTTTTATGGAGAGATGGACCATTTAATGGAAGCAAAAAGAATTTATAAAACATTATTTGTAAACTCTGGTTTCTGCCGTTTAATTTTAATTTGACTGTTTCTATTAACTTTTCTGTTTTTACTGTTCTTATCACTTAAAGAATGGTAAGTGGAATGCATTGTCAAGTCCAGAGTCTGCGTTAGCTTTCCAACCTTATCCATCTTTATAAATACAAACAAATGTTTTAAAGGGATATTGCCTTTTACGAGGAAGTGACAAATCCTTCAAGAGTATCTTATGTCATAAAAAAAGTTGCTTCCAACTTAGCCGTTCAGATACGGTAGTAGGTCAACTGTAGGTCCCCACGCAGACACGCAGACACACAGACACGCATACAGGAATGATTGAGATGAGTTATAAGTCATCAGGCAAGGCCCTGGTTCTTCATGAGCTGTTTTGCCATCAAATTTATTTATTTTTTTTATCACTTAAAGAAAATTTTGTTTTAATTCTAAATTCTAAAATATTCACCATAACCTCAAATCCCTAAGTAGGGAATGGCCCCCGGAAATTAATGCTTTTTCTTTTGAGAGGTCATATGAGATTCATGACCGACTTCAGACGATTTGGATGTTCAAAGGGTAAATACGTAGCACTTCTGTCTATCAACTCCTACTCTCACCTCCAAGTGGTGAACATCGGGTGCCTTGCCTAGTACCTTTAACTGAAGATGGGGTTCCAATCCCTGTGGACGGTTTTGGGCGGCAGTAAACGAGAAAGGGGGGAGGAGTGTTCCCACTAAGGCACTTCTCTTTCACCCCAGGCGGCAGCGGAAGAATTCCCCAGATGGAATCAACGGTGGCGTCTACAGTTCCAGTCAGGTTACACTACTAAAGGAACACATTATATAGGCTACTACGACATATTCGTAGCTTGTGCGTCGGGGTAACTTCCCTACCACGGAAAAAGCGTCGGTTTCGAAACGACAACAAGCCTCGGATACGGTTGATTTTGATTTTAATGCTGACGACCCCAGCAAACGAAACAAGGACAATAAATTTCTGATGAATTTCTGATCTGCCCGTGAAATTTCCGGACCTTTAGCAGGCCACGTGCAGCCGAACCTAGATAGGCTAAAGGCTGATGTAACAGCCATCCAGGAAGTCCGATGGGACGGAGAGGGCATACGAAGAATGAAATCGTGTGAGATCTACTTCAGCGAGTGCCGCAAGGAGCAAGGTAAGTGGCTTTTTGGATGTGGTTTTGTGGTAAGGGGAAAACAGGAAAGAAGTCTTAAGCCGAAAACAGATGTGCAGCTTTTTCCAATGCAGCGAAAATAAATTTACACAGGTTCGTATGAGCGCTGACATATTCCAGACTCGGTATGCAGCCTTCGCTGCACGATATCTCTTTATAATTTCGTGGCATGGGAAAAAGCTGCACATATGCCCGATGAATGGAACCTCGGTATAGTGTGCCCCATTCTCAAGAAAGTAGATGCTCTGATCAACTACTCTGTGCCAACTACAGAGGTATAAGAGTCCTCAACGTCGCATACAAAATCTTGTCATCTGTACTGTGTGATCGCTGAAAAACCGTTTGTCAACGATCTGATCGGCCCCTATCAGTGTGGTTTTGGGCCCGGTAAATCAACCGTCGGTCGATCTAATGTTCACACTCCGACAGATTTTGGAAAAAACCCAGGAGTTTCAAATCGATACACAACACCTCTTCATTGTTTTAAAATTCGCCTATGGTAGCGTACACCAGAGACGAGCTATACAGAGCCATGGCGCATCTCGGCATCCCTGCCAAACTCGTCCTCTTGTGCAGGATGACGATGGAGAAATCTCGCTGCTCCGTCAAAGTCGGCAATAACACCACCGAACCCTTTGATGTCGAGAAAGGTTTGAGGCAAGGCGACGCGTTATCATGCAACCTCTTTAACATCGTACTTGAAGCAATTGTACGCAACTCGCAAGTCGGCAACAGTGGTACAATGCAGATGATATTGACATCATTGGAAGAACGAAGCAAGCTGTTACCGGTGCGTTTGCAAGTATTGAATCGAAGGCGGCGAAAATGGGTTTGGCTGTTAATGAGGACAAGACAAAGTATATGCTATCATCGAGAAAGGAATCTCAACATCGTCGGCTCGGGCAAAACGTCACGATGGATAGATACAACTTCGAAGTCATCAAGGACTTTGTCTACCTGGGGTCCACTATAACATCGCAAAATGACATCACTGCAGAGATCAAACGAAGAATTACTCTTGCCAATCGCTGTTTCTTCGGGCTAAGGCGCCAGTTATAGCTTTCATTGAAACTCATCATTGAAAACTTTTAATTTATGATTAAGGATACTTAAAAAGCAAAATCAGAGATTTATTTTGATGCCAATATGAAGCTGACAACTCAATTAATATTTATTGCCAAAAAAGAATTTCGTTGGGGCCCAACCTTTCAACATAAATTTACTTTCTTTATTTCAATGATTGCACTTCCTTATTAGTGATCATTGAAAAAAGAAAAGACATTTCATGAGAACGGTTGGACCGAAATGAATTTTATTTTTGGCCAGATATATTATTTAACTCAAGCTTTGATATATTATTTAACTCAAGCTTTATTTTGGCATCAAAATAATCCTAGATTTTGCATCCTAAACGTCTTAAAATAGATCATTAAAATTTTAAATGATGTATTTCTTGGCCCCTAAGAAGACCTTACACCCAGGAGACTTACATAAGACCCTAATCATCACGGTCCTGCTATATGGGGCAGAAGCATGGACCCTGTCAAAATCGGATGAGAATCTGCTTGGGTGCTGTGAAAGAAAGATTCTTCTGGTGATTTTCGGTCCAGTCTATATCGATGGAGTATGGAGGAGAAGATGAGCTTTAGAGGCTTTACAGCGACGTCGACCTGGTCAAAAAACTGAAAATACAGCGGCTGAGATGGCTGGGACACTTGGAGCATATGGACACCAACGCACCAGCCCAACGAGTCTTCGAATCTACTTCTGACGGTCTGCGCAGCAGAGGAAGACCCCACCTTAGGTGGCGCACACAAGTGGAGAATGACCTCAACCAACTTGGAGTGCGTAACTGGGGGCAGCTAGCTAGGGACTGAGCTGGCTGGAGAGGCTTGTTGGTTGAGGCCGTAGTCAATCCTGGGCTGTGAGCGCCATCTAAAGTAAAGTAGGTAAGTAAGCATGAGATATCAATCACGTCAGTGATTATCCAAAGTAATGGCGCTCGAAAGAATTTAAGTGCTTCAAACTGAGCTTCAATTTACCCCAAACGCGATGACTCACCACCTTAAACAATGAGGGTAAAACAATTCTGCCATCATATGGACGCAATCGTCTCCTATCGATCGGTAGGATGTATGTAGTGCAAGCAGTCACTGAGCAGTAGGGCGATAGCGGTACATATTTTCGTGACGGTGATCTTTTCGTGACAGCCAACCCTCCGAGGAAGACATGTCAACAAAAATTTAATTTTCATTAGTGGCAGCAAGTGCTCTTACTCCCCTTACGTACGCCGCCACCGTTGAAAGCCGTATGTACATACCTAATATAAAAAATATTGGTTGAAAGTTCAGCATCGAAAATAGTTTTTTAAAGTTTAAATTTTTTATAACCCATCATAAAAAAAGGATAGTAATATGATAAGAAAGGGGTAAGAGAAAAGAAGGAGCAGCTAGCCCTCTTGGCATATGTTCATGGTCTGGAATTAACTGCTTTAATTTGCTTAGAAAAAGTATGCGAAAAGTTTTTTGTTGAGTTTACCACAATCTTTGGACTTTCTTCCCTTCTTCAAACTACCCATTCCATATCTTTATGCTGTTTGAAGCAGCATGTCTATGCACACCGAAATGGTTGAATTAATATACACCTAGAGGCTCAAAATACCTAAATAAGAAAGAAACTTCTTCAAGTTTCAAGTCCATATCTCAATACTAACCCGGGCGGCAGGACTAAAGAAAAATAAGAACCACCCTAATATACACTAAATCTATTTGAAATAAAATTATCGCCTACGGCCAAACTTACCCACACATTTATTGTTTTTGTTTTTCAATGACTAAGGCTGATGCTGCTGATGATTGGTCTGTTGTTTTCGTTTCTTTTGCTGTTTAGACCAAAATTTATAGATGATACCAATTAGCGTACTGACCGACAGACGATAATACTACTTTATTTAAAATTCCTCCATACCACTCCAACTCCTCTTGTCTGCAGTTCTTAACGTAAAATGTTCAAAGGATTAACATAAAATTGTGTCTCTATTTAACATTTTACTTTAGGTAAGATCTGAAAGCCATCACGAGATAAATGCATGTCATGTGGAGTTGGGTTGTAAGGGTTGTTTACAAAAACAACGAACTTTTTTAATTGATACGCTATGTACTTTCTGATGGCAATTAAAAAGTAAAAAATCGAAATTGCGATTCTAATCTAACCTGACAAATTTGATAAATCTGATGATAGAGAAAGAGAAGACAAAATGTTGTCTGTTTTCGTTTAAGCATATCTACACAGCTCAAACGTCATGATATCGAGTTGTGGCTTACTTCGACGTCAGGTCGCCACTTGGATTAAAAAAATAAGAGGTTGGTAGCATTTTGAAACCGTTTTGTTTTAAGATAGTCTATTTTGAATTCAAAATTATAAGTTGTTTTAGAGACATTTAGTTTTGGTCTACTTGTTGCCCTAAAGAACTTTATTTATTAAAAATAACTCTAAAAAAAAAAACAATTTAATTTTTGTTATCTAGAAAGTTTACCTTTACAATCCACAGAATCCGTAATCATGTATTGTAATCGAGCGATGTTGTTTTTATTTTTTTTTATGCATTCTCCTCTATAACTGGCTGAACAGAATAGTGACGGAGACGGAACCGGAGAGCCGGAGCTGGAATAGCTGTCAAAATATTGAATACACACAAATTCAATGTTGGGAACACAACGGAACGTAGCCGCATACGGAGCTGCAGCCGCAGACGGAAGAGTTCACCAACTTTTAACTTTACACGTACGACACTTTTGACGTTTCAATTTGTCGGAAAAAAATATTGTGGTTATTTGTATCGCGAAAAAATTATTTATTAACACGAAAATTATTGGAAACAAAAAATGTGAATTCTGAGCTTGTACACAAGAATATTCTTTTGTTTTTCTTCAAAATACATTCAAAGCTGTAAAGCTGCATTGTGGGCAAGTAAAAAAAATAACGTACGACACTTTTTGACAGCTCTTCCAGTTCCGTCTGTGGCTCCAGTTTCAGCATTCTATTCTGTTCAGGCAGTAATGCTTTTAACCTTTTATCTCTTTTAGGCCCATTTGCTGAAACGAAACTTAAGTATTTAAGTTCAACATAAGAGCTTATGTGACAGTTTACGCTAAGGAAAACGTAGAACATAAGCGTTTAAGTTGAACATAAATATTTAAGTTTCGTTTCAGCAAATGGGCCTTAAACACATAGTTTATGAGGAACTATGTTTGTGTATAGTTTTATAAAATTTTATAAAATTTAATCGAATTTATTAATCCGATCCACATTAAGCATTGCTGCAGTACAACAAGAATAATTGCCAATTTCCATATACATACATGTAGGTATTGAAAGTGTTCTATTATGCTAAAGTGATATTGGGCTTATGAAATAACAACTGTTAATGGTGAATCCCTTAAGTCTAAAATCCTTTTAGTGTTTTTGGAAATTGATGTTCCGTTTGTTTATTGGATTTTATGGTAGTTACTTTCTTTCAACAAGATAAAATAAAATTTATTGGCCAACTAGGATTACTTAAGTTTGTAAATTTGTAGAAGAATAGATTTATTACTGCTGAACCTCTTGACTTTGTTTTTTTTTTTTTTTTTTTTTTTTTTTTTTTTTTGTAGGTAATTTGATGAGATAAAAGTATTATAAAGAGAACTTTAAAGAAACTGATAAAAGAGGGTTAGTAAAAAAAAAAAAAAATCAAACTATGCACGACTTGATCTTTTGTTCGATTTTTACGTGGGAAAATAATTTTTTTTTTTTGTAGCTCAAAAAATAACGGTACTTGCCATACAACCATTTTGAAAAAAGTTATGTATCTCAAAAACGGCTCTAACGATTTTCTTTTTTAATTTTTTGTGTGTACTAGTGGTATAATATGGTCAACATTTTGGTAAAAAATACTAAAAACCGCATGTGTGCATTATGAAGTTATCCATCCATGCCACATAATATTACATTATTTATTAATAGGAATTGCAAGTTGACAGATGAGTTAGTCTTACCTTTCCGTTGTTTTTCGTTTATTGATACGGAGGTTAGTCTTTAAAATTCAGAGAAACTTTTACTACAAGAGCAAGGTTATGCGACCCAGTCGTGCATTTTATTTTCACTGTTTACGAAGATTTTTTTTGTTTGTAATACAAATTCTATATACTACTGATGAAATAAATAAGCCAAAGCGAAGACTTAGCACTATTTAATTGGATTTGTGAAATTATTGATTCATATATAGCTTTTAACGGTCATCCATAAAAATTGTCGTTTCGCCTCGGCGCTCGCGGTGATCTCACTTGGGACTCATCTGTGAACTAGTGAGGGCCTTTTCAATAAGTACACAATTTCTAATAAGTTCAGTTCATCTTACATAGATTTCATGATGAATATTTACTGTGAACTGTAAAATGAACGGAACTTAATAGAAACTGCGTATTGACAAGGCTCTTAACTGATGAGTCCGAGTTAGATCGCCGGGGCGAAACGCCAATTTTTATAGACTGAAGGCCGATAGAAGCAATTTTGAATCAACTATTTTTTTAATTTTTGTTTTTTCAAATACAAAAATTCTGAGTACCTATGTAGTACAAACATTAGTACTACTCAAAAGCACCAAATTTATGCCCTATAAATAGAGCAATGAAAAATTATTTTTGAATTTTGAAGTGAAAATAGATTAATATCTCAAAAGCCGCATCAAAATGAGCATGTTTGAGGTCAGTTTAAATTTCAGGACATCAAACAAAATAATTTGAAGATAGAATTTTTCCATCATTCCATTTTTTTTACAGTATGATCACGAGAATTATCTCATAAGATGTTCTGCACGAAATAGGGGACATCGCGTTTAAAATAATAAAAAGTACGTATACGTCCCGGTGTACCATTTTTTCAGCATTGACAAAAATAAAAAAAATAGTTTCCTAATGCCAGCTAATAGAATCACTTTAATCTGTTCTTAGTTTTGCGCGGTTATGACCGTGTGTACCTGTCCTTACTGGTCACAATCCAGGAGAATTTTTGAACGACTACATATATAAATATATATGTAAACATAATATATTTTTAAATGAAAGCATTTTCTAAACAGTCAATGTATATTTACCTATTGTTCATTATTTTTTATATATCTGACACATTTTACCGTCGTACCTAATTTTTAATCGTGAAGAAATCACGTTTTCTCAACACCTCTCTCAAACCGTTTCGCCCTCCTCGACTTTATATAATAACGACACGACTGTTAATAACTTTTTATTATGAGAATGATTGAAAATCCTTTATTCAATGCAATTTCAATGGAAATAATTTGACAAAAGCACTTATTATTCTTTTTTAATACAATTTTATCCTCAATTCCTCTGCACCTAGGAATGATTGAGAGTTGTAAGTCACTAGACCCTGGTTCTTCACCAGCTGTAGCGTCACCAAAATGTATTTATTTAATTAATCCTTTTAAAAGGAAAAGCCTGAGATTAATGTCGTTTTCCGTTGGTCACTCCTAGCACTCTTTTTTCACTCGATCCACACTCCAAACACTCCAAAAACCTTCCATTTGCTGTTCGGAGTGATGATTTAGGAGTGTTTTTTCACTCCGGATTTCATCAAGGAGTGCTAGGAGTGCACTCTGAAAACACACATACTTTTTAAAGTATGTGTTGGATTAATTGTCAAAATAGTAAATGCTTCTTCTTGGGATGTTCTGGAATTGAAATTATTGAAGAATTCATTTTAGTTTTAACTTCTACATAGATACACATATTACGGAAGAGAGTTTTTCATATTCCATTGGAATCAAAAAGGAGTGAAACACTCTGAAAATCCAATCGAAAACGACATAAGTACGCATACAGTTTATCGAAACTTTTGTTTGTAAAAAAAAAAATATATATTTATTTTTTTAAATGAAAAACAATAACTGTTAACAAAGAATATAACTTTATTGGTAACTTTATATTCTTTGCTGTTAACCAATTAAAACAAATTCAGTTAAAGAAAAAAAACTGATTTTCAGAAAATGTGGATTTTATATTAACTTATTATTTTTTTGTACATTATATTGCGCAGTTAGAAAGATTTCTGTATTCGCAAATTAATTTTCAGTGAGCAGCAGAAATAATAATATAATTTTCAAATCACTATCTCGGGTGAAGATAAAGTGAAAAATGCAGGACTAGAGTACATCTACTTTTTCATATGGTTACCAATTAATAAAACAAGGTATAAAGGTTTTTTTTTAAACCAACAAAATAAACTTTTAATTAAAAGATTGGTAAATGATTTTATTTGGATAAATTAAAAGTTTATACTACTGCACCTGCTTACAAAATCAGTTGCGATGAACCTTAAAATTGTAGGCAGCATAATTCCGTTTTGAGAAAAAAAAATGTGGAACAGTTTTCTCATACAAATTTTGGACAGTTTACGTACCTACATAGTTAAAAATGTACGGACACATAGACCGAATATTCCTCTTAATTTTCTGTAAAATTTTATATTTGGAAGTAAAATTTTGTTCATTTTTTTAATCCATTGGATCGTATTTATTAATAGAACAAACAAAATACCATAAAAATTACAAAATTTGCATCTTTGGATATGTCTTTTATGTGCAATGCATATTGTGTGTATAAGAAAAAATAAAAGGAAAATCTACTTCCAACTTTTTAGTTGCGGCAGAGAAGTATTCTTAGACTTTTTTGACCATCGACTTCCTGCCTTGCTTACAGTTGGTTGGGCATGCTTCCATTCACCAAATTCGTCCGTGAATTGAAAGGTCTGCACCAAACGAAAGGTCTCATCTACACTGCGGGTAATAGATTCGACACGCTACGGAATTCTTTGCTTGGTAAAAGAAGGCAATGATTTGAGTCCAAATCCAATGGAAAAGAAAAAAAACCACACGTATTTTCTCTTGTAGTCTTTTAGAGAGATCTCCTTGACCAGGTCATATTGACAACGCAATTCCGGAAAATAGAGGGGCTCACTTCTCAAGTTGTGGCATCTTGAATTGATTTTCTAGTTCAAATTTTCTTAACTGATACAGCTCAAAGTGCACTTACAGAAAACGCCGCACCGTGCATAGAATTTTCCAAATTCAACGATGGCTGAACATTATTCTGTTTATTTGAGAAAAAAATAAAAAAAAATCTATGCTCTTTTGACATTTGAATTATGAATTCTCTGAGATTTTTCGCATGAAATTAAATCTTTACTAAAGGCAGTATTACATTGTCATATGTATATATGGCAAGTTTGCCAAATAAATATGGCTCAAAAATGTCATATAAGTGTGATAGTCATACTTATATGACAAAATATATATGACTCCATATATATGACACTCATGAATTATTTTGAGTTTAAAAAAAATATTTGATTTAATGAAACGTGATTGGTCAAATAAATCATATTTTTTTTTAAATATTTTTTTGTTCGTAGCTAGTGTGTCATATTTGTAAACAAAAATTGACATAAAAAGCTTGTGATCAAGTATATGGCATACTTATATGGCATGGTCTAAGGCCGGCCGCACATTGGATGCGTTATCGTACGGATTTCACTCGTGCGAATACGTACAAACACGCACGAACAATCCCAACCTTCTAAGTACCATGGGAGTGCGCAAACTGGGTGCGAGTGAGTCATACGTGTACGTACGTTTACTTCCGACGTACGAAATGAATCCGAACTTGTTGGGATTTTTATACACGTTCGTACGTTGAAACATTATGAAATGTATGGAAAGAGGACTGCGCGAAAGCGATGCGTCACCAGGACACTGCGTATTTGAAGGAAAAAAATGTATTCAGTGTGCGCACTCGATTCGTGCGACCAGTATTCACACGATTAAGTACGATATGAATTCGTATGTTGACGCATCCAATGTGCGGCCGGCCTAATACAGATTTATGATCCGTATGAGCAAATGGGCCTAAATAGTTTTTCATATACAAATAATCTAAATTTAGATCGTAACTTTATTTTTGAAAAGTTGTACTGCTAAGTTTGTTTGTATAAATTATTATTTGTATTTTCCAAGGTAAACACAATAAAGAGGTAAAACTTTGAAATTTTGGCCGGAAAATCATGATAACACGTGAAATTGCATAGGTATACTCTTCTGACTTGTTTTTTTTTTTTTTTTATTTTTATTGGTAGGAAAGAGCGGGGCTAAAAGTAACAGGGGTAACAGCTAAAAATGAAAGGGTTCCTTTGAAAATTGAAAAGGTCACTCATGTGTTTTCCTGGCTTGCTATTAGTTAAATTCTTATGCATTCATATCTATAATAATCGTTTTGGAATATTTAATTACATTCCTAAACTTTATGTGTCTAAATTAACTTTTTTTTTCAAAAAAATGAATATGTATTGATTTTCTTTTTTTTTTTTTAATTAATTAATGAATTAAATAAGTAAATTAATATAATAATTTTTAAACATTAATATTAATTTCATAAGTTTTACTGGTGTATGTGCTATATTTTTTGTTGTTAATCTTGTTTATAAATTGATAGTTTTCTTAAGAAAAGATAATACAGTTTTTGTTACAATTTACCCCGGTTACAAATTTCCCCGGGTAAGTCGTAACAACAGGTTTTTTTGCCTAAATGTTGTATTTGAACAAATTCTGATCAGTAGTTTTTTGGCTTTTTTGTTGGATTTCGTAGCTGAAATATTGCTCTTTCAATAGAAAAAGTTTTGGCTAACTCATTTTCAAAATCTTAGGAACAGCATCAATTTTAGTAAAAAGTGTTACTTTTAGCCCCACTCTCCCCTACGCGCATTACTCGGCTGTACATCATCTGATTAGTATGGAGATTTTTTTGTTGCATTCATATTGAACCATCAAGTAAACACATTTTGGGGCAGAAAATTGGGAAAAATAATGTTTGTCTATGCATTTTGTTTTTAAATCCTTCGTAGTTCTTTTTAATACACCAATTCTTAAACTTTTTCAACATTGCCATGTTTAAATGCAAGACAAACAGTAAATAGGTACATGCGATTCAGTCGTGCATTTCATCCTTGTATGCATGCAATAAGCATTCTATTCATCAGAGTAGAGAATTATGTACATACTTTTATACGTAATTCCTATACTCCTTTTAATCCTTTCAGAATAAATATCTAAACTATAGTTTTTATTTGCAACTTGTTTTCCGTGAAATTCATTGACACCTTTACATTTTCTCAAAGTGGTCATAAAACTGAAATGTTAGGTATCCTTTTGCAAAAAGTTTCTTTCATTTTGCGCTTTCATTCATTTTTCAGAATGAATAAATTTTAATACGAAACATTTAAATTGAAAGGAGTGGTTTTTTAGTTCTATAAAATTCAATAGAGTAACCTTCAAGTTTTGTTCTTGAATTTAAGTTATTTTTTTAGATATAGAAATTTCATTGAAGCTCATTTTCATGGTCTAAAGCTTAAAAAGGAGGAATTTAAAATTTCATAAAGAAGAAGCTCAGCCTGAAGCTAAAAAGGCTGGGAAATTATAAAGGAGAAGTTTTATTATAAATCTACACGAACGTCAGATACACAACACATGTGAGCTCAAAAAAGCCTCTGTCACTTTTCTAACAGCAAAGTACAGTAAATCTAACAATGAATATGTGAAATGAGCGGTCAGATAGAATAGGGAGTAGTTTAGAAATTATTGAAATTAAAGAATTATGGTTGCGTTCAGAAATTTAATTTGTCACGTAACTAAAGATTTATCAATCTACATTATCAAATATTATGGTTGCGTTCAGAAATTTAAGTTGCATCAAATTGGATTTACCATTAGATTTTAAACGTTTACAATTTCCAGTACGTCTGGCCTTTGCGATGACCATAAATAATTGAAACCTTATAAATAGCCAGTTTTTATTAATTATGGACTCCTTTTGTTTGTTTTAAGTTTATTTTATACAAAAGCTCAGATCTTTTATTTATCGATTGAGACAGTACGAAGTCTGCCGGGTCAGCTAGTGATTATTAAAAATACCCTGTATGGAAGCCTTTTATGTTTCAACACATCAAGCTCCGACTTTCTGGTCATCTTAGTTTCTTTCGATTTCGGTAAGCTGATGTTATCATGTACATTGATTGATATTGCTCATTTTTACGACTTATTTTAAGATTCGGGTAGACAACGCCGACGACACGGTTCTAATAAAGTCCAATTTTGTTTGTGTTTTTTTTATATAAAATAGAAATTATTTTATTTTGTCAAATTAGTCCGAGATGCGGCTATACTAAATTTCCACCCAAGGGCGTACGCAGGATTTCGATTAGGGGGGGGGGGGGGGGGCAAACTCAAATTTCAATTAATTTTTTTAAACAAGATATCGGTCGGTACAAATTATCTATAATAATTAGTGAAAAAAAGCTAAAGAATATGTTTAGCTATTTTCTTAAGGAATCTTATTTGGCTTAGGCTTAGCGCCTTAGGTCTATTTTCTAATTTTTAATTTTTTTTTCATGTTCTCTCCATTTTATGGCTCTATCTGCTATCCAGCTTTGAAAGTAAATAACGGTTTTTCTTATTGTGATTTAAAAAAAATTGTTGGTTGCTCAACAATTTTAAGCGACCATAACAAAAAAAGAAAAACACATAATATAATTTTTAAAATTGTAAAAATTTAAACATTTTTTTTTTTAATTTTTCAAAACTTTTTTATTATTAATTTTGTTAAAAAAAATTTTGAAAAGCAGAATTTCGAAAGCAAAATTTTGACAACAGAATTTTGACAATCGTCGTAACGTAGATATAATATTCAGTGTTTATATAAAAACTCCGTTTCATTATTTTGACTGAAAAGGTAAATTTTTACAGCTTGTGCATGCATATTAGGGCGTCCGTTATTTCCTTCCGCAATCCCCCCTGGCCCCCTGTGTACGCCTTTTGTCTTACCCATCGATATAAAGAAAATTTTACCTATCTAGCGTTAGACATTCAGGTGATATAGAAACGCGGTGTCGTCCACCCCATATCCTGGGCAGATTGGTTGGTCGATTGCTGGTTGTCTAATTATTACTAAAGTAATTTCGTTGAAAATTTCCAAATTCGATTTGAAATAATCTCATTTCCCATACAAACTCACATTTTGAAATGAGGTAATTTCAACCAAATTTGCACGACTCATGTTTTAAACTTATATTTTGGCATTAGAAACACTGCCTAAAAAGTCCATTGTCGAAACTTTTAAAAACTTCAAAAATGGGGAAAGTTTTTGAAAGACAAAACCATAATATTTTGGAACGAAATGTTTGTGTATTGTTAGCTCCAATCTTAAATTTTCTTAATTATTTCCACCAACTTTTAAGAATTCGGTATGGACAAGTTATGATATTCTGAAAGGTAATGGCCTGGACTTTCTCAAATTAAAATTTAAAGCATGAGTCTTTTAGAAAACCAGTGAGTAATTATGTGCACAGTATCTTAACTTAAAGCATAAATCTGGTCGGCGAGCGGATCTGTCCAAGATATAGGGTGGGAGATTAAGGTTTTCTAAATCGCCTAATAACTGTACTATAAAGGTACGACAGCATCTAACTGATGAGCCCAACTGTCGTGTCTTGGCGAAACGCATTGGACTAAAGGTCGCAAAAAATCTTCCATATGAATTTAATTCAATACAGTCCACTAATACAATAACAAAAATAATTTTCTTTTATTTTTCTTTATTCTCTTCTAAGTAGATATACGGCTACATAAGCAAAATTTTCATCATATCAATGGGTGTTAACCCCTCTACAAAATGACCATCTTTTTTGGTCGGCCAGCTGATCTGCCCAGGATATGAGGTGGACGCGACCACTCGTTTCTATATAACCTAATGAGCAGTACGCATTTCACGCGAAAAATCCCAAGTTTTGTTTCAAACTGTACATGTAAAAGTCTCCACTTAATTTTTCCAGACAAATAATGCTCGAAGCATTATTTTGCTGGACAAATGTTGACGATTTATGAATGTCAAGGTTTTTATTAACCAAAAGCATATCCCTGTTTATAGTTTTTCAATTTTAAAAAGGTGAATGATCACCGAAAAATATAAAATAAAATGTGAAAGAAAGTAAACAGAAACAGATTTATTAAAACAGCTTTTTTCACTGAGTCAGTGGCGTAGCTAATAGGAGAGGGTTTGAAGGGGCCCAGTATTATTGTTTATCAACTTGGTGCGACAACATTTTTTTAGAACAAGTACGAAACAAAACTATATTTTATAGAAATGATTCATGTATGATATCATGAATGCAATGCATTTTTTTAAACTGAATTCTTATTTCCATACTACATCCTAAATTAGACTTCTGTGAAGTCACGACCATTTCAAAACTCAGTAGGGAAAAGAGAAGTAAGGAAAGGAAATTATAAAACAAAAATCTCGAATATCAATGCATTAGATACTGCAGTATTATTTCCCATACTAAGAATTTTATAGCTACGCTACTGTTCTCATTTCAATTTCTCATTTATCTCTACACCTTCAAAATTTGTCTTGAGAAAAAAAATGTAGAGATAAAATTTGGTTTGTCTCGAACTGCATACTAGGCTTAAGGAATTTCTAACGCTAAATAAGTAAATTTTTCGTTATATCGATGGGTGGGAATTTAGTATTGCCACCGCCCGACATAATAGTGATTAATGTTTAGTCAAAATTCACACTACCTACATAAATCAGAAGTGGAAAATAAAGTCAAATTTTCCTATAATTTTTTTCAATGCAATATTGGGTTTTGTGAACAATATAAAATGAGAGTGTTTGTTGGGTTGCCTCCATGCGATACGAAAATGGCGATGATTTACAAGTGTTTACTTGGTCATTTTGTGCTCCAATGAAATGCGAACGAGTTCAAAAAAAAATAAAAAGTCACCGCTCTTTCAACAATGAAGTTTTGAAAGTGAAGATATACCCAAACTCATACCATAAACAAAAATGTGATTTAATGACCTTTCCCCAGCAACATATGTTGCACTAATCCTGGACTTATTTTTGACTTTCTATAAATGTTGTTTCAGACTCCTAGTGTAAAAAAGTGTATATTCATATCGTATTTAAAAATTATTTACAATAACATTTCTGCTCATAGAGGCTTTATTGAAGCAACATTTTTTTTTTCTGACAGCATGTTTATTTTCAAGTTCAATGTAAAACGACAAAAAAAAAGTAAACAATAGAATCAACAGTTGCGATAACTGAGAAAAAACTGAGATAAATAATGTCCTCTTTAACTTAAATTCCAGCCCAACCAACCCCAATATATCTCATTCTCAACATATCCTCTGATTGGAGACTTTTTCTTGAGCCTCTCTTTCTCTTTTGTTTACTGCGCGTGAATCTATTTTTCATGATTCAAGGCAAGATTCAAAATACATTTTCATCACCCGCACTTGCACAAAGTTAATAGGTAATTTCTACGAAAAAGTAAATCAGTTTTCGTCGATGTTGCAACCGATTCGGTCGTTTTTCTTGAGTGATTATAGATAGAAAAAAGGGGCGTGAAATCGTTTTATTCGAGTGAGTGAGTGAGTGTAATGATAAAAACCAACCCATAGTGGGTACAGAATCTTCAAGAGTTTTTGTTAAATGCTATGCCTATTTTTAGTGTGCAGGTTTTCAAATAAATACTAATTAATAAAATGTAAGATAAAAATACAAATCATAATAATTAGAAAAATACTCCTTTCTTTGTGTTTTAAATGTCTAATAATTTATGTCTACTGAAAATTTTAAAGTGAATTGTTTATAAGATAACAGTTGTTTAAAAAAATAAAAATAAAACAAAAAATAAAAAAAAAACAAGTGCGTGAATTTGATTTTTATAATGCGAGTTAAGCGAGTATAAGAAGTTCATAAGCAACAAGGATTAAACATCAGTATTTCGTCAATCCAGATCCAAATCATATTGAGGTGAGTTAAAATCAAAGAATTTTTGTTTTTAGTGTGAATCTGAAAAATCGTTAGGACGTTTATTAAAAAGTGTTATTTATACTGGCTCTGGTTTCATGTACAAAAAATTGAGGTTGTATGTTGTAATCAAAATTAAAAAAATAAGTACAATGATGCAGAGTCCAATAAGAGTGGGTATCCTTTTTGCCATACAATGCGTTAGCGTTGGTCTGTTGATTGCACTTCATGCCTTTTTTGACCCACACCCAAATAATTGTAAGAGAATTGCATTTCAGGCTTTTGCAAAAAAAAAAAAGATTGTCGCAAAATAAACGATGGCGAAATGATCAAAGGCGAACTATTCGCAATCTATATTCGAATAATTAAATGCGGATCTTCGATTCATATGTACTTTTGCGGAGTTAACACGCGTAAATACTCTGCCAAAAATAAATGTTTCTTTTACAAATTTTAATTTCTTACGACCTTTCTCGCTTTAAACTTGATCTGTGTCTAAAGTGTCTTAGTATTGCACTTAAAAAACTATACCAAAAGCAAACAAAATGAGATTCTATGGAATTTTCATGTTGGTCCATAGCAAATAAAAAAAATTGCAGTACCTATTTACTGTAAAGACAAAGTATATACCTACTTGTTTTATGCATTCCAAAAAAATTCATCTAAAAAAATTGTATACCTTAATTTAAAGTAAATACTTATTTTTTAGTATTTACTCCATTTGTATGCATACCAAAATAAGTATTTACTTAGAAAATCCTCAGTAAAAGCATTTACTGTCTTTTATGCATACATTATGTACATTGTGTATACCTAGGTATATTTATATTATGTATGTATGTACATGTAAAAGTAACTTTTTGTTTGGCTTAGAAATAGAGAAGAATTTATTGAAAACAACTAAATTGATAAAAAAAAAATAAAACTTAAAATTTTATTTTCAACATTTCCTTCATTTTTGTGCATGCAATATAAATTCAAAAGGCCAAGTTTTGAATTCGTAAAAGAATTCAACCTCTGGATTTCAATCAAATCTGTCATAACGACGATAGAGAACACAAACATAGTGGGTCTCTGTCTGTGGCTCTGTGCCTCGACCTATAGCTAACCAAAGCCACTGATGAAATTATCTTAAAATTTTTAATTTAGTGTTATAGTTTTAGTATACTTGACGTACATATGTATAACCATTATGAAAAGTGTTATTTATCTCTGAAAAATGTCTAACGATTTTGATAAAAAGATTTTTACTTTAGAAAAATATGGTCTGCATTTTGGTGAAAGAAAAAACCAAAAACTTTAAATCTAGATTCTTTAAATGAAAAAGAAACTTTGCATACACCCAACCTCGCACCTACCCCAAATATTATCCCTAGTTTTGAAAAAATACACTTTAAACATTTTGTTGATGTTTTTTTTCCCAAATTTTGAGTTGAAACCAAGTTTTTTTTTTCAAAACTATGCATAGATTTCACTTGATTTAAAAACCAATAGAACAGAGTATTGGTTATAAGTATTACCGTTATTTTTTTTATATATTTTTAAAATTTTTAGTTCTTTTATAATGAAATTGTCCCTCCCGTCCAAACGGGTAGGAGATAGACACCCCTCTAATAGTAAGAAATGCTTGTTTTGAACTGTTATACAAAAAACCGTAATCATTTCTTGGCGCCTAAGTTATCGTACTCGCCCCTTGATCTATAATTTTATTTATAAAAACTAATTTTTTAATAAAATTTTACGTTATTGAGCACTTGTTTTTTTTCAAAATTTAATGCTATTATCAATTTTAAGTCAAATACCAAAAACAAAAGGCCTAAATCTAAATGACTAAGTAGTAAAGTATTTTATGTTATTTACAATCAGTTTTAAGAAAAAAATAATTTTTTTTCAAAAATTTTGAGTTTAGAAATAAATTTTAAAAGAGTTTAACTTGAAAAAAAAAACTTTATTTAAAAGGAAAATTGAAGAATGGATTTCTGGCTGCAAGAAAAGGTACAAGATTTTGTTTCAGATATTGTCGTTAGATTTTGATGGGTCTATTCCTATTGTAAGTATTTTTTTTTTTTTGGAAAATTGTTCCACCCGCTTGAACGGTGGGATGTAGACTACCTTTCCCATACAATTTTTTCTTGCTTTGAGTCAACCGGTGTAGTATTTTTGTGCATCTTGTGCCAAACACAATGTTTTTTATTATACACTGCTAAATTTTGAACAGCTGTATTTTAGAAACTTTTTGGTCTACACAGATATGATTCTGGGCTCAAATTAAAGGAAATTTATACGAAGATTTTTTTAATAATACAAATTCTTTATACTACTGAAATAAATCAGCCAAGTAGAAGACTTAGCACTATTTATATTGGACGTGATGAATTATTGATTCAAAATAGCTTTTAACGGCCTTTAGTCCATGAAATTTGTTTTTTTTTAATTTAATTACTTTGGAATCGTAGAGCAAAGTTATAGCCGAGAAACTAGTCCTTTAGGGTTTAAATCGCCAATAACTGAAAAAATTCCCAGTTGTTGGATTTTTGACCTTGTTACGTTCGGCGCTCGAGTTCAAAAACTTGGGTTTTTCATGAGGCCAATATCATAAACAAACTCAGCAAAAAATCAGAACTACCGGATCTAACGCAAGGTCTCCATACTATTAAACGACAAGGTTACTGAACTATTTAGGAGCATCGAACATTAAAAAAAAGTACTTTGTACACAACTAATTATTTAACTCTTTTTTTTTTTTTTTCAAAATGTTGAGTTTGAAAATTTATTTTTCAAAGCTTTAAGCTGGCCATTCACGATCAAGCCAAATAGCCCGGCGCCAATTAGACTGTTGGATTTATAACCTGCTGAAATTCCAAATGGCTCGGCCGAACTCATTTACATGATGCAATTTGGCTCGGACGAGCCATTTGGCTCTATCGTGTATGGCCAGCTTTATTTATCGTTTCGTTTTGTGCAAGTGACCTTTAATCTATTTAAGATAAGATTTAGTTCTTGTCTACACTTACTACACGCTCTAGATTTTTGACACACCTTATGCGAATATCCCTGATTTCAAAAATAAATATCTTTTAGATTTGAAAAAAAAATGATATGATATGAAAGATTATGTAGATATTTATTTAATCTTTATATTATGTATCTAAAAGTTTTACAAAGTATTTCCTAATGAATAAGGTTAGGCATGGAAACCTTGTCATCTACCTAAAGGATTAATTTTACATTTTCTATAGAGATTATGTATGTAGCCTCAGCCTCAAACTGTGGTTACATTAAAAGGTAAAATAAGTAGTGCCTTGGTGCGCTAATGACAGGGAAAGTTTTCGAAATCTATTTGCCTTGGGATATTTGGTATAAGGTACCACTTTTTTAAATTACAGATGAGTGTGTTGTACACTGTGCTATACCCTGTTAAAGGCGTACCATGAACTTTAGAAAGAATCTATAGTTGATGAAAAAGATTATATCTACCTATCCATAGTGTATTTCTATGTGATTAAATAGGTAGGTGCCTATTGTACAGGAACAAGGGGCCTCATCACGTAAAACGAAAACGATTGGCGATATCGTTTTGACCATTGCTATCTCTATCATATCTGTACACAAAAGCGATATCGACCGATTGTTTTTTTTTTACGTGACGAGGCCCAAGATTTGCATTAAAACATTATTAAGACCTCTTTAAGATCTGTTTCTTGTTTACTTAGGACTATTTCATCGTCAAAATGGTTTTAATAATGTCATACATATATACATACCTAAGGGACCAGTTATAGCGATTAGGAAAATGCATCAGAAAACAAATTTTTTTTGGATAATTACATTTTTTATCATAAGATTTGAAATATGAAAACTTGGAATATTTTTTTCATAAACAAGATTTCCTTTGGAGAAAATATTTTGTCTAAAAAAAGTACTTATTCTTTTTTCTGATGGAAATTCCGTACGGAAAACGAACATAATAAACTTTTTAAAAAAATAATGTTTTGGGACTAAAAAGAAAAATTAATATTTATTATTAATTTTTTTTATTATATCTATATATAAATAGCTTTAAATAAATTTTGTGGTACCATTTTCTAAAAAAGTATTTGACCAATTTCGATAAATTTTATACATATACGGAGATGTGCAGAATATACTTGAGACATGCATTTAACCACTGTGGGTCATTTTTCTTGTTGTACTGTCGAACACTGTGCATATTAAAAAGAAAAAAAAAATAAAATAAAATAAAAAAAAAAATGTTTTTTCCTTCAATATTTTCAAACAAATTATTTGCAAAATTGAAAGTTTTCTCCTTCCGAGAGTGCTTTTTTTTTGGCCGAGTATAGGCCACGGGACGATACTAGTATTTAAAAATTAGTGAAAAGGATTTCTTCGAAAATGAACTTTTAACTTCTAGTAAGCAAACACTTAACTTTGACGTTTCAGAATTTTTTCTTAAAATATTGGGAAGAAATTCAAATATTTTAAAAGTTTTGTCCTAATAAATTTTGCGTTGGCATCAACACAGTTACGGAATGGTTTAATGAATTTGTATCAAATAAGGTAAGTTGCTTCTTAAATAATTTCTTGGTGAAAATTAGTTTTTCAATGAACAATTTTATCAATACATTTAAGCAGACAAATTTAACAAAACACAAGAAAATTACTCATCATAAGTTAAAACCGTAGATTAACGTGTTGATAAAGGAAGATTCTGAGAGTGTTTAAAGGAAAGGAAGTCAAAGAAGTAAAGGCATTAGACAAACAAAATCTTTATAAGTAGGTGTGTAATATCATTCAAACAAAAAATTTATCAAAATACGTGACGCCGTTCGCGAAAAAGTAAAAAAAATAAACAGGGGCCTCATCACGCAAAACCAAACCGATCAAACGATATCGTTTTGAAGATAGCTAACTTTATTTTTCTGTACCTACACATATAATAGAGATGGCAATGGTGAAAACGATACCGTCCACTCGTCTTCGTTTTACGTGATGGGGCCCCAGTTCTATACAGGCATCGTCTATAAAAGTTTTTAATATTTGTTCTCATTTTGAGATAAATAACTTTTTTTAAAACGATTCTATGGCAGGTATGTACCTGCCGTTATTTTTGGAACTTAAGTTCAAAATTTGAAGAAAATCACATAAGACAAAGGAAATTGCAGCACCCTTTTTTTTCGCGTTCTCTATCACCATAACTCCGGTTCTTCCGGAAGCGGAACTATAGATTAGTTTCTCGCATATTTTAAGCAGTTTACTTACTAATAGTGCTAGTGACCAACTTAACTCGTGTTTCAGTTTTCAGCAGAGCTCTTTGACCTCGAATATACATTAATTCACCTAACGTAGCAATGTTACCGACCGAGGATACTCTTTTACAAAGATGTAGTATGCATCCTTATACAAATTTTAGTTAAACGTTAAATAAACTTTCGCATAATATCTTGCTCAAAAAGCTAAGAAATTTTGTTTTAAGTGAAAATGTTGGTTTGTGTCTTATTTATTTAATAGATCTTACTCAGAGTTTTTTAATGGTTGTCCATCAAATTAATTTAATGTAAATTCAGGAACACCACAGAGCAGCCATTTAGGCCATATTTTATTTATTAATGATCTACCAGTTGTCTGAAAACATTCTAATTGTATTATTTACGCGGACGATGTAACAATTTTCAAATAGGTAGAGCCAATTCATTGCTTGGATGGATTAAAATAGAGTCGTGGCAATTTTCAGAACCCTATGCTACAAAACAGCTTTTCGTGATATTTGTCCGACCTGTTCTTGAATATGCTTGTCAGGTTTGGTCAACCCATTATGAGTGCCATAAAGCAAGATTGGAAAAGTGTTCAAAAGGGATTTCTGCGGTTTTTCTTAGATAAGTTTGATTTTTGATACATCATCTGTGATAATCCATGTCACCCAGGATCATATTTTTAAACATCAATAAAGTCATTAGTTTATAGAAAAGATAAGGTTTCGTTCGCATAAAGTTTCGCATCCATGCTTCTGGCAAGTCAATGCTTAATTTATCTTGGAGCATAGGTACAATGAGAAACATTTAATTTTATTTTACTTTTTAGTATAACTACCTAAACTACCTACAATTAAAGAATATTTCAAAAGAGTGGCGAAAACATAACAAACTGTACGTTAGATACCTTACCTACCTATTCATTGAATACTTAGTGGGAAACCCTCATAGTAATAGTTCATTTATAAATTCTTTGCTAGAAAAAAAAAATAAAAACACTTACCACCTGTGTCTGCTCTTGATGTGTACAACCCACCTAATAATAGCTATAGAAATGAAAAAAGTATTTTATAAAACAACAAAAGATTATTGTGAGCATGAAAGTGGCCCGAAATTGGCAATGAATAGATCCAAGCAGCATGTTTTTTTTTTTTTTTTAATATACAAATTTTAATTCAAGCACAATTCAATGGGAATGAAAAGAATGAAATCATTCCAGCAATAACGTCATAAAAATAAACACATTCTGACCTCAGGCACGTACATACTTGAAGGTGTTTCTTGTTCTCTAGCACTCATCACCTCAGTCGCAAATAAAATGCACATTTTCTAAATATATGTATCTACATTTGTACACTCACTGTACACAAAAGATACATTCATGCATATGTACATGGGTATGCAGATACATATACTATATTATGTATTATAAAATCCATGTTACAACAAGAAGAAAGGTATAATACTTTCAGTTGTACTCGTTGAGCACACACTCTTTAATTGCAGTGACCTTTTATAAAGGTACATACATATGGCATAACCATACCATAGTGTGCTCTTGAACACAGCATTATACAAGGATATAAGGAAACAAGGATGGCTGGCAATATGGGAATATAAAAGCTACAAGGTTATGAAAGCTAGATATCATAAGCAACCTTACAGTGTGCTCTTATTGTGTTTATCACCAACCTTACATCCTTTGTTTTCTAAGTAGGTTTTAATGCTAAAGGTATATTGTCAACGGGCTATATGGCAAGCGGTTTGTTCTTTTTTGACGGACAAGTTCATATCCCAGTCAGAATTCTGCATATAGATCATACTTCATAATATCAGACATTTATATTTTTTATAAATGCAATAAAAGGGGTGGGAACCGTGATGGCAATATTAATAACAATTAGTCCAATCAATAGAGACATTTTACTCCACAAAAGTTTGGGTAGTTCTAAATTTTGGATATGTTATATAATATGGTCGGTAGATGAAAAATACAAATTTCTACAACCACACCCCCTCCGCCCCCTTCACAATCCTGAAAAAACTGCTCAAATTTTTTCAGTTTTTTGCCCATAACTTCTTTCTGGTAAACTTTTTGGAAAAAAAAGTGATATGGCAACTTGTAGAAAACAGGACTGTTAAGGGAGAGGAGGGGACGTGGTTGTGGAAATTTGTATTTTTCATCTACCAACCATATCAAATAACATAGCCAAAATTTAGAACCACCCGACCTTTTGTAGGGTAACCCCCTTTTTTTGTCTTTATTTACTGGACTAAATTGGATTATAAGACAAAAAAGAACAAATGTTCTTTGTTATTGCTTTTTAACTTACATTATAAGAAAAAAATCCAACGAAGTTTTCTAGTTTTGTGTAGTTATGACACGATGATATTTTTGTGTTTAAAATCTTTATTATTACAGTTCTATTCTTTATTACCTCAATCAACAAAATGTGCAAGTACCTACCTACGCTAAAGCCCATCAGTTTCTCAGTTCGAAATTAAAGCGATTAACCCACCAAATTTGTTGAGTTAACCCTGGATTCACTAAACAGATGCTCGTGGTGTTTTATCATCGGAGTAAGTTAAGTTTTTTGTTCCACATAAATTCTCTAATGAAAAACTGCTTCTTTATAGTTGAACTTTATAATATAGTAATTAATTTTTATCAAATATGGGGAATCTGTATTTAGGGATCTTGGTATTGTGGGTATTTTAGATTTGCGAGTTCAAAGTCCATGCAATCCATAATTAGTTATCGATTCTGGGGTAATTTTTTTTAATTCAAACGATGAAGGTTGTGACCTCCACAAATCAGGCGAATCAATAACTCCAGTTATCAGTTGGTGAATACAATTATTGATGAGGGATTTTGTCCATTCGGGATTTTATCATTCGGGATTTTGGCATTCGGGATTTTTGGCACTTTCGAGATTTTGGTATTCGGGATTTTGTACCCAACCCCTAGCTTAAACAAGAGTAGTTTCACGGACGAACTTTTTCGAACTTCACCGTAATGTGTTAACTTTGATTCAAACCTTGGATGTTTTGTATACACCAAACCACGATTTATGCGCTATATACAAAAGATGAGCAATTAAAATATATCTTATCCTTGAACTGAAAGTTATTAATCTGTTTTTTGAAATTTTTGATTAAAGATATAATAATTTGTTTTAAAAATTCAATTTTTAAAAGAAAAGGTACAAATTGACTCCTTTTATGCAATTATTGTGTTTCCGTTGTCTCCGCTACTTTCATCTTTAAAAGGGTTATTTCAAAATTATTTTTTTCACGTTGCTAGATCAATTTATGCAGAATATTTTTTTTATGAGCCTCCGGTTAATTTGAATAACGAAGAATACATCCAGTGAAAGATATACCATACACATTGCCAAGAAATTTGTATTAAGACGCCTACATCTTTGATAATCTAAATGATCTTAAATTTCAATAAAATGTTTGTGTTAATCCAGTAAAATATATACATATTTTTTTTTTTTAAATAAATTTTTGAATGCATTCATGACATTCGTTATCGTTATGGCTGTTTTCAAGCTAGGTACTTGAAAAACAAACAAAAAAAAATAGTTTTTGTCCTTCGTTTTGTTAGAAATGTATTTATTAAATAATTCAGCAAGAAATGTCTCAATCACCACTGCTGTATTTTCCTTTTGTTTTTGTTTACCTTGTAAATCCATTTTTTTTTTATTTGTGTGGAAGCCAATTCAATCTTTTTTTATATCTGCATCTTGCATGTAGGTGTAGGTATCTAATGCATAAAAGATATTAAAATTATACGAACAAACAATCTGATTCCATTTCCTAAAATTCAAGGGCGAACGAAGGTGTGTGTGGCTCAGTGGCGTAGCGTGGGTATCAGCCGCCCGGAGCGGAAGAAAATTTTTCCGCCCTCTTATTTAGGTATTTCAATTTAAAAAAAACTATAGTATAGAGTGAAATAACTTTCCAGCAAGGACAGTCATTATCATTGTCGTAGGGTTTATAGAATATCTCTTTAAAAGAGAAACATGGTCTTTTTGTTGACACTGATCTTCCTTACTCTTTCTTTATTCATCAAATTTTTTAGTTGTTCTCTTTTTTGTATGTGTCCCCCTTTTAGTCACTTTTTGTAGAGTACCTATATGTACTTCTACTTACTAAAAGCTAAACGGAGCAAAAGGTATTTGACAATGACAGTGAAAATTATTTTTGCGTAAAAGCAAATCCATTGAATTCAAAGTAAAATAATATTTTAATAAAATTCTAACTTTTAATCATAAATAATAAAACATGCTAGTTTTTTTTTTTTAAGTTTTAGTAAAACCATTGCTTGTTTAAGTTTAAATAATCCAGTTTTTTAGCTTGAACGAAAATTGGGTTATAAAGCCTCGCTATTACAAAAAAAATCCATCACTACTATTTCAGCAATATGTGTAAAGCATTCAAATCTAAATCTAATCAACAGGTGCCACAATCAAAAATAAAAATAAATCCTTTTAAAATTATCCCGCTTAAAAAAAAAAAAAACAATCTTTCAATTTAATGATACAAATATTGAATGAACAGCCTTTAATGTTTTTAAATGAAGAATTTTTAAAGAACAAACGTCATTTTAAGATTAAGAAGCCTGTTAAATATTTAAAAGGGCTTTATGAAATCGCCTATGATAGTCTTTTTTTCCAATTAAAATAGTTGGATATAATTAGACGTTTCCGTACTTTTTAGTTTCGATAATAAAGTGATAATTCATACTTCTGGTAATACTGTTAACCAACAAAACTCTGAGTTATAAGTTCCGAACATTTTCTGGACATTGGCAAGCTAGAATGGAATCATTTCAATCGGTGCGACACAAAATGAAATGGTAGAAATATCAAAATATTGTTAATGCTCCTTTCAACAAAAATTCGATTTGTTTAGAAGAAAAAAAGATTTTTCTGGACATATTCATTCCCTTTATTGAAAGAAAAAAAAACCGATTTTGTTTAGAAGAAAAAACGAATTTTTCGCTGAAAGGAATTCGACATACCTAAGTATTATTTATTTTGAAATTTTTTCGCCCCCTAAAAGTGCTGTTCGGGGCGAACCACCCCCCTCGCCACCCCCTACGCTACGCCACTGGTGTGGCCCTAGTCAAAACGTTGTTATGGTAAGTAGTACATATTTCTATAAAGAATAATTTCTATTATAAAATTGATCTAGAGACATATTATTATGTATGCATACATAAGCATAGATCAACAGTAATTTTTTTACTATTATAATTTTTAATGAAATTCAAATGAGGTACATGCATGGAATGAAACTGGAACTAATTGAACCACAACCGTTTGTTTTTTACCAGTTTTTCCGTATTATACCTACCTACCCAACCTACAATAATATTTGGAATTTTAGTTTATAATGTATTTAGACAGCGTGCATGTCAAATGGCGCCCTGCAGAATACATCATATCATACACCTACTGAAGCCTGAATTTGGGCTAGTTGGGTTTAAAAACTTCCAGGATTTCAGGGTCTTGGTGCTGCATTATTTAAAAAAAATGGATTTCAGGAAGTTCCACAAATTAACATTGTACGGAGACATTTCAAGTCAATTACCTGGCTTCATTATTATAAATCAGCGGGTCTTGCAGACTTCCTTTCTGTAGGGGTGCATAAGACCAATAAGAGGCCTTAATGCATGATGCATAGCATGACGCAATGAAAGGAATGTTTACGAACATCTGGCTTTTTTAATAAACTACAGAGTCCATGTGATATTATTCAATGAGAGCTCAATCCCGCCTTCCTATTGTCGAATGGAAGGCCATTTGCACGGCCGGCAACGATAGAGTCATTGATTTCCGACAAAAGTTGCTGTTTGTTTCAATTTTAAACCAATGAGCCTACAGCGTATGACTTCATAAGATCAGAGATCGAACTGGATACTAAAAATCAAGACGAAAAAAATAATTGTAAAGAAAAATAAAATCCTCAAAATTTTGGTTCTAAGCAATAAAAGGTACTTATTCGGGTTAGGCACTTATGCGATAGCTCATTATCCGGGTTACTGTACACCGCTATATCGGACAAACTTAAATAAATAAATATGGTGGCTCGACAACTAGTGACTTATACAACTCTATACCATTCTTGTGTAGAATTGAAGTTTTTTTTTTGCAATCACCTTGGTCACAGGTATGTACATATTCTGCCTTATGCATAAACAAAAATTTGTTATCTCGTGTTCAGGGAAACTACACCATGGAATACGAATTTTCCGGACTCAAAATAAAGACAATTGCTTACTGCTCTATTTGAGTCCAGAAAATTATTATTCCATGGTGTAGTTTCCCTGAACACGAGAGCTGAAATAACCATTTTTTGTTTATGAATAAGGCAGATTAAGTTTAATTAAAATCGTTATAGTCGTTTTTGAGAAAATTTGAAAAAAAAACCGAAATCATTCTATGGCAGCTACATAGGTATTTTAGATGAGATTAAAGACCTTTCTAATTATAAGACCTTGCACCAAATTCGAAGCCAATCGGTTCATTCGGTTAAGGCTTTGGCTCAAATTTCAGTGGACACGCAGCCCAACAAACGGTATATGACGAAACACACTTTTTTCGCACTTCTACATCATCTTAGCGGCAATTTTAGTTTTAAGGCCTGATGATTTGACATTTGTGTGATCCAGCACTGCATACATTCCTTTAAAGCAAAATAATATTTCAAAACCTACTTACCACCGTTAGACATTAGTTCACCACTGAATTCATATTCAGAGAAGAAGCCATTATCGCACAGATAAGTTGCAACGAAAAAGAAAAAAAGTTTGCTCGCCTTCGCTGAGTGGCTCTTGCTTGCTTCCAAGGATGCTCTTCTTCTCCTCTGCCTCACATATTTGATTCCCCCTTCACAGCCCTACAAACCTCGGGCAAATAACAACGATGTCCTGGCTTTAGTGGTAAACAGCGAAGGATGAAATTGGAAAAGCTGCATGGATACTTGGGTTTGGTTGGATACTTCTCGAAATATGATCTGTTTGTTATTCTCCCGAGGCAAAAATATGACAAAAATGAGAATAGGGCGACACTGTGGATCCTTGCAAGGATGTTTGATGAATAACCGGAAAAAGAACCTCTTTTCAGTGCTTCTCTTGTGTGTAAAAAAAAACCTCAGCAACCAGCTTAACCGCTATTGTCATCCATGTTCTATCCACTACCACTTTTGTGCGGGAGAACGCGTGAAATGAAATTGAAATAAATGGTTTCGCTTGGTTAGCAAGGACCTTTTCTATATTGCAAACAGTAGCTAAAGAGCCATTCGTATATGTACATACAAACGTATAAAAGAATTCGGCTCGGGTTTATTTGTTTGAATTATATGTACCTACATAAGTTATTGTCATAAAAATAATTTTTTTTTCGGAATCTCCCAATTTTCTCGAGTAATTGAGTTACGCCATTTTTTCAAGTGGCAAAAAGTTAACGAGCAACGATGCTGTTTCTTTGGACTCTAAGTACCTTTCTATCGATTTTTGAGAAGTCGTTGAAGGGTTTATTATTTTTAAACTGCTCTAATTGTTGTTTTTTAGTTTTTTTTTTGTGGAGAAAAAATTTAAAAATGAAAGAAGAGGCATTTAAACTAGTGTCTTATTAAAAGATATTTTGTGTTTTAAATTACTTAAATTTGAAAATCTTCATTCATTGCTCTTTCAATATGAATTTATTGAATAGATAAGGTTATAGCGGGAGAGATTTCAAAGTTTGTTAAAAATAAAACAAAAACATTTTCTTATGAAACTGAACAATGGATTTAAAATTCAACAAAAAATAAAATTATGTGGTGTCACCCACAGGAATTGAGGGCTAGATATTTTAGCTTACTGCTTATTGGGAAAGATTAGGTATATTTATTGTATAGTTGTTACCTGTACAATTTGTATCCAAAAAATTACTGATTTTTGTACATTTTGCCATGTACATATGTGTTTACTAGCGGAGCCTGGCGAACGTTGTATCGCCCTCAAAAAAAGTTATTGGCGTATTTGTTCAAGGTGCTATTCATGCTTGCAAGGCGTTCTTCGCATTTACCCTATTACCTTAAACAACTAACTTTTAAGATAATGTATCTTTAAAGCCATCATCATCCCTCTAAGTATAACATTGCAAAGAAAAAAAGATTTTTCAAAATCAGTCCGCATGGTTTTTAAGATTATTCCGAAAATGCACATGCACTTCTACAGCTTATTGGTAGGTTGTAAGATCTTTATTGAACAAACAACGCATAGGAACACTGTAATTCTACCACAACCACCTAGGAATTCCTATAATTTTTTAGCAAAATCTGACAGTGTTTTTTGTATATTGTTGGCGAACTGCTTAACTAATTTTGATCAAACACTTTCAGGATCATTCTCGGTTTTCCGAGTAAGATTTTCTTGAGTTTTGAGCACAATATAACCATGTTTTCTAAAAAAAGTCGGAAAATGTATGCGTGGCTGCATCTTAATTGCAGACTGCTAGGGCTCTGAACTCTTAGCACCCCATACATGGAAAATTCGAAAAAAAAGTATGTAGTCTAAAAGGTCAGTAATTGGTCATAAAAGGTCAGGTAGTTTAAGAAATTGGTCAGGCTTAGAAAATTTTTAATCCAAGGTTGAAGTTTTTCAAGGTCACCCGCGATTTTTGGCACCTCATTTATGGGATGTTCGAAAAAAAAAGTATACCACATGAAGGGCCACTGGATAGTGTTAAAAGGTCAGATAATTTCAGTAATTGGTCGTGCATAGTTTTTTTTAAATCATTTTTTAAAGTTTTTCCAAGGTCAATACAAGGTCACATGAACTTTTAGCACCTCATATTCGAATACTATATTCGAATAATTCAAAAAAAATTTATACCATCCGAAAGGTATCTCAATCCTGATAAAAGGTCAGGTAGTTTGAGAAATTGGTCAGCCTTAGGTTTTTGTTTATAATCGTTTGAAGTTTTTCGAAGGTCAAGCAAGGTCGTATAGACTGTTAGCACCTCAATTATGGGATATTCGAAAAAAATTGTATACCATCCGAAAGGTAGCTCAATCCTGATAAAAGGTCAGCTTATTTCAGAAATTGGTCAGCCTTAAATTTTTTTAATAAATTTTTTAATTTAATTTTTTTCAAGATCGTTACAAGGTCGTATAGACCGTTAGCACCTCATTTGTGGAATTTTCAAAAAAATTGTATGTCATCTGAAAGTTTACTTACTCCTCATAAAAGGTCAGCTAGATTCAGAAATTGGTCAGGCATAGATTTTTTTTAATGAATTTTTAAAATTTATTATTTTTCAAGGTCATAGAGATTTTTAGCACCCCATTTTAGGAATTTTCAAAAAAATGTATGCCATCTGAAAGTTCACTTAATCCTCATAAAAAGTCAGTCTGTTCCAAAAGTCGGTCAGTTATGGCTTTTTTTTAATGTATTTTTAAAGTGCCGTGATTGCTGAATTTTTGGAAAATTCGTTAAATGAGGTGCTAGCAAAAAGTCATACTGGGACCGAGAAAAAAAAATTAAAAATTCATTAAAAAAAAGCCATAGCTGACCGACTTTTGAAACAGACTGACTTTTTATGAGGATTAAGTGAACTTTCAGATGGCATAATTTTTTTTTGAAAATTCCTAAAATGGGGTGCTAAAAATCTCTATGACCTTGAAAAATAATAAATTTTAAAAATTCATTAAAAAAAATCTATGCCTGACCAATTTCTGAAACTAGCTGACCTTTTACGAGGATTAAGTAGAGTTTCAGATGACATACAGTTTTTTTTTTGAAAATTCAACCAATGAGGTGCTAAAAGTCTTCTAATGTGACCTTAAAAACAATTTCAAAAATTCGTTAAAAAAATGTGAGCCTGACCAATTTCTAAAACTAGCTGACCTTTAATGAGGATTAAATAACCTTTCAGATGGTATATATTTTTTCCGAATATCCCACAAATGAGGTGCTAAAAGTCTTATACTGTGACCTTGAAAAAAACTTAAAACATTCATAAAAATAAATCTATGCCTTACCAATTTCTGAATCTAGCTGACCTTTTATAAGGATTAAGTTATCTTTCAGAAGGTAAACATTTTTTTTTGAAAATTCCACAAATGAGGTGCTAACAGTCTATACGACCTTGTAACGACCTTGAAAAAAATTTAATTAAAAAATTTATTAAAAAAAATCTAAGGCTGACCAATTTCTGAAATTTGCTGACCTTTTATCAGGATCGAGCTACCTTTCGGATGGTATACATTTTTTTCGAATGTCCCATAAATGAGGTGCTAACAGTCTATATGACCTTGAAATGACCTTGAACAAAGCTTTAAAAATTCATAGAAAAAAAACTATGGCTGACCAATTTCTGAAACTAGCTGACCTTTTAACAGGATTGAGATACCTTTCGGGTGGTATACAATTTTTTCGAATATCCCAGAATTGAGGTGCTAACAGTCTACACGACCTTGCATGACCTTCAAAAAACTTCAAACGATTATAAAAAAAAACCTAAGGCTGACCAATTTCTCAAACTAGCTGACCTTTTACGAGGATTAAGTAGACTTTCAGATGACATACATTTTTTTTGAAAATTCAAACATCTTATACTGATGTGACCTTTAAAAAAACTTTGAAAATTAATTAAAAAATACCTATGCCTGACCAATTACTGAAATTATCTTACCTTTTATCACTATCCAGTGGCCCTTTATGTGGTATAATTTTTTTTTCGAATATCCCCTAAATGAGGTGCCAAAAATCGCGGGTGACCTTGAAAAACTTCAACCTTGGATTAATAATTTTCTAAGCCTGACCAATTTCTTAAACTACCTGACCTTTTATGACCAATTACTGACCTTTTAGACTGCATACTTTTTTTTTCGAATTTTCCATGTATGGGGTGCTAAGAGTACAGAGCCCAATACTTGCCCTAATAGAGCAATTAACAATGTAGGAATAGGTAAGGATGTGTAAGGTACCTATGTATTTTCAATCTTAGACTTTTCCAACATTAATAGGTATAGATACCTACGCATAGTGCGATCTTCACAAACTTGATGTATGTATATGTATATTAACTTTTCCTAAAATAAATGAATATGTGGGATGGCAAATCCTTCATTAACAAATCGAGAATGTACGAAATATCAAAAACCATAGAAGATAGAAGAATATCTATAATCTATGTATACTTGAACCCACCTAGAATCTGGATATTCAGTCAAGCTCCCTTTCCCCTTATTTAATTTTCAATTTGTATGCTTCAAATGGTTGAATTGTATTTAAGAAAAATATTTTTAATATAAATACACATTAATACTTAGCTATAAATATAAAATTTTCCAAAAAGGGCAATGACAAGTGTCGAAGTAAATGACGTCAGACTCTGTAAGTATTATTTATATCAGAAGCCAAGAGTCTGAGACGCATTTAAACGATTCCATCATAGGTGTACTTAATTATAATACATTTTCCACAGTAATCAAAAAGTATTTTCTAGCGCTTTTTCATTTAAGCACTAAAATCAACGTCAAAAAAAAATTCTTCAAATATTCTTCAAGTCAACATATAAATACGTTATTCGTATACATTATACTTAATAAATTGACGTCACCTTATGGAGACAAACATGCTTGAAGGAGTGTCCTCGTTAAATACTTTCAATTTGAATAAAAGTCTTCACTATACGCTTTTTGCATTTTCCCTTTATTGCGCCCTCATTTAGCAAAGGTGCGAACATACATATCTACATACATAATAATAAATAACGAAACCAACCCACAAACCAAACCACCCACATTCAGCGATTTAAGTATTTCGTAAACAAAAGAACGTTAATATGGAACAACATCAGCACTTTGATTAATTTAAAATTGAATTCAATTTGAATCATTTTGTGAATTCTTCCCTATCATTCCAATAAATTTATTGTAGCTGTCAAGAGTACGTATAATGTGGGTGGCGCACAGTGGAAAATGACCATAGCAGAACTTGGATCAAATTAAAAAAAAAAAAGTGCCCACCTACAAAAAATAAAGTGGGAAATTACATTGAAAATCATTGGTGCTGAGATTTTTATAACTAAACTATATGGCTACGTGCCTAATTTTATTTAATGTGCTACTACGAGACAATTTAAAAAAAAACTTCATGTCCATTATGATGGAATCCGCAAATAGTGAATTCGTAGTGATTCAAAAGTACATCATTCTCTTTTCTTTCCATGTCCAATCGATGAAGGCAAAAGATTGCGAATCATTGCAGATCAATTTTGCGGATTCCATAGTCGACATGATTTCTTTACTTGGTAATTTTTAAATCGTGTTCGTCGCCTTCCTTTAAATAGTATGTCATGAGAAAAAATCGGTACACTGTCCTGTCTTGTCCACCCAACAATCGGTTGGGTTTCACTTTCGTCCCCGTCTCTAGCAAAAAACTAGAGGAAAAAGCGGTTTAGGCAGAATAAATCAGGTTCAATGCTACCTTCTAGCTCCTAGCAGCAGGGTAGAATAAAAATCAGTGCTTTGTTCACCGCAACAAGCTCGTCTGTGACTGTGATACTCTTTGAAGAAGGGTAGCCGCAGAAAATATCTTATGGGACACCGTTCCACGCCTCTAGCAAAAGACTTGAAGATTAATAGTAATAGTGCAAGTGCGGTATTCTTTTTCCTTTACGGTTTAGTTTACGTAAATGCTAAGTGTGAATCATGAAAACGTGAATCGTGAAAACGTGAATGTCATCGAAAGTACACGAGCTTAACCAACATCTGGTTGTGTATACGTCATACAGGTGGAATGGATGGGAGGTACATCTAGTGATCCAGGTCCAGGGTCAGTGTGACGGTGTGGTAAATGAACAATACGAACCAGGGTTCGGTGGTACGGAGTAATTACGATATTTTGGTATTTAATAGGATCATTCGGTAGGTTGGTGCGGTGAATATGAAATTATTATTAACCCAGTGTTCAGTGTATACAAACTCATGTTAAAGGTTCGTTGTTCGTTGTGCAAGATAAAATAACCATTCAGCAGTTATTAGCTTTTAAATAATATATAATAGTTCTAGGTACTTATATAGTTCAGCTAATTTCCATGCAAACTTGAATAAAAACTCATATTTTAGATAGGTAACTACTAGTAAAGTTGAATTTAATATAAAAAACTAGAATATTTGACGAGTTTAAAAAAAAAAACCTCTGAAACCCTACTTTCATAATGCAATTTTTTTGGCAAAAACTTGAAACCACTTTGGTCATTACGCAGATACGAATTTTAATCAAAATCGGTGGAAAAAAAAACCGAAATCGTTGTGGGGCAGTTACCGATTCTAAATCAAAAATTCAAATTTATCCTCTAGGAAGTTACATAATGCTTTGTACCAAATTTGAAGCATATCCGCTCATCCGTTTAGACTCTAGCTCAAATGGACGCATGGACGCGTAGATTAACAGACGCCCCTCTGAATGTTTTATCGAATCAAACTTTATCGTAGTACGTATTACAAATAGCGAACTTCCAAGTTGCGACACATGTCTTGTAAGGTCTCGGTTTGTTGTGGAGTATTGTGTCGCTGACTGTGCACACTGTGTCACGAGCTGACTTCTTTACTAACTCTTTAATCATCCTCTTTTAGCAAACACTGCTTTCTCTTCAAAATGGTGGTATGACAATCGGAACTAGAGCAAGATTGATTCCAACTCAACTCCAGAATTGATTTCTTTTAAAAATGTGAAGGTACTTAATTTTTAATAAATTAGTGAGTTTAAATTTAAATTAAAGATTTCTTTTTTTCTGCTTGTGTATCTATCGAACTGGAAACTTTATTGACGTGCAATTAATTTTAGAGTAATTTAAATCTGGGTCTAATGAAACCAATACCCACATTTTCTTCTACCCAAAAAAAAAAACTTTAGATTTCTCTTATTGATTCTTGGTTCTCATTAGGTACATACATAGGTGTTTCTCATGAGCACCAAAGATCCAAACCATTAATTATTCAAAAAGGGTTTTCTAAATTCAGTCATCTTTACAATAAAATTACACTCTCCCTTTTATAAAATGTATGAGCATGGTCGTATTGTATTGGTTTTAGTCTCATTAGGCCCAGCATTAAAAAATAACCAAAAATCATTTATCATGTGTTTTTACTAAGCTACAACCCTCCTCTACCTATCATAAAAGATTTTCAAGTTTGGTTAACCTTCACCTAGTATGCGGCGATTGGAAATTCTATAAACTTTCTATAAAAGCGGCGGAAATGTGTGATACTATTTTCTACGTGTTAGAGCCGTTATGTTATTCAAATTGTTCGATTAAAAGGTTATGTAGGTAGGTAAGGTTCTAAAGGGACAGCTTTCTGCGGACCCAAAAGTTTATTTTTGTGGAAGGGAGGGTGGTAGGGAGGGTTCACACTTGAAACCTTAAGCTTATACATATTAAAAATTAAAATCTATATTCTTTCTAGGGCTGGCAACGAGACGAGACCAGGCGAGACTTTTGTTAGTCTCGTCTCGTTCTCGTCAAAATCGAAAAATTTTAGTCTCGTCTCGGTCTCGGTCTTGGTCTCGCCTAACCAAGTCTCGTCTCGATCTAGGTCTCGCCTTTTTCCCGTGAAAATTTAATGTCTCGTCTCGGTCTCGGTCTCGGTCTCGGTCTCGGTCTCGGTCTCGGTCTTGGTCTCATCCTTAGCCTTGGTTTCTTTCGTGTTTTTTGGTGGTAAAAAGATGTAAGATAAGACGTCTGTTTAGATTGAAAAGATAGAGTGCGATATCTCGGCAGTTTGTTGGTAAGAAAAATGCGGGGTGTGAAGTCTTGTGTGAAGCACGAAGAAAATGTATAAAACAGACTCGTGAGTCTGTTTTTTCTTTTGTTGTTGTTTCAAACAGTGAAATTGTAAAATTGTTGTTTTTTTTTAATGTATTTTGAGGCGAATCAAAATTTTTAAAATACGATGAAACTTACCAGTCGGTAACTCATGCTTCCCATTATCTAAACAGGGCCATATACATGCAATAGTTAAAAATGGTTTCTACAATAAAAAAAACTATGACTGGGATGCACGTAATTGTTTTAAATATACCTATATCTTTATCAAATTCATTTGAGACTTTACTACTTCTTTTATATGCAGCATCAAAAAATCGAGTTGGATCAGACTTTGATATTTAACGCAAGTTTTTTTTCACTTGAGTTGAATGCTCCATTTTGAGTTAAGTTGAAATAACATTTTAAAGAATAGTTTAAGTTAATTTATTTCATAACAAAAACAAATAAAATATTTAAAAAAAGAGTTACTTACTTTATTTTAGATGGCGCTTACAGTCCAGGATGGACTACGGGCTAGCCAGCTGCCTCCAGTTACGCACTCCAAGTTTGTTGAGGTCGCTCTCTACTTGTGTGCGCCACCTAAGGTGGGATCTTCTGCTCTCGCTCTGAGATGCTCTTGCCCTAAGGGGCCGCTTAAACAGTAATTTATTCATCAACAAACCTGTTTTAAATTGGCATGTCTTTTGTCTAGACGTCTCGAGTCACTTCCTTTTTTATTCCCACTTTGCTGCAAGATCTATCCTACTGTGCCGCATTGACGTGAGTCTGAGTAGGATATAAAAGGCAGGTATATGTATGCGTTTGTACAATGCTTTTTTTAACTGTTGACATCGTTTATAAATGTTGGCACATCCACGCCTAATAACTGCCATTCGTTTTACCAATGTTACATCATTTCTATTTTAGACCCAACCTTGAGTAATTGACCCAGAAAGTGAAATGACAGTTGATGGTGTTGTCTTTGGAAATGACATACCTACATACATATTATTTAGAAGACAAATAACTTTTTTATTTTTATTTCACCAAAAATTTTACAGTCGTGTATTTTGATATATGGTTTTCATATAACCCATTTGACACATCTTTGATAAAAAAAAAATGTCCTTTTATGGTTTATGCTTAAACTTTTGTATAATATAAGACCCTTGGGTGAGGTTTATTTCGTGCCCTGAGTGGCTGTCACATTATTTTATTTGAAATAAATTTTTCATTTTGGAATTTGAAGGGTCGGACGAAGACGGATATGGTGTGACACCCTTTAAAGATGTTCCATCAACAAATTTCGATTTGAATAATCCTGGAAAATGTTCTATACAAATTTTTATACAAAGGTTTATAGGGTGAGTGTAATTTCGGGGAAAATGTAGGTAGTATACATATTTATGTGTGTATAGTTGGAAATCTTGCAACAACAGATGTTGTTTAACTCTTCGAAGTTAGGATAACAAAATAATATATTAAGCGCTTTTTTTTGTTTTGATGGCAATGTATAATTTAAAGTAGTTAGGTATTTTAAGTGGTTTTTACTTGCGATACATAGGTACCATAGGTACTTTATGGCAAATTTTGGATTCGTAAAACAAATCAAACTCGAGATTTTGATCAAACTTGAATTTACGATGATAGGGAAGACGTCTGTCTGTCTGTCCATTCACAGCCTTAACATGTGCGTGAAGTTAGCACCGCCATTTTTGATTTTCGTAAAAAAAATGGTTGTGCTGCGATGTGCCCAACTTGTGCTGCCATGTGCCGTATTTAAAAAAAAAATCGTACTAAGCATGGCTTTTAGAGGCTACCTATTTTTTAGCGTGAAGTTAGCAATGCCATTTTCGATTTTAGAAAAAGTGATGGATGTGCTGTATTGTGCTCATCTTTTGCTATTTTGTGCAGTAAATATTTTTTTCAAATTCGCAAGTTTTCAAATTTTGCAAATGAATTTTTTTTAAAAATTAACTTTTTCTAACTTCACGCTTCGCAAAATGAATTATTGACTCTAAAATTTGCGAATTTAAAAAAAAAGTTCACGGCACATATAGCACAAGCTGGGCACAATACAGCACAATCTTTATTTTATTTTTAAAAATCGAAAATGGCGGAGCTAACTTCCCCTAAGGTGCTTCGCAACATTTGCGTTTGCTTTTAAAAGTTGAAATATGCAAATTTTTTTGTTATCTCTTCGGTTCTTAGTATCATTTTTTTGAGCACAATACAGCACATTTTTATGTTTTCAAAAAAAGTTAATTTTTTAAAAAAAATCGTTCGCAAAATTTGCAAACTTGCGAATTTGAAAAAAATATTTACGGCACAACATAGCACAAGGTGAGCACAATACAGCACATCCATCACTTTTTTGAAAATTGAAAATGGCGGTGCTAACTTCACGCTAAAAAAATGGGTTAGCCTTAAAAAGCCATATGCTTAGTACGACTTTTTTTTTTTTTAAATACGGCACATGGCAGCACAAGTTGGGCACATCGCAGCACAACCATTTTTTTTTTACGAAAATCAAAAATGGCGGTGCTATCTTCCCGCACATAGCCTTAACGCTTATGGTCCGATTTTATATAAACTTGGTATCTATTGTTTTTTGGACCCCCGAAAATTTTTTTTCATTTTTTTAGGACCAACGATAACGGTGTACCTACCTGCCATATAATTTTTAATAGCATTTTTGGAAAACCTTATTTTTCATGCTGCTCTCTGTTGCCGGCAACTCCAAGCAACAAAAAGTTGCGCAGCTAAAAGTTGCCTAGTGGGCGATGGGCCTAAATGTTTCTATAATCAATATTTTCTATTTAAATTATTATGGGAGTCCTTTAGACGCATTCGTGTGCATACTTAATATTTTTTCATAAAATAAAAATTCTATATTTAAAAAAAAAAACTTGGTACAAGGTTCAAGTTACCCAGTATGGTTAAAGAAATAATCGGTAATTTAATAATAAATAATTTTATAAGCAAGCATATACAAAACTTGAAATTTGTAAGTATATATCCACATTTTATTTGCTCTTACATTATTCATTTACTTAAAGAATGACCAAGACCTGCAGAAGGCATATAAAAGGTTTATACGCTTCTATGTAAGTTCGTAAATTTCTCTTAGGTAATTTTCTGAAATAACAAAATATTTATTCTGCCAGTAATTTGATTCAATAAATAATGCCTACGTCCACTTCATCACGATCACGCATGAATTATAATAAATCAAAATTATCTCAGCTTTCGTCACACTCAATTTGTTAATGAAAATACATATTGTATTCCAGTATTCCATAGTAATTAATGATAATATTGAGTTTGCAACAATGAATTCCACTTCCAAAATCAAGAGCTAATTGAAAGTTATTGACTGAGCCAGAAATGAATTGTGAATACATGAATCCTTTATCACGCCTCAAGCATTATCGAGTGACATTTTGTGAATTAAATTACAACTCGAACCCAATAATTCCTCAAAAAGTCCCATTCTGATTATTCGAATCGAAGGTATTCAAGAGTTTTATTTATTATTCAGTCCATTGTGAACGGCAAGACTGTATATAATAAACTATAATAAATAAAAAAAAAAAACTTCAATGATTTCATTCAACTTGAACCATCAAGCACTGTGAAAATGCCTTGACATATTAAGTTGAAAAAAAAGTCATTAAACGTAAAATAACGAAAGTCAAAACCAGCGACAGTATTAAATAAGTCGAGCTGAGGTTCCTTAAAAGCCAAATAAAAGAACCCCTTCATCATAATCCTTGAATTTGAAAGTCAAAAACAATGTAAATTGTATAGTAGGATGGAAGTCCTGGAAGTATTCTTGAAGATTCGCGTCTTACGATGGTCTTGGTTTTTTTTCTTTCTTTCTCATTATCAGAGACAACCAGACAATGATATTTTTCTTAACATGATTTGTCATCAAAAGTTTCAAATTATATTTTGCACTGAGGGTAGATGATAAGTACAGAATACTGTTTGAGAGTAGAACGTAATAATTTATGACATCAAATTAAATATTGCTGCTACAACTTCCATGAGTTTCAAGAATATGTTGTTCAAGGTCAATTGAGTTGAAAGGTCTTATGTAAGTAAGTGTTATGAAATATATCTATGGTAATAAGTTAAAACAGCTTAATTCTCTTTATCACATTTTTTAATAAAAGCAAAACAAGCTTGATTACATATGTATTTTTAAAAGACTATTTTTATTTATAATGAAATCTACAAATTTGCTGTTATGGTTAAATTTGCTTGGAATTTTAAATTATGTAAATATATTTATTTACATCATAACTAAAAAAAGGATGCATATTCTAATTCTAAAAAACAAAAAACAAAAAAACAATTCCTTAATGTGTACCTTGGAAAAACGCACAAAGGACAACGACGCGAATGCAAGCATAGATTTCATAATATTTACAAATACAGCATAGACTGTTTTAAAGATATCTGCAAAAATCAGAATTTCTCTACGATATGCTCACTATCACGCTCAAGGGCGTACGCAGGGGGAGGCAGGGGGGCGGTTGCCCCCCCCCCCCCCTAATAAATTTTACTTTCCTACATTTTTTTGTTGAGTAATGCGCAATATTAATTTTAAAAACTATCTTTGATGTTAAAATTTTTCTTTAAACATGTCGTTCGTCATTACAAACAAAACGTTTCAATACTTTCTTCAAAATTAACAAAAAATACAAATTTTTTGTAGTTTTCTGTACCAACTAGCTACTATTATATACATTACGGGACTAATTTTTTTCATCAGACACCACCTAAATTAAAAGTTTATATCCTACAAAAAATTTATTTACAAACAAACAAACTCTGTCATTAACCTGGTGCATCTTACATAAAAAAAAATATTTTCTATAGATATTTTTTCATCCATAAAATTTGAATAATGTTTTTTCAAAGGATGAAAATTAGCAATATCTGCAATATTGTTTAGGAGGAAAAATATGTTAAACTTCATAAATTCCGTAAAAATGTGTATGGGAAGATTATGACTTTAGAGGCACCATACGAATTAATGAGCTCGGCCAAGTTTTTGTTTTTGGTCCAAAATTTATTGTAGGGCATACACTTTTTATAGAGGGAGTCTCTGATCAAAGCAAATAATGAGTTTAGGAAATAACGGAAACCCTAATATGCATGCACAAGCTATAAAAATTTACCTTTTCAGTCATCAGAATAATAAAACGGAGTTTTTTTTATAAACACTGAATATTATATTATCTACCTTACGAGGGTTGTCAAAATTCTGCTTTTCAAAATTTTGCTTTAAAAATTCTGCTTATTTTCAATATTTTTAACAAAATTCTGCAAATAATAAAAAAAAAGTTTTGAAAAATTAAAAAAAAAATTTTAATTTTTTTATTTGAGTTTGCCCCCCCCTAATCAAAATCCTGCGTACGCTCTTGCTCACGCTCACGAGGTTTTTGAAAACTTCTCAAGCTCGTGAGCAAAATATGAGCCGAGAGCTGAAAATGAGCACTTGTAAGCGAGCAATTCCGTACCCTGAATATATTTATTTATACTAGTACGTCCAGCCCTCAAAATTCGAGTGCCAATTACATTATCCTCTTTTTGATAGGAACTTATTTTGTAGTTCTATAAACTTTTTATTCAACGCCCTCCCTACTGGAACTGGAGCCGCAGACGGAAATGGAAGAGCTGTCAAAAAGTATCGCACGTTATTTTTTTTTACCTGTCCACAATGCAGCTGTACAGTTTTGAATGTATTTTGAAGAAAAACAAATTGTGTACAAGCTCAGAATTCACATTTTTTGTTTCCAATAATTTTCCTTTTAATAAATAATTTTTTTCGCGATACAAATAACCAAAATATTTTTTTCCGACCAAAAAGTTGTTTTTTTTTTCTTCATACAAATTGAAACGTTAGTGTCGTACGTGAAAAGTTAAAAGTTGGTGAACTCTTCCGTCTGCGTCTGCAGCTCCGTATGCGGCTACGTTCCGTTGTGTTCGCAACATTGAATTTGCGTGTATTCAATATTTTGACAGCTATTCCAGCTCCGGCTCTAGTTCCGTCTCCGTCATCATTCTGTTCAGCCAGTAAGGAAAAAACCATGTTCTTTAAATTGCTAATACATATGAGGATTCTCAAGACACTACTGTATACTAAATGAAATGTATGCAGCCTAAGGCTTAATTAAATTTGTAGTTTAGATTAGATTAGATTTCCTTTATTGTAGCTGAATTATTATACATTTTTTGTTTTCATTAAACCTATATTGCATAATTTACAGAGATTTGATATAAAGCTACCTCACTACTGAAAAATTAATAACTGGCGCAAAATTTTAAACAGCCTGATGTTAAGGTATTAGCATGATACTACTTAACAATTTTCTAACTTTAAAACTCTTTACTAAAATATTCTTAGTTTTTAACATTTTGTAACAAGTATCATACTAAACCTGTTTTTCTAGCGGAACACGCTAAATTTAATAGAATTAAAAAAAATAGAAATAAATAAAGTTAAATAAGTAAATAGATCACAGAATTTAATATATATTTTTAAACATAAGGAAAAATTTAACAAATTAAATTTACATGTTACCAAGATTTTTATATATGTAATTGAATAAACCTATAATTTATTCGACTAAGAAAAATCTTTAAATAGATTAATTTTAATGCTCATAAAGTCAGATTTGAGATGAGGTAGTTATCAGATGAACTACAAGATAATTCGTATCTATTGCTTAGATTTAATATTCTAGAAGGAATTCTTTCAATGTTTGTTATTCTATGTAATTCATCAGTTAAATAATGCCATGTCAAATTAAGCATCTTTTTCAAGATTATATTTTGCATTCTTTGCAATTTAAGCAATGCTACTGTTTGCGCATTTTCCCCACACATGTGAACCATACATCACGATGCTTTGAAGAATTACTTTGTATAAGAATAATTTATTTTTATCACTAAGCTTTGATTTTTTATTAATAAAGTATTTTTACGGTCAGGTTCACCTTGTTTAATGTTTATTGGATGTGCAATCCGAAAGTTAGTGTTTTGTCAAGGTGTACTCCCAAGTATCTGGCACTAGATTTCCATTTCGTCTGAATTCCATGAATTATTAACCATCTGCTGGGTAGAAACAAGCTTTTCTTTTTCTGGTTAAAAAGACGGCTTGAGTCTTTCCAGCATTCAATTTAATTTTCCAATTATTTAGGTAGTTGCTTACAGTATCCAAAGCTAATTGCAAATTGGTTTCAATAACGAAACTATTCGAATCCGCCGAATAGATACAAGTATCATCTGCAAAAATAGCGATTTCACAGTCGCTAAGCTTAGGAAAGTCAGATGTGTATATATTATACAAGAATGGCCCCAAAACCGATCCCTGGGGAACACCAGCAGAAATGTCATTACGATCTGAACATTCAGCCTTAATGGAAACATTAAACGTTCGTCCGGTTAAAAATGAAAAAAATTAATTTAATTATGTGTTGTGAAAAATTCAAGGTGGTTATTATTAGTTTATAAATAAGACCTTTGAGCCATACAGTATCGAAGGCTTTCTCGCTATAGGTAGTACTAAGCCTGTACTTTTCCCTACTGTAAAGTTATTTTTTATACTCTTGTTATCCGGTATACTTGATACTGTACTATGATGGTATCTAAATCCAAATTGTTCAGCTGGCAAGATGCTACGTACATTTAAGTGGTTGATAACATTGGTTTTGATAACTTTTTCAAGACATTTACTAATTGATCTCAATAAGCTAATTGGTCTATAGCTGCAATTTTTGTAAGTGCCGTAACATTTTTTTTTGTAAAAACTGCAAAAATTGAGTTATCATTTTCAAGACAAAGACTTTGTCGCTAGATCTAGCGACATTTAAGCTTTGTCACCTTTAAGCTTCCAAAAATGTCTTGCCGAAATATGCACCATTTTATTCCATTGTTTGTAGAATCACGGGTCACCATTGTTTGGCAAAATTCATTTGGCATTTCTTGTTTCGCCTTAGTCGTTAAATATTTTGTTTAATTCGCAATTCTTAATTGGCAATTTACATTTTCTTTTTTATTCATTTCGCTTTTTGTTAAAAATATTTTCAATCATTTCGCAAAATTCATTTGGCAACTTATTCTTTAGTTTTTCTTTGTTAAAATGTTTATTATTTGGCCAAGTGATTTTTCGCAGTTTTATTATTTTGCGAAATAACGTTTCGCCGTTTAATCATTTCGATAAATATCGTCAAGCCGTTTTATTATTTCGCTAATAGATCATTTCGCCATTTATTTGTTTTGATTGTTTGACCAATCATTACCCTCGCCTCTTTTCAAGATTAACAGTTTTTTTTCTGAGCCGTTGCTTAGTCGTGCTTGCGTTGGTAATATTTTTTTAGTTGTTTTGCAATTTTCGCCGTAATCTCTTTCGCGATTTAAGATTTCAGTTTGTTTGCTTAGTTTAGGTAAGTACATAACAGAAAGAGGATTTTCACATTTTACTCCAAGGAAAAAGGGTTTTAAGCAATTGGGCAGTTATTTTCGTAGGTGCATTATATTTTTTTATTCTCTATTCAGTGTTTTTTCGCTTTTTTTTTATTTGGCAATTTGATGTTCAGCATGTAATTTAATGGAAGCCAAAACATTGCCAAACAATCGAATGCCAAATAAAAAAAAGCTGAACATTAAATTGCCAAATAAAAAAAAGCGAAACAACAAAATGCTGAATGAAAAATAGCAAAATAATAAAATGCCAAATAATAAAAAGCCAAATAACAAAATGCCAAATAAAAAATTGCCAAACCTAAATATGCCAATCAAACAAAATATTAAGTGAAAATTAGGAAATGAAAATTGCGAAATGATGGTTTGTCATATCATATAAAAAACCAAACATAATTTGCAAAACGAAAATTGCGAAATAACAAAATGCTAAATAAAAAAATGCGAAACGAGAAACGGCGAATTGTACCACCGCGAAACGTTAATTTGCCAAACAATTCTGGCGAAACATACCATACCCAGAATCACCGGCCATATATATTTGTATACTTTTTATAATGATTTGTTGTTTGGCTTTGTTGAAATATTTTTAGGGATTAATTAAAATTATTCCACAAGAATCCGCAAAAGAAACTTGATAAATTTATCTCAAACGATGCAGAATTTAATAATGAAGAAAACTTGTTATATTGTTTTTTTTTTTTTTATAAAAGGCTAGACTAAAACGCTTAATATTAGGTATACCTCCACTAGGTCCTCCATTAGTTCATCAATCATAATGACGAAAAATGTCTGGGATTTTATTTTTAAAAACGCATTCCATTTAAATTAAAATGTGTCATTCAAAACAAGGCAATCAATCATGGATTGTAAAACATAATTGTTGTTTTAATTTCAGTGGGTTAATTTAAATTATTTTCAATGTTGGCACACTTACTGGATGGCGTGACTGAAATCAGTGCAATCTTGTTCCCATACTGAAATGTTAATATGATTTACAGAAAAAATAAAACTTTACTGATTATTAAAAATAAATATCATTTATTATCCTATAATAAATTCTTATCCAAAAATAGACTTACCATTCCCAACTCACTTAAGAGTTGAAATATCTAAGGATTTTTGCGAAAGAATATGTTTTCAATTGAAATCCATCCGTATTAAAGTGGAATCTTATAAAACAGTAAAGCATTTTTTCATGAATTTGAAGTAGATAATGTGCAAATTCAAATATAGATATACTCTTCAAATCCTGAAATGATGAGTCTTCACTGATGCCTCTTAAAAACATACCAACATTTTGAACTGCTTTATACAACTAATCGCCTCTCAATAAACTAAGCTATGCAGGTAATCAGATAAAAGTACAAAAGTTCATTTTTTTCAAAATTGAGAGTCGTCGTCACAATACAAGTGTTTTATGAAATCGATAGAAGAGAAGCAATCGCTACCCACAGGCTACAACCCACACATTCTTAACGAAACAAAATTGATTCAAGGACTTCCCTTGTACCCTACCCAGCTAACAGCATGTCGTTTTTGATGTTTTTGCAATACGAAGCCCTAGGATTGATTTTTTTTTTGATATATTTTCAAGTATTGACGATGAAAGAAAAATTATTCGGTTTAACATTTTAAAGAAAAACAAAAGAAAAGAAATTTTTTGTTTTTGTATTTCTTATACCTACATACATTATTATTGTATATTGGAAGAAAACCTCACGACTCGTGTTGTAAAGCATTACAAATAGAACCCAGTTATTGAAAAGTTTTGGTACTTTTTTTTGTTCGTCTTGTTTTATTTTTTTCTGTTTGGACATAGGTACACAGTGATATTGTGTATTGAAATGGGAACTGGAATGGTAGCTTGTGCCTTTGCCTTCAAAGTGAAAAAAACATTGATTTTTGTTTGGTTTTTAATACAGAACTTTTTCAATAAACTTTAAAAAAAAAAAAGAAAAAAGTATTTTGGTTTATGTTCTTATTAATGCACATTTTTTACACACATATACATACACAGTCAAACTTCTTTGTAACGAACTTCTTTATAACGTAATTCTCTCTATAGCAAATGTCATTTTGTTTACCTTCCCCTTAAAAAAATATTCCATATGAATTATGTTCTTAATAGCGAATTTCCCTATTGACACCTGGTAAGTTGCTTTCCACGCCGCCTTCATCTCAGATCGTGAACTGCGATTAGGAGATCAAAATTTTTCTAATTTGACGTTCAAAGCATTTCCCATAAGAGAAAACTATAAAAACAGGTCTGAAAAAGTTTATTCTCCTAATTTATTTTAAATAAACGAGTATTCGTATTATAATCGCAATTGAACAAAAAAACATGTGAGTTTGTAAATCAAGCGTTAAATGTATCGAAACTGATAACTAAAGTGCTTTATTTTATAGATAACAAAAGTAAACAAATCAGCATTACAACGAGAAGCAACAACAACAATATTTGGCTACGAAAAAAGCAAGACAGGGGCGTAGCCAGTATTAATCAAAATGTTTTTTTTTTTTATTTTGTGTTTTGTAAAATGTGTTTGAGAGTTGTAAACAAAAATTATTGTCAAATAAGAAGAAATGATTTTTTTTTATGTGAAAACTCTTTTTTATAAAATCGAGTATAATGTCGAGCATAAATTCGACAGAGATGTGAAAAATAGTGTGATCAAAAACAATTTTTTTCACACACAGGCAACTGTAAGCATGTTTCCGTTTTTCACCTTTTTGCAAAAAGTCTTTTCGATAAGTCTAGAAGCCTTAAAGTAAAAACAAAACATCAAATATTTAGCAAAAATATTAATACATAACAATAACATTTTTAGTGAATTATAAATGTGTGCCCATGCCCAGAAAAAACAGTTTTTATTTTGTATATGTATCTACATATTTCAAAATGTTCCATATTGATTGTTTGAGTTTTTTTTTTATTCAATAAAGTTTCTAAAATTTAAAACATAAAGCCTAGTACGCAGATCGGGAAAAAATTTTCTTTTCATACATAATTTTTCCCGGGATAAATTTTGTCTTCAGTTTTTTCCTAGGCAGTACGCAGTTCACGCGCAAAACTGTGACGTTTGTACCCGCTGTAGGGTGAAGTCTCCACTAAATTTTGCCAGGAAAAATAATGTTCGAAGCATTATTTTGCGGAAAAAAATTTGACAGGTCAATAATTTTGCACGATAAACACGATCAACTATTATTTATCGATAATTTTACGAAAAGAAAAAAAAGAAGAAAAACATCAATTTTGCGCGATTTCTCCAACCTTTTTGTAGAGATAAGAATCGTAGAGATAAAATTTGTCTTTTCCCGATCTGCGTACTAGGCTTAATATTTCAAACTGTGACAAAAGAGTTACATACTCTTCTTCGGCTAGGGAACACTCATAGCAGATAAACACATTTTAAAAACATAAAATAATGTTAAAAAATTATTTTAGTTTATTTACAATTGATTATGCCCCTTGAAACCCCTTCCCCAACTACGCACATGATCTCATTTCACTGGCGACGTTCATCCATTTTGGAAAACAACAACAACAATACACGTTTGTTTACATTCTTTATGGGCAAAATAAAGCAAATAAGAAGTTATATTCGGTATATATTCTTCTTGATTAACAAACTAACATACATTGTGAATCTATTGCAATTATTATATGGATACCCGTTCTTATAAAATAGATTAGTAAAATTAATGTTTTCCAGACTATTTTTTCATTTTTTCTTATGGGAAATACATTGAACGTCGAATCAAAGTTTTTTTTGATCTCCTTCTCAGCGTTCACGCGTTGACTGCTAGGTGCCGTGACCCCATGCGTCAATAGCGAAGTTCTCTTTACGAGGAACTTATTTTTTTTGCCCAAAAGTAAAGTTGTTTCTTTATAACGAAATGTCAATTTTCAAATTTTTGAAATTAAAGCCTACTACGATTTTAATTCCTAATTTTAAAAGGGAACTCCGTTTTGGCAAGAATTTTCGAAATTTAAATTTTCAAATTTGAAATCAAAGCCTACTACGATTTTTGTTCCTAATTTTAAAAGATGCCTCTCCGTTTAGCAAGAATTTTCTTAAATTGAAAGAATGTATGTATACGTATGTATGGATGTATTCAAAGTGTGCATGCATGCATAGTAGAACTTTTGCGCAACAGAGGCCTATTTCACCAAACACTTTTCACTCTGCAAATTTTCACTTTTACAAATTTCAAATTTCGTTTCACCAAACGTAAATTTGCAAAGACGAAATTATTGAAATGAAAAGTGCAATCGATAATTGATATATTTTTAATTAAAAAATAAAAAGACATATATTTCCTTAACCCATTTCCGGCGGCTACCAGTTCCAGTTGACTTAGAAACTTGAAATTTCACATACTATCTATTTTTGGTCAAATTAGAGGAAATCTGCAAACGTAGTTGATTTTGACTATGCAAACGTGGTTGATTTTAACTATGCAAACGTAGTTGATTTGACTATGCAAACGTAGTTGATTTTAACTATGCAAACGTAGTTGATTTTGACTATGCAAACGTAGTGGATTTTGGCTATGCAAACGTGGTTGATTTTGACTTTGCAAACGTAGTTGATTTTAACTATGCAAACGTAGTTGATTTGATTATGAAAACGTAGTTGATTTTGACTATGCAAACGTAGTTGATTTTGACTATGTAAACGTAGTTGATTTTATTTATGCAAACGTAGTTGATTTGACTATGCAAACGTAGTTGATTTTGACTATGCAAACGTAGTTGATTTTAACTATGCAAACGTAGTTGATTTTAACTATGCAAACGTAGTTGATTTTGACTATGCAAACGTAGTTGATTTTGACTATGCAAACGTAGTTGATTTTGACTATGCAAACGTAGTTGATTTTGACTATGCAAACGTAGTTGATATTAACTATGCAAACGTAGTTGATTTTGACTATGCAAACGTGGTTGATTTTGACTATGCAAACGTAGTTGATTTTGACTATGCAAACGTAGTTGATTTTGACTATGCAAACGTAGTTGATATTAACTATGCAAACGTAGTTGATTTTGACTATGCAAACGTAGTTTATTTTAGCTACGCAAACGTAGTTGATTTGACTATGCAAACGTAGTTGATTTTAACTATGCAAACGTAGTTGATTTGACTATGAAAACGTAGTTGATTTTGACTATGCAAACGTGGTTGATTTTGACTATGCAAACGTAGTTGATTTTAGCTATGCAAACGTAGTTGATTTGACTATGCAAACGTAGTTGATTTTAACTATGCAAACGTAGTTGATTTTGACTATGCAAACGTAGTGGATTTTGGCTATGCAAACGTGGTTGATTTTGACTTTGCAAACGTAGTTGATTTTAACTATGCAAACGTAGTTGATTTGATTATGAAAACGTAGTTGATTTTGACTATGCAAACGTAGTTGATTTTGACTATGTAAACGTAGTTGATTTTATTTATGCAAACGTAGTTGATTTGACTATGCAAACGTAGTTGATTTTGACTATGCAAACGTAGTTGATTTTAACTATGCAAACGTAGTTGATTTTAACTATGCAAACGTAGTTGATTTTGACTATGCAAACGTAGTTGATTTTGACTATGCAAACGTAGTTGATTTTGACTATGCAAACGTAGTTGATTTTGACTATGCAAACGTAGTTGATTTTAACTATGCAAACGTAGTTGATTTTAACTATGCAAACGTAGTTGATTTTGACTATGCAAATGTAGTTGATTTTGACTATGCAAACGTAGTTGATTTTGACTATGCAAACGTGGTTGATTTTGACTATGCAAACGTAGTTTATTTTAGCTATGCCAACGAAGTTGATTTTAACTATGCAAACGAAGTTGATTTGACTGTGCAAACGTAGTTGATTTTGACTATGCAAACGTAGTTGATTTTAACTATGCAAACGTAGTTGATTTGACTATGCAAACGTAGTTGATTTTGACTATGCAAACGTGGTTGATTTTGACTATGCAAACGTAGTTTATTTTAGCTATGCAAACGTAGTTGATTTGACTATGCAAACGTAGTTGATTTTAACTATGCAAACGTAGTTGATTTTGACTATGAAAACGTAGTTGATATTAACTATGCAAACGTAGTTGATTTGACTATGCAAACGTAGTTGATTTTGACTATGCACACGTAGTTTATTTTGACTATGCAAACGTAGTTGATTTTGACTATGCGAACGTAGTTGGTTTGAACTATGCAAACGTAGTTGATTTTAACTATGCAAACGTAGTTGATTTTGACTATGTAAACGTGGTTGATTTTGACTATGCAAACGTAGTTGATTTTAACTATGCAAACGTAGTTGATTTTAACTATGCAAACGTAGTTGATTTGACTATCTAAACGTGGTTGATTTTGACTATGCAAACGTAGTTGATTTTGACTATGCACACGTAGTTGATTTTGACTATGCAAATGTAGTTGATTTTGACTATGCAAACGTAGTTGATTTTAACTATGCAAACGTAAATGATTTTGACTATGAAAACGTAGTGATTTTAATTATGCAAACGTAGTTGATTTTGACTATGCAAACGTAGTTGATTTTGACTATGCAAACGTAGTTGATTTTAACTATGCAAACGTAGTTGATTTTGACTATGCAAACGTAGTTGATTTTGACTATGCAAACGTAGTTTATTTTAACTATGCAAACGTAGTTGATTTGACTATGCAAACGTAGTTGATTTTGACTATGCAAATGTAGTTGATATTAACTATGCAAACGTAGTTGATTTGACTATGCAAACGTAGTTGATTTTGACTATGCAAACGTAGTTGATTTTAACTATGCAAACGTAGTTGATTTGACTATGCAAACGTAGTTGATTTTGACTATGCAAATGTAGTTGATATTAACTATGCAAACGTAGTTGATTTGACTATGGAAACGTAGTTGATTTTAAGTATGCAAACGTAGTTGATTTGACTATGCAAACGTAGTTGATTTTGACTATGCAAACGTAGTTGATTTTAACTATGCAAACGTAGTTGATTTGACTATGCAAACGTAGTTGATTTTGACTATGCAAATGTAGTTGATATTAACTATGCAAACGTAGTTGATTTGACTATGCAAACGTAGTTGATTTTGACTATGCACACGTAGTTGATTTTTACTATGCAAACCTAGTTTATTTTAATTATGCAAACGTAGTTGATTTTTACTATGCAAACCTAGTTTATTTTAACTATGCAAACGTAGTTGATTTTAACTATGCACACGTGGCTGATTTTGACTATGAAACGTGGTTGATTTTGACTATGCAAACCTAGTTGATTTTAACTATGCAAACGTAGTTGATTTTAACTATGCAAACGTAGTTGATTTTAACTATGCAAACGTAGTTGATTTTGACTATGCAAACGTAGTTGATTTTAACTATGCAAACGTAGTTGATTTTAACTATGCAAACGTAGTTGATTTTAACTATGCAAACGTAGTTGATTTTGACTATGCAAACGTAGTTGATTTTAACTATGCAAACGTAGTTGATTTTGACTATGCAAATGTAGTCGATATTAACTATGCAAACGTAGTTGATTTGACTATGCAAACGTAGTTGATTTTGAATATGCACACGTAGTTGATTTTGACTATGCAAACGTAGTTGATATTAACTTTGCAAACGTAGTTGATTTTGACTATGCAAACGTAGTTGATATTAACTATGCAAACGTAGTTGATTTTGACATTTTGACTATGCACACGTAGTTGATTTTAACTATGCAAACGTGGTTGATTTTGACTATGCAAACGTAGTTGATTTTGACTATGGAAACGTAGTTGATTTTAAGTATGCAAACGTAGTTGATTTGACTATGCAAACGTAGTTGATTTTGACTATGCAAACGTAGTTGATTTTAACTATGCAAACGTAGTTGATTTGACTATGCAAACGTAGTTGATTTTGACTATGCAAACGTAGTTGATATTAACTATGCAAACGTAGTTGATTTGACTATGCAAACGTAGTTGATTTTGACTATGCACACGTAGTTAATTTTTACTATGCAAACCTAGTTTATTTTAACTATGCAAACGTAGTTGATTTTAACTATGCAAACGTGGCTGATTTTGACTATGAAACGTAGTTGATTTTGACTATGCAAACCTAGTTGATTTTAACTATGCAAACGTAGTTGATTTTAACTATGCAAACGTAGTTGATTTTAACTATGCAAACGTAGTTGATTTTGACTATGCAAACGTAGTTGATTTTAACTATGCAAACGTAGTTGATTTTGACTATGCAAATGTAGTCGATATTAACTATGCAAACGTAGTCGATTTGACTATGCAAACGTAGTTGATTTTGAATATGCACACGTAGTTGATTTTGACTATGCAAACGTAGTTGATATTAACTTTGCAAACGTAGTTGATTTTGACTATGCAAACGTAGTTGATATTAACTATGCAAACGTAGTTGATTTTGACATTTTGACTATGCACACGTAGTTGATTTTAACTATGCAAACGTGGTTGATTTTGACTATGCAAACGTAGTTGATTTTAACTATGCAAACGTAGTTGATTTTAACTATGCAAACGTGGCTGATTTTGACTATGAAACGTGGTTGATTTTGACTATGCAAACCTAGTTGATTTTAACTATGCAAACGTAGTTGATTTTAACTATGCAAACGTAGTTGATTTTAACTATGCAAACGTAGTTGATTTTGACTATGCAAACGTAGTTAATTTTAACTATGCAAACGTAGTTGATTTTGACTATGCAAATGTAGTCGATATTAACTATGCAAACGTAGTTGATTTGACTATGCAAACGTAGTTGATTTTGAATATGCACACGTAGTTGATTTTGACTATGCAAACGTAGTTGATTTTGACTATGCAAACGTAGTTGATTTTAACTATGCAAACGTAGTTGATTTTAACTATGCAAACGTGGTTGATTTTGACTATGGAAACGTAGTTGATTTTAACTATGCAAACGTAGTTAATTTTGATTCTACAAACGTAGTTGATTTTGACTATGCAAACGTAGTTGATTTGACTATGCAAACGTAGTTGATTTTGAATATGCACACGTAGTTGATTTTGACTATGCAAACGTAGTTGATTTTGACTATGCAAACGTAGTTGATTTAACTATGCAAACGTGGTTGATTTTGACTATGCAAACGTAGTTGATTTTAACTATGCAAACGTAGTTGATTTTAACTATGCAAACGTAGTTGATTTGACTATCTAAACGTGGTTGATTTTGACTATGCAAACGTAGTTGATTTTGACTATGCACACGTAGTTGATTTTGACTATGCAAATGTAGTTGATTTTGACTATGCAAACGTAGTTGATTTTAACTATGCAAACGTAAATGATTTTGACTATGAAAACGTAGTGATTTTAATTATGCAAACGTAGTTGATTTTGACTATGCAAACGTAGTTGATTTTGACTATGCAAACGTAGTTGATTTTAACTATGCAAACGTGGTTGATTTTGACTATGCAAACGTAGTTGATTTTAACTATGCAAACGTAGTTGATTTTATCTATGCAAACGTAGTTGATTTTGACTATGCAAACGTAGTTGATTTTGACTATGCAAACGTAGTTTATTTTAACTATGCAAACGTAGTTGATTTGACTATGCAAACGTAGTTGATTTTAACTATGCAAACGTAGTTGATTTTAACAATGCAAACGTAGTTGATTTGACTATGCAAACGTAGTTGATTTTGACTATGGAAACGTAGTTGATTTTAAGTATGCAAACGTAGTTGATTTGACTATGCAAACGTAGTTGATTTTGACTATGCAAACGTAGTTGATTTTAACTATGCAAACGTAGTTGATTTGACTATGCAAACGTAGTTGATTTTGACTATGCAAACGTAGTTGATATTAACTATGCAAACGTAGTTGATTTGACTATGCAAACGTAGTTGATTTTGACTATGCACACGTAGTTGATTTTTACTATGCAAACCTAGTTTATTTTAACTATGCAAACGTAGTTGATTTTTACTATGCAAACCTAGTTTATTTTAACTATGCAAACGTAGTTGATTTTAACTATGCAAACGTGGCTGATTTTGACTATGAAACGTGGTTGATTTTGACTATGCAAACCTAGTTGATTTTAACTATGCAAACGTAGTTGATTTTAACTATGCAAACGTAGTTGATTTTAACTATGCAAACGTAGTTGATTTTGACTATGCAAACGTAGTTGATTTTAACTATGCAAACGTAGTTGATTTTAACTATGCAAACGTAGTTGATTTTAACTATGCAAACGTAGTTGATTTTGACTATGCAAACGTAGTTGATTTTAACTATGCAAACGTAGTTGATTTTGACTATGCAAATGTAGTCGATATTAACTATGCAAACGTAGTTGATTTGACTATGCAAACGTAGTTGATTTTGAATATGCACACGTAGTTGATTTTGACTATGCAAACGTAGTTGATATTAACTTTGCAAACGTAGTTGATTTTGACTATGCAAACGTAGTTGATATTAACTATGCAAACGTAGTTGATTTTGACATTTTGACTATGCACACGTAGTTGATTTTAACTATGCAAACGTGGTTGATTTTGACTATGCAAACGTAGTTGATTTTGACTATGGAAACGTAGTTGATTTTAAGTATGCAAACGTAGTTGATTTGACTATGCAAACGTAGTTGATTTTGACTATGCAAACGTAGTTGATTTTAACTATGCAAACGTAGTTGATTTGACTATGCAAACGTAGTTGATTTTGACTATGCAAACGTAGTTGATATTAACTATGCAAACGTAGTTGATTTGACTATGCAAACGTAGTTGATTTTGACTATGCACACGTAGTTAATTTTTACTATGCAAACCTAGTTTATTTTAACTATGCAAACGTAGTTGATTTTAACTATGCAAACGTGGCTGATTTTGACTATGAAACGTAGTTGATTTTGACTATGCAAACCTAGTTGATTTTAACTATGCAAACGTAGTTGATTTTAACTATGCAAACGTAGTTGATTTTAACTATGCAAACGTAGTTGATTTTGACTATGCAAACGTAGTTGATTTTAACTATGCAAACGTAGTTGATTTTGACTATGCAAATGTAGTCGATATTAACTATGCAAACGTAGTCGATTTGACTATGCAAACGTAGTTGATTTTGAATATGCACACGTAGTTGATTTTGACTATGCAAACGTAGTTGATATTAACTTTGCAAACGTAGTTGATTTTGACTATGCAAACGTAGTTGATATTAACTATGCAAACGTAGTTGATTTTGACATTTTGACTATGCACACGTAGTTGATTTTAACTATGCAAACGTGGTTGATTTTGACTATGCAAACGTAGTTGATTTTAACTATGCAAACGTAGTTGATTTTAACTATGCAAACGTGGCTGATTTTGACTATGAAACGTGGTTGATTTTGACTATGCAAACCTAGTTGATTTTAACTATGCAAACGTAGTTGATTTTAACTATGCAAACGTAGTTGATTTTAACTATGCAAACGTAGTTGATTTTGACTATGCAAACGTAGTTAATTTTAACTATGCAAACGTAGTTGATTTTGACTATGCAAATGTAGTCGATATTAACTATGCAAACGTAGTTGATTTGACTATGCAAACGTAGTTGATTTTGAATATGCACACGTAGTTGATTTTGACTATGCAAACGTAGTTGATTTTGACTATGCAAACGTAGTTGATTTTAACTATGCAAACGTAGTTGATTTTAACTATGCAAACGTGGTTGATTTTGACTATGGAAACGTAGTTGATTTTAACTATGCAAACGTAGTTAATTTTGATTCTGCAAACGTAGTTGATTTTGACTATGCAAACGTAGTTGATTTGACTATGCAAACGTAGTTGATTTTGAATATGCACACGTAGTTGATTTTGACTATGCAAACGTAGTTGATTTTGACTATGCAAACGTAGTTGATTTAACTATGCAAACGTGGTTGATTTTGACTATGCAAACGTAGTTGATTTTAACTATGCAAACGTAGTTGATTTTAACTATGCAAACGTAGTTGATTTGACTATCTAAACGTGGTTGATTTTGACTATGCAAACGTAGTTGATTTTGACTATGCACACGTAGTTGATTTTGACTATGCAAATGTAGTTGATTTTGACTATGCAAACGTAGTTGATTTTAACTATGCAAACGTAAATGATTTTGACTATGAAAACGTAGTGATTTTAATTATGCAAACGTAGTTGATTTTGACTATGCAAACGTAGTTGATTTTGACTATGCAAACGTAGTTGATTTTAACTATGCAAACGTGGTTGATTTTGACTATGCAAACGTAGTTGATTTTAACTATGCAAACGTAGTTGATTTTATCTATGCAAACGTAGTTGATTTTGACTATGCAAACGTAGTTGATTTTGACTATGCAAACGTAGTTTATTTTAACTATGCAAACGTAGTTGATTTGACTATGCAAACGTAGTTGATTTTAACTATGCAAACGTAGTTGATTTTAACAATGCAAACGTAGTTGATTTGACTATGCAAACGTAGTTGATTTTGACTATGGAAACGTAGTTGATTTTAAGTATGCAAACGTAGTTGATTTGACTATGCAAACGTAGTTGATTTTGACTATGCAAACGTAGTTGATTTTAACTATGCAAACGTAGTTGATTTGACTATGCAAACGTAGTTGATTTTGACTATGCAAACGTAGTTGATATTAACTATGCAAACGTAGTTGATTTGACTATGCAAACGTAGTTGATTTTGACTATGCACACGTAGTTGATTTTTACTATGCAAACCTAGTTTATTTTAACTATGCAAACGTAGTTGATTTTTACTATGCAAACCTAGTTTATTTTAACTATGCAAACGTAGTTGATTTTAACTATGCAAACGTGGCTGATTTTGACTATGAAACGTGGTTGATTTTGACTATGCAAACCTAGTTGATTTTAACTATGCAAACGTAGTTGATTTTAACTATGCAAACGTAGTTGATTTTAACTATGCAAACGTAGTTGATTTTGACTATGCAAACGTAGTTGATTTTAACTATGCAAACGTAGTTGATTTTAACTATGCAAACGTAGTTGATTTTAACTATGCAAACGTAGTTGATTTTGACTATGCAAACGTAGTTGATTTTAACTATGCAAACGTAGTTGATTTTGACTATGCAAATGTAGTCGATATTAACTATGCAAACGTAGTTGATTTGACTATGCAAACGTAGTTGATTTTGAATATGCACACGTAGTTGATTTTGACTATGCAAACGTAGTTGATATTAACTTTGCAAACGTAGTTGATTTTGACTATGCAAACGTAGTTGATATTAACTATGCAAACGTAGTTGATTTTGACATTTTGACTATGCACACGTAGTTGATTTTAACTATGCAAACGTGGTTGATTTTGACTATGCAAACGTAGTTGATTTTAACTATGCAAACGTAGTAGCCGTGGCGTGATGGTTAGTGCGATGGACTGTCATGCCGGAGGTCTATGGTTCGATCCCCAGCCTCGCCACCTATTTATTTAAAAAGAAAAAACGGCTACTGCCTCTTGCGAGGAATTGACAAATCCTCCAAGAGTATCTCCTGTCACAGAAAAGTGCCGCTCGTTAGCCGTTCGGATTCGGCAATAAACTGTAGGTCCCCTCCATTCCTGCAGACACGCACACAGGAATGGTTGAGAGTTGTAAGTCACTAGGCCCTAGTTCTTCATGAGCTGTTGTGCCATTAAATTTATTTATTTATTTTTTTTAAACGTAGTTGATTTGACTATGCAAACGTAGTTGATTTTGACTATGCAAACGTAGTTGATTTTGACTATGCAAACGTAGTTTATTTTAACTATGCAAACGTAGTTGATTTGACTATGCAAACGTAGTTGATTTTAACTATGCAAACGTAGTTGATTTTAACAATGCAAACGTAGTTGATTTGACTATGCAAACGTAGTTGATTTTGACTATGGAAACGTAGTTGATTTTAAGTATGCAAACGTAGTTGATTTGACTATGCAAACGTAGTTGATTTTGACTATGCAAACGTAGTTGATTTTAACTATGCAAACGTAGTTGATTTGACTATGCAAACGTAGTTGATTTTGACTATGCAAACCTAGTTGATTTTAACTATGCAAACGTAGTTGATTTTAACTATGCAAACGTAGTTGATTTTAACTATGCAAACGTAGTTGATTTTGACTATGCAAACGTAGTTGATTTTAACTATGCAAACGTAGTTGATTTTAACTATGCAAACGTAGTTGATTTTAACTATGCAAACGTAGTTGATTTTGACTATGCAAACGTAGTTGATTTTAACTATGCAAACGTAGTTGATTTTGACTATGCAAATGTAGTCGATATTAACTATGCAAACGTAGTTGATTTGACTATGCAAACGTAGTTGATTTTGAATATGCACACGTAGTTGATTTTGACTATGCAAACGTAGTTGATATTAACTTTGCAAACGTAGTTGATTTTGACTATGCAAACGTAGTTGATATTAACTATGCAAACGTAGTTGATTTTGACATTTTGACTATGCACACGTAGTTGATTTTAACTATGCAAACGTGGTTGATTTTGACTATGCAAACGTAGTTGATTTTAACTATGCAAACGTAGTAGCCGTGGCGTGATGGTTAGTGCGATGGACTGTCATGCCGGAGGTCTATGGTTCGATCCCCAGCCTCGCCACCTATTTATTTAAAAAGAAAAAACGGCTACTGCCTCTTGCGAGGAATTGACAAATCCTCCAAGAGTATCTCCTGTCACAGAAAAGTGCCGCTCGTTAGCCGTTCGGATTCGGCAATAAACTGTAGGTCCCCTCCATTCCTGCAGACACGCACACAGGAATGGTTGAGAGTTGTAAGTCACTAGGCCCTAGTTCTTCATGAGCTGTTGTGCCATTAAATTTATTTATTTATTTTTTTTAAACGTAGTTGATTTGACTATGCAAACGTAGTTGATTTTGACTATGCAAACGTAGTTGATATTAACTATGCAAACGTAGTTGATTTGACTATGCAAACATAGTTGATTTTGACTATGCACACGTAGTTAATTTTTACTATGCAAACCTAGTTTATTTTAACTATGCAAACGTAGTTGATTTTAACTATGCAAACGTGGCTGATTTTGACTATGAAACGTGGTTGATTTTGACTATGCAAACCTAGTTGATTTTAACTATGCAAACGTAGTTGATTTTAACTATGCAAACGTAGTTGATTTTAACTATGCAAACGTAGTTGATTTTGACTATGCAAACGTAGTTGATTTTAACTATGCAAACGTAGTTGATTTTGACTATGCAAATGTAGTCGATATTAACTATGCAAACGTAGTTGATTTGACTATGCAAACGTAGTTGATTTTGAATATGCACACGTAGTTGATTTTGACTATGCAAACGTAGTTGATTTTGACTATGCAAACGTAGTTGATTTTAACTATGCAAACGTGGTTGATTTTGACTATGCAAACGTAGTTGATTTTAACTATGCAAACGCGGTTGATTTTGACTATGCAAACGTAGTTGATTTGACTATGCAAACGTGGTGGATTTTGACTATGCAAACGTAGCTGATTTTAACTATGCAAACGTAGTTGATTTTAACAATGCAAACGTAGTTGATTTTGACTATGCAGACGTAGTTGATTTGACTATGCAAACGTAGTTGATTTTGACTATGCAAATAAAGTTGATTTAAATTGGAAAAGCTTCTGGTTTTCCAGAAAATTCACGTTGCGTTTTCTCAACGCTCGCCGAAAGGGGGATCCAAATTATTAAAAAAAAAAAACAATTGTACATGGAATGTGAATCAACTTTATTTGAATACTTCTTTGAAAAATTAATTAAATATAGACAAACTGGGTAATGAAAAGATTGTTGAAAATTAAAAATTAAGAAATTTATATAAGGTTTACATATATAAATATATATTGTGATGTGTACAAGGAATTGGTTTTTGTGTGGTATTCATCGAAGCATTTTGGATAAGGCGATATATTACATTTCTTGCATAGAAAAAACGGTTTGGCTGGAACACTTGCGACATCGAAGACATTTTTCTGTTTTGATGACATAATGCTTGATGCTATCAAAACGAACTATTTCATTGGGGTTTCCTTCCGTTTGAATCACAGGTTGAATATTTTTTGCAAACGCAATGCATCTTCCATGCATTTACCAACGCTGCGTCCAATGCATTTGATCAAAATGGCCAGTACCACTTCTTTCCTCGAATTCGAATGCGATGTTGCTTGTAGCGTTATCAAATAAATCAACTCCACCCATATCGTTATGTTGTACTCACGAACTGCATTTGGCATTGGAATGTTGACGCGTTTCCTCTTTTTTCGATCAAACCGTTTTGCTTGTTTGATTGGTTGGTCTATCAAATGATTTGATAAGACTGTAACAATCAAATTGTCGTTCCAACGAACAGCTGCTATATCATTTTCCTTGTCGAATGCAAAATCAATAGAACCACAACTTTTTTTTTTTCATTTCTTTTGGATCGGCCAACTTTGCTTTACCAGTTCTATTTTCACGAACTGTGCCTGTAAAAACAAGAAAAATTAATTTTTTACTGTACAAAATTGAGAATAAATAAAAAAAACCCTGTTGCGAAATAGCATAATTTAGAAAGCCGTTACATTACTTTCTGTGACGTAAATTGGCTTTTGTAAGTTCTCATCACCAAATCTACAATCTAGCTCAATTTCACCAGCTAGTCATTTAGGAACATATTTCTATCTTCCAAAAGCTGCACATTATGATCTATTTCCTCATTGCCACTTACAGCATCAGTTTTTAAAGGCAATATTATAAGGTTTGTTTGAACTGCTGCATCCAAATTCAAACGCAACGCACGCAAATATTTTTTTTTAGGTCCAAATGCTACTACTTTAGGCGAGCGTTGCGAAAACGCAACGTAGCGGTTTCATCTCACATGTAAGGCAGGTATTTCATATAAATTGCTCCAACATTATTTTAGAATATAAAATTATAAGTTTGATGATATTTTTCAAAAGTTCGAAAATGTTGCCTAAAAATTTTCAAAATTTCGTATTTTGAAGGTCCTAAAAAAATATGAAAATTTTTTTTTAGAAAAAAATCCAAAAATAGGTCGATTAGATAATTAAAATAACTCTCAAATTCAGTAATTACTTTATTTAAATTGATCATCAGTTTAGCTCCAGAGCTCCTCAGCTATGACGTTACGTTTTCGCAACGCTAGCGGGAAATGGGTTAAAATGAGTTTTTTTTGTACCATTTTATTTTTTTAAATATAAAAGAGATCTTGCAGTGTAAAAAAAATTACGTTTTCAATATAACGAATTTTGTATAAAACTTCTTTATAACGAAGCAATTTTTTGTTCCCTTGAGGGTTTGTTATAGAGAACTTTGACTGTACATACAATTTATACATATCAAAGTTTAAAAAAAATGAAAATCAATAGAAAGTTTATTTTCATTGAAAATGCTTTGAAATCAAGAATTATTCATTCAGAAACTTCGAGTTGTTCTTTTTGTGAGTTATTTTAGAATTATATAAGCGCAGAGACAACAAAGGTTTGCACTGAACTTTGAAATTGATTGTCAATTTTAATAAATGCTACTATATGATAATAAGCTGCAAGGCTGACATCACCAATACTGCTGATGGGATTTTCGGGGTTTTGCTTGCACCCAAGCCCCAAGCAAAAGGCGCATTCGGCTGACTATATTCAAAGCTATCTCTCAAACTATCTTAAAATTTTCGGTATACTATGTAAACTACTATTAATGAGCAATTTGAGGGACAGCTGATTACTTTTTCAGCTGACTTTTGGTTTGCTAGTATCGCCTCGTTTGTTGAACGTTTTTCGTTGTTTGTTAAAGAATAAAATATTACAAAAATACTTTAAAATGCATATCAGTGTAATTTGGAATGAAATTAACCAAATATTCGCGTAGAAATTTAAACTTTAATTTTCCTTTGAAATACAATGCTACCTTTTTACTTGCGATATATATAGGTACTATAGAGCAAGTTATGAATTCGTGCAAAAAATCGAACTCGAGATAACAATCAAACAAAGTGGGTCCCGCAATTTCGTCGTCCCTGAAACGATTTTCTTCAAACTTGGAGCATAAGATTTTTTGGTGATTCCCTAAAAAGCAAATCGAGATTTTGTTTGTATCCCAAAAAATAACAGTACCTGCCATATAAACGTTTTTTTTTTTTGTTTACGATTTTCTCGTTAACCGCTTAACCGACTTTGATCAAAATTTTTACTTATCGAAAATATATCAAATACTAGCCTCTCTCAGAAGATCACAGACAGCCTCTTGTTGCTAAAAACGCTGGGCCAATAGATAAATTGTTGGAGCAATGGGCGTATTTCGAACATGAAAGAAATTTCGATGTGGTCTTTGTGTCTGAATAATTGAATGTCGACTTTCAAAATCAATTGAACAAATTTGGTTCTTTGTTATGTACTGTACGCCCCCCAAAATTGTTAGCGGCGCTCCTATCGATGGGGACTTTCCGACGATTTTTCCGTAATTTGGCTGTTTTTATGTCTAATATGACTGGACTATAATATGTGTACCTATGTAAAAGTAAAAACTAAAAGGAATTCTTCAATAATCTCAATTTTAAAACATCCCAACAAGAAGCATTTACTATTTTGACAATTAATCCAACACATACTTTTAAAAGAATGAGTGTTTTCAGAGTGCACTACTTAGGCCGTGTGCGAATTCGTTTAAAATTTCGATTAAATTTTATCCTAGATTAAATTTTGACATTTCTACGTACAGATTCACCTCACTAGTGTCAAAAATTAATCTTCGGATAAAATTTAACGCGATTTTAAGCCAATTCACACACGGCCTTAATGAAATCCGGAGTGAAAAAACACTCCTTAATCATCACTCCGAACAGAAAATGGAAGGTTTTTAGAGTATTGGGAGTGCGAATGCAGTGAAAAAAGAGTGCTAAGAGTGACCAACGGAAAACGACATTAAATCATGTATCTAGATCAATTTAAAGCTTAAAGGTATTTCATTATGAAACTAAAACCCTAAACGTCATTTTTAATTTTCACAATCCCATAACAACACATAAACAGGAGTTCAAGAGTCTAATAGGAGCTAAATTTTTTAAATTTCAATCAAACTGCTGTTTTAATTGAATTATACAGAAGTGCGTTCTTTTTCCGAAGAAAGTTTGCTTCTGTTCATGCTTCCATCATTTCAATAATTTGGATCGATTTTTTTCAAACCTAATTCCGCAATCTTCAACTCCCTTACCGACAAGTTTCAATTTCCCCAGGTTGAATTGCTGTAGTGTGTGATGGCCCATTAAGATTGCGTGTATCTGTACAAACTTAAAATTTGGAAATTTCAAACTTTATATCTAAATAATTTTGAGATACTATGTTTGCCTATCAATCAATGCCAACGCTACATTAATCATAAAACATAATTTCAAGCCCTAAAATTAATTTAACAGAAATATCTTACTGTGTTTGTAGGATATTAAAATAGTCTATTCTTCGCACAAATCCCTTTGGGTTAACTTTCCTGTCCTTGTCTATGGAGAAATCGGATGTAAAATTCAATTAGTATTGTCCCAAAGGAAAAGCTTCTATTTGCTATTCAGTTTCAATACACGCTTAACAAATGAATTAATGATGCAAGAAAATTTGTTCTCCGCATCTAAGTCCTTAATTTTAAGAGCAGTTGTTATTTAACCTAATTTTATTTTTAAAAAATTATTTTTGTCATATTTATTTTTGTAATATTTTTTCATGATTTTTTTTTCTTTCAAAAGTCATGGAGTGCAATCACGATTTTAATTGCATTGTTATTTATATATTATACAGTCTGTCACTGAACAAAGAACAAAGTGCTTATATGTAAATAAGAACGGAGAAGAATTTTGTATGTGAAAAAATAGAAAGCTAAGAGGAATATAATTTGATTAAATAAAAAAAGGACAGCTCTTTTATTTAAGTCCTGTTTTTTTTTTTTTTTTTTTTTCATAAAATGCAGTGAATTCCACTTTGCATATACAATATATGAACCAGAAAATCCTTATACAATTAAAAAGAAAAGAGGCACGTAGAAAAATGTTCATTAAATAGATATTATATTTTATGAAGCTATAAAAACAAAAATACAGTCCATAAAATCGCATGAAAATTCAAATCTTAAAAATGCAATATCCATCTAACAGACCGCAGAGATAAATTCTCTTGATTTTCTTATTATACTACCTACAAACATTGATGAAACAATGTATGAAAAAGTTTATTATAGAGGCTGCTTTGCATACAATGCGACAAAAAACTAGGGTGGCTGGATAAAGAATCTAAAATTTTTAGTTCGATATTTTATATTTAAAAAAAGAGGTAAGTTTCGCTTCTAACTCGATGCCTCACTCGCAAAACTGAATATTGGAATAAATAATCGGCCTTTCCTGGCAGGTTAGGTGGGGATGGGGACAAAAAATATCGTTTGGGAGGGGTATCTGTTTTCTCCTGTTTAGGCGGAAGAGGAAATTTTACTCTAAATTCAAAAAAACAAAAAATCATTTAAAGTCACGGAACTGCCCATTTTACCTTTCTAAAGCCAAACAACTAATATTTTAAAATAGTTTTAAATAAAATTGTCTTATTGAATAATTTTTGCAAAATCTACGTTCAAGCTCAAAATTTTGAAAAAAAAAAAAAATGTATTTACTAAATATTTGTTATGTTTTAAATATTCATAGCTGTGGGGTCCCGCAGTTCCGTCTGTATGTCTGTATGTCTGTCCACGGCCTACAGCCTAAGCCAATGAAGCGTTTTTCTTCAAACTTGGAGCATAACTTGGAGCTTGGAGCTCAACCGATTTTTGTCAAAATTTTTACTCTGAAGGTCCTATCAAGTGTAAATAATACTGCATACAAATATTTTTACAAAAATATTTTTTAGATTTTTAATAAAAAATTCAATTTTTTTTTTTTTTTAAATCATTTTTTTGAAATAAGGTCAATCAATTTTTTTGAAATTATGGTTTTAGTTGTATAATAATATATTCTTAAAAATAACATACCATTTTTTTTTTCTAAAAAATTTCAAGAAATTTTATATATAAAAAATATTTTTTTTTTTTGAAAACCACTAAACGATTTTAAAATTTTTTTTTGCATAAACTTATATTTTTTCAAGAATTGATGTGGCGTTCTTTATTTTAAGATCAACAAATTTTAAGCACTTGTTTTATCAATTTTAATAAAAACGTGTTTCATGCTTTTTGCCATATTTAAATTTACATCCTTCAATTTATTTAATGGATAAATGCATCTATAATTATTTATTATATGTCTTATATTATAATCAATCCTTAAAATTTTAAGAAACTTTTACTACAAGACCAAGTTCATGCGACCCAGTCGTACATTTTTTTTTTGTGAAATATTTTTTTTCCAGAAAAATTCGACAAAATGTTTTTTTTTTTAATTTTGATTTCTTTTTAATATTCAATTGAATTTGACCAATTTATGTGTAGAGAATATTTTTAAAAAGATATATAGCAGATACAAAATTTTTCCAAAAAGATAAAAAAAAGTTAAGTTTTTTTTTAAGAACTGAATATTTCGAAAACGGAGTGGTCAGTATTTAGCAAGCTGATTTCTTTGTATAGGTAAAGCCAAAATTAACGACACCATACAATTGTTTTAAAACCGTTAAGGAAAATTTAATTTTTCTCGAAAATAACTTTTGCAGTCTTAATCAAAATTTTGCGGTAGTATGTAGGTAGTATACGATTTACCAAATAACAGGAATCATTTTTTTTTTCTACCGCGAATTTTATTCGTGAAACCTGTTTTCAAGCTTAAATAACCCATCATATATCAGATATAAGTATTTGTGTTAAATTAATTACAAAATTTTATCAGAACCGCAAAGAAGAATTTTAAAGAACTTGATTTCACTAGGAGTTATGAGGGGCAATTTATTCTCAAATTTCCTAACCGAATCCAATCGAAGGTGGGGCAGTCTGAGCAACTGTATTATATGTAGAAAGATGTGGCCCACTTATAGTAAATCCCGAACAAAAGATCTAATCTGCAGATCAAGGCATGACATTGCCAGGATCGTTGCAACCTGCACTGAGCACTGGCCAATAGGAGAACATGCAGCAAAACTGGGCATACCTTACAATACTCACTGTCGAAGTTGTGCGGATCAGCAGGAAAAGGAACCAATAGTTAACTTCCTCTGTAAATGCCCTGCTCTAGCCCGGTATAGAGTACAATCCTTTGGACATGCCTTTTATGACGACCTTAACGAACTATCCGAAATAAAGATCAAAGACTTGATCTCTTTTCTTAATGCGACAAAATGGCTTTGAGACGATGAGACGGTAGCCTTTGCATCGACCCCCTTCTGATTCGCTAGACTGCTAGTATGCGGACTTCGAGTCTTGAAGGAACACGGGATGCAGGGTAACCGTAGGATTGTAGGATGTAGTGACTAGTTTGACACTAAAATGTCTGACTCGGAGCGTTTGTGGAGGGCCTCCCGCCAGCTTCTACTAAACTCTTCCATTAATAGGTTCCAACGAGTTTATGGTATCAAAACGGCGCTTTTCTGCGATAATTGTGTCAGCGAGCTAGTTGTTCGTTGGCCGCCATTTCTACCTACCTGATTTCACTTTAGATAATCAATTATCATCAAATTGCATTTTTGTATTTTACTACCCGAAAACGCGTTCATATTAAATGAATCCAATAAACTCACAGGGCCTTACCAATAATCAAATTTAGCTATGACTTAAATATTGCAGTGAAATTAACCATAACGTTATGTATCCTAAATAATTAACTATAAATTATATTCTCAATTTTTTGGAATCAATTCGATATATGGTTCATTATTTATAGTCCACGTTAATATTTAGGTAATACCATGCACGGTTTATTATTTAGAGCCTATTCTATTACGGTCCATTTTACTGAAATATTTAAGTCGTAACTAAATTTGATTATTGGTAGGGCCCACAAAGAACAAACTTAAACAACTCAATCTTTAATGGTTTTGACATTTTAGATATGTATTTGTGTGTAAGTGGTTTACTGCTTCTGTTTTTTATTCTGAAGAAGCGCTTTTTCTGTGTTTTTAAGAAAAAAAGAACTGTCACTCTGAGAAATCTTAGATGGTTTCTAGGCAAAGAAACGAAAATATCATTAATTGGTTCGTGTACCGTCACAACAGAACCTATTAAGATACAAACAAAAAATAAATAATTTAAGTTGTCTGGCCAGTGGCTGTAATTGATATTTTAACAAGATGTTTATAGGTCATGTTTGGATACATTTATACTAAATATGCAACAGATTTGTTTTTAGCTATACCTACTTTCTAAAGGTTATAGGTATTCATGCCAGGTACTTGAGAAAGATAATAGTAGAATCTTTCAGCAACTAATAAGAGAAATCAATATTCTATAACTTCTCGATTTCTATAGTTGCAAATGATGGCTGGAGCTGGAGCCCATTTTTATTTAGAAAAAGAAATCGGGATTGGAAATGCAATTCTTTTTATGTTGGCATTAGAAATATAATCTATTAAGTCCATTGTGTCGTGCATAAAAAGTTTACTGTCAAAATGTCAAAAATATCAGTTGTTCGTATGTATGTAACTTGACCATTTGAGCATTTCTGAATTCGCTAAATTTTTTAAGCTGATGTCTTAACATTGATGTATATTTATTAAAATATTTTAATTTTAAAAATAATTAAATATCGTGTATCTATTTAAGAAAATATTATAATTTATAAAGTGAGTATAATATATTGCTCCATAAATTCGCCATTTAAGAATAAAGAGCAATAAAATCAAAAGACAAAAATAGCATAGGAGAGGGAGAGGATTAATTTTAAAGCCAGAAATATGCACGACTAGATCGCACGAACTTGCCTTTGTTGTTAACAACTTAAGTGTAGCTTTATGTAATGAAAAATGTGCTTCAATAATTCGATAATATTTTTAACGCCAAAATACGAAGAATAAATTTAAAAAAATGATTTTTTTTATTATCGATTCAATATAGCTTTTAACGGCCTTTAGTCCATGAAAATTTTTGGCGTTTCGTCCCGGCGATCTCACTTGGACTCATCAGTTGACTAGTGAGGGCTCAAAAAATAATTTTCAAACTTTTTAAATGCAATTTAATTTGACCTACTTAGAAGCATCAGATTACAAAATAATAACAAAATCAATCAATTCATTTAAAAGGTATACGTGAAAACCTCAAAAATAAGCCAATTTTCTAAAAAAACGTCAACCCCCTTTTCTCGAACTTCGAATTTTTTGGCAAAAATTTGAAACACAGTTTTCTTACAATCACTTTGGTCATTACAGGTACAAAGTTTAATCAAAAACTTATGAGCCAATTTTTTTTAAACAAATTTGAAATAAAAAACTGAAATAGTTGTATGGCGACTATACTTGCTCCAAAAAAAAAAAAAAAAACAAATGCATACAGAGCAAGTAAAAAAACTAAGGCTAGCCAACAAACGAGAAATCCAGGACTCTTTTCGGGATAATATAAAGTTATTTCCTCTAAATCATTCGATACGTAATCGAACGTAAATTTCCCTGAGAGTCTCGATGACTAGAAGGTGGTTTCAAAAAAATAAGATTCAAATCAAACAATTGCGTTTTAAACAAAAAATGGGTGGTATGCATAATATTGCTGTATTTAAAGTAAAAAGTTTAAGTAAATATACTAAAATTTAAGTAGAAGCTCGAATTTTTAGTATTAACTTCGCTTCATAAGCATAAAAAAAAAGTTTTTACTTGATTGCAAATACTTTAAGTACCTAAATACTGAATTCATTCAAGTAAATACTTAAAATTCATCGAAAAACATAGTAAATACTTTTTATTTGAATTTCGTTTAACTAATTAGCAATTAAGTAGTTTTCAATACATATCCACTCCCGGGCCATTTATCTATGTTTTTAAAAGAGTTGACTTGCTAAGTTGACGTCAACTTAGCAGGACACCCATTTTTACACAAACCAACAGAGCAATTAATTTTTTTTTTTCGTAACTAATTAGCAACTAAGTAGCAACTAATTACTATATACTTTTTAATATGCAACGGAAAAAGTGACCTGCTAAGTTGATGCACATGAACTTTTTGGGCGTTTTTTTGATTTCGACGTTATGAAGGTTGTAAAATATTTTCGGTGTTATTTATAACATTCATTTCGGGGTTTGTGATATTTAATTTCTTGAGTTTTGGGATATTATGTTGTTTTTTTTTTGGTATAAACTCATCATTTTATTCTCGTAGTAAAAAAAATGAAATTCTGTACAGCCAGAATTTTGTAAAAGATGAAAAACCTTTAGAGCTATCCTTATCGCAAACAAACATCTTCCTGGAAATGTTACCCTCCTTCGTGAACGTGAATATGATGCTCGTGAACTTGAATATGATGCTCGAATTAAGTTTCTCTCGGCATTAATTGATATCGGGAACAAATTTTCCAGGCAATTTGACTGTTACTACTTTGGATTTTTGTTCGAGGTAAATTTATTTATTGATAGCAACAATTTTTGAAAGAACAAAATATTCGGAAGAAAACAAAATTCACCTCGAGATTCCATTATGACACATAAATTCCCGATTTTCATTGATGTAGGAATTTATTGTATTCTTTTTATTATTTTAATGAAATAAATCCTTAAATTACATCCTCTTAGGATGGACTGCACATTATTACTATACTGAAAGTCGGTATCGCAATAACCAGTACGTATGTATATGTATGTAGGTGTTCACATTGCATCGCAACTCATCGTGTCGCATACCGCTGCCAGATTCCATTTTTGTTCGAGATGTGATATGCACTTCGAGTGATGATGGTTCTAGTCCGCAAGTGTGGTTATTGTTGCAATTTTTTTTGGACCAAAACGATGCACCTCGCTCTGGACACATACACAACTTAAAACATTTTTATTGTGAGCTAAGGATACAAAAAATAGGCCGTGGACAGTACTGATAGTACTGGATGATTGGGTGGACAACGCTGGTGATATGGTTGGGGCTGCTGACTGCCGAAAGGATTACAAAAATTATACTTGAGGATTTTTATTTTCAACTTCTGATTTTGTATTTCTTCACTCAAAGTTGACACTTTCAATTTCCAATTTTCAACTCTAGAATTTATCAACTTTCGATTTTCTCAACTCCCGAAAAAACGAGAAGTTGTTAAGCAAACTTGAGATTTTGAATCTGAATTTTGATTTTTGTCTGTATTTTGGTTCTACCAAAAGTTATTTTGACTTTAAATATCGAGAATACATAATGTTCGTTCTTTACTTTGAAACTCTGTCATTTTCTGTGCATTTTAGAGTCTACAATTTTATATTTTTCTATAAACTTTGACAGAACTTTGACTCAAACTCACACAAATGCACAGAAAACCACAGGGTTTCAAAGCAAAGGAACGAACCCATAAATTCAAAGCTACAATATTTCGTAAAAACTATTGTTGCGCAATTTAGCCATCGTCCATCGTCGGAAAACGAAAATGAAGAAGAAAATAAACGATATGTAAGTAAATAAAGCATGCGATTTTTCAAATTTCTTTTTATTTCTTTTATATTTGATATTTTTCCAATAGACTTTTGACAACACTTTTTTCCTACAAGATAAACACAAAATAAAACAATTCCAAATTAAATTGGCTTTGCCCGATGGTGCGATTTGAAAGTCGATTCGAAACATTACTTGTTATTTTATTTTTTAATTATTCCATCATATTCCAATGCATTGAAAACCGACCAATCTTTCTCTTCAACCGAATGAACAAATGTACGCTGTTTGTTTTTCCGCCATTATTTTTGTTAATTTTCAATATTAATTCACAAACTTAAATTTTAAATTCAATAAAAACAATAAATTCAAATCTACAATTGAAACTGACATATCTGTCCACAAATATCCCAGGGATTTTTTGAAAAACTAAAGTTGGCAAACTTTTAAATTTCAACTTTTGAGTTCAGAGTTTGAGTAGTGAAAAAAAGCAATTTTCAACTTGCCTTTTAACTTTCGATTTTGTATTAACCCTAGAGTTGGCCAACTTTTGAGTTTTCGGAGAGTTGAACAATAGTGAAGAAAACCGACCTAATAAGTGTCTTTAAAATGATATAATGTCAAACTTTCAAACTTCTTCAGTAACATTTTCAACAAAAAAAAAACTGTTTAGAGAATAGCAAAGATGCAATCACATACAATATTACCAAAAATCAAAGGACACAGTTTTTCATTTATGTCAAGATAAAGCAAAGTTTTAAGGAACACATACCTAATTTCATTTTATACAGAAATACAGACATCTTCATGCTCATGGATTGCTTGCATTGTTATTTATTACTTCCCTCTAGCCTGAAGCATTTCCTTGAAAAGTGACAGTCGCATTTGTACAAAATAAATGGCAAAATAAAAATGGAATATCAAGAAAAAGATCCTTGATGTATACAAAAAGCCAAGAATTGAAAAACGCAAACGTTTTTTCTTAGAAAAAAAATATACATTATTTGTGTAGGTACTTAGTCACTTTGTTAAAAAAAAAAAAGTTCCATGCATAGATGCATATGTAACACATATTTACAAACGTGTATAATTGAGTTTTTTTTTGTATATGAATAATATATTTGTCGAGTATATATTCTTCTAAAATGTTGAAGGCCAACCTACATATGTATATAATACAAGGTAGAAAATAAAATGAGTATACCGTTGACAGTTTAATTAGACGAAGGATATGACTGCATGTTAGTCTAAAAAAAAGCTCTTGGGATTTAAAGTGATTTTAAATTAAAATGGATTGTACCAAAAGTTTCGTTTAATTTATTTAAGTTTTATTTTTTGTATATTTTTTGTTAACTTCCAGCGTTTTATAACTTTGACTCTTTCAAAACTTTTTATTCATATTGGAATACTGCGGTTTGTATCCATAAAAAATCTTCCCGCTCACCAAAAAGCAACATCTTTTATAGGGATTCCCTCTTCGTTTATTTTGTGTGCATATAGTTATTAGCTGCTACTTAATTGCTAATTAGTTACGCAAAAAAAAATTAATTGCTCTGTTGGTTTGTGAAAAAATGGGTGTCCTGCTAAGTTGCTGTCAACTTATAGAGATAAACAGTCCGGAAGTGGATATATATTGAAAACTACTTAACCTTCCGATAACAACACATTTAAAATACACATACAGTACAATAGGGATGGCAGAACACCCCAGCCAGGAATAAACTAAAAAAAAAATACTTTCAAGGGACAATATAAAATTTTGATTCAAACATAACAATTTATACTTTATCAAAAACAAACAAAATTAATTTATAAAAAAAATAAATATATTTACAAAAAGAATTAAACTTAAAAACAATTTGAACAAATCACTTTCCTGTGTTCATGGGCATACAGGACATTGGCATTTAAGACATGCAATACTGCTTTTGCGGTCTTGTTTCCTTGGACAAATTGCACATCGCGATTGCTTTTGCTGTTTCGGAGGAGGCTCACCTTCATTTGAGTCCATGGGGTGTCCTTCAACTCTCTTTATTCCTTTAATTTTCACATACATGGAACACAAACCCCAATGCATACCTTTTGCACTTCCACTCAAAAAATATACCCTATCGCGGGGACAAATACATAGAAAGAGGAATAAAGCACAATTAAAATTATAGTTAAAACAAAAATGCATGGGGTGGTAGAGCACCCCTGTTGTGATCGGAAGGTTAATTGCTAATTAGTTACGCAAAACAAAAAAAATATTCGCTGTTTTGGTTTGCGAGAAAATGGGTGTCCTTATTTATGATGACGTCATCCCTATTTATTCGAAAACGAAAAAAGTGATTCAAATTTTTTTGCGTAACTAATTAGCTATTAAGTAGTTTTTAATACATATACACTTCCGGACCGTTTATCTCTATTTTTGAGAAAGTAGACCTGCTAAACAACTTAGCAGGACACCCATTTTCTCGCAAACCAAAACAGCGATTAATGTTTTTTGCATAACTAATTAGCAATTAAGTAGTTTTGCCATAAATATCCACTCCCAGACCGTTTATCTCTATTTTAAAAAAAGTTGACCTGCTAAGTTGACTTAAACTTAGCAGGACACCCATTTTTTTACAAACCAACAGAGCAATTAATTTTTTTTGCGTAACTAGTTAGCAGTTAAGTAGTTCTCAATATATATCTACTCACGAGTCACGGACCATTTATCTATAGTTTTTAGAAAGTTGACCTGCTAAGTTGACGACAACTTAACAGGGCAACCATTTTTTTTACAAACCAACAGAGCAATTAATTTTTGTTAAGAGGAGCTTAAAATTGCTATGACCTTGAAAAAACCTTTAAAAAATTATTTAAAAAAATCTATGTCTAATTATTTATTGAAACTACGTGACCTTTTATGATCTTTTAACTTAAATACCTCTTTTTTTTTAATTGCAGAAATAAGTCTTATACCTTGAAAAATATTTTAAAAAATTCATAAAAAAGGACCAAATGGTGAAATTAATTGAACTTTTACCACGATCGTTTCTAATAGTTTTTTTTTGCAAACATCCGATATATGAAGTGCTGAGATCCCACAGCCGGATATTCAAGGCTAAATTTTTTTTATTGAAGGTAAATTGTGCGTAAAAAAGGGGGCATGGAGAGTGAAACTTGAACCTGGTTGCTTAGTAATAATAAAATCAAGGACGTTCACGAGTCGGACAGGGGGGTGCTAATTACAGTCTTCACCATAAATTATGTCAGCGAAGCAACTGACCTGGATGATGTACACTGTACTTTGAGTTTTAATGATCACATTTCCAAGGTTACATAAAATTAAATTATCAGGCTAAAGTTATAGGTACAGAATGCGCAAATTGAAAAAGTTTTAAACTTTAATTCAAATGGTCAAATCTTCAAGTTTACAGTTTTTTAATAAAGGTCAAATATAATAGAACACAAGGACGAAGCCAAAGAGGAAAAACACAAGGTGTAAGGGGGGTCGTTGAAAAATAAATGTTTAATACACCGAAAAATTAAGTTCTCTAGAATTGAATTTCTATTACCGAATAAGTTTCTTTCAATAAGAGGATAATGTAATTGGCAATTGAATTTCGAGGACTGGACGTACCATAACTAGTATATAGACAACGTTCTCAGTGCGGTTGGGTTGCCTCGTCGTTGGGTGCATCATCGAATTAATCTTTTGGTTTGTCCTGCCAACCCCTGAGCATACAAAAATAACTGTAAATTATCTCAAAACTGGAAGACATTAAAGCATATAGTGTTTAAATAAAAATTGATGGAAGCATTGCATATTAAAACAAAAATACTACTTAATAACGTTAAATTTTGAATAAATTTAGTTTGAACACAAATTAATTTTGTTTTTCAAAATTTTCAGTTTGAAAATTAGTTTTAAAAACGGTTCACTTAGGGCCACTTGCCCAAAAGTTTTCTGACAGCAGTAACATCTGATTTATAAATAATTGAGAGCTATCTGACTGATTTGATTCAAAACACGTTGTAGCAAAATATTTTTTCTATATTTAAGTTAAAAAAGTTATCTTCTCCTCGTTCTCTGGATAAATATTTAAATTCTGAATAACTCGCACGCCAAATTATAGAATTTCTTGCGAGAAAGAAAGTCAAAACGTTATAGTTTGTTTATTTTTCAATTTATTTTGTGTTTGTTGTGTTGGTAATTCTAAAAAAATATCCTTATCCGTTTGTTATTTATTTTCCGTTCGTACAATTTAAAAGCGATAAATATTTATTTATTTATTTAAACTGGAATATCCTGAGTTTTATGTATTTATCCTTTTGTTTTGTGCAAGTGGCCTTTAAACAATTTTATTTAAAAAACAAGACAATAGAATAGATTTCTGTCTTTAAAAGAGGTATAACGCATGATATTGTAGGTGTTGCTGTTGTTTTTCAATAATATTTTTTTCCGATTTTAAATTGACTTTTTTTTTTACAAAATTGCCCCTTTCACCTATACAGGGGATAAAAAACCTCCTGTCATATATAGTCTTTTTTCGCATCTTAACACGCTAAGGCCCAGTTGTACAACCATGGTTCAATTATTGATCCGTGCTTTAGGAATTTTTTTTTCACCAATTTCGGGGGATAAACTGAGGTTCAATGATGGTTTAGGCATCTAATTATAGCTATTATCACATACTGGAACCTTGAACCATGGTTGAACTCTAGTTAATCCGCTAAAATTGGCGAAGAAGACTTGGCACTATTAAATTGGACTCAAATAGGATACAAAATAGCTTTGAACGACTTTTAGTTCATAAAAATAAGATAGAAGCTATTTTGAACTGATAATCATATTAATAAATTCAACAAGTCAAGTTTAAAATAGTGCTTAATCTTCGTACAGTCAGTTTTATTTCAGTAGTATTTAGAACTTGTAGGTATAAAAAAAAAACAACTTTCAAAAATCATCAAATTTATGGCACATCAAATTAATAATGATTTTGTAAAAAACTTACATATCCAAAAACAACAGTATCGACAAGAACAAAATACTTACTAAAGGGTTCGCAACAATAAGTTGTTAACCAAAAAGGCAACCATGAAATAAATATTTTTTTTATTTTAAGGAATAATAGTTCGAGAGTTGACCATATTGCTGAGCTATCTTATTGTGGTTTTAGTCACAGACTTTGCTTTGGTTAGAAAATGCACCTTTTCGGTTTGCATTTTGATACGCGATGGTTTATCGATTTAAGGATTATACGTAGGAATACTATTTTTGAAGGACATATTAAGCCTTCACAAACCGCAAATACGTATTTGTTTTTGATCCTGGATTTTTAACTGGAAATAGTCTTTATGAAAATATTACAACAACAAAATGTAAGTACACATGAATTACAACGAACCTCCTTGTAGTCCCGATAAGGATTGATGCAAATATGTTTCATCGCTTATACATATATGATACACATATAACTATTATCGGCTATTACAATTTACACAAAAATTAAAATTAAAATTAAAAAAATTATAATTCTTCTAATTACGAATTTTACATCTTATTTTTGACTGGAATAGTCATTTGAAATTTCATATCAGTAAGGAAAAAAATTTGATGATAGATAACGTGTTTTATTTTTTTTTATTTTTAATCGAAAAAATTGGCTGAGCATGAAATTTTTAATAAATATTGATTTTCTCCACTCTTTCATTGAAGAACCAAAACTATAACAAGCAGATACGACGTAACACCTAAAATGAAAAATTCCTGAAAAATTTGTTAATTTATGGATAAAAAAATTTAAAAATCGTTTTTAAAATATAATTTTTTATACATAAAATTTCTTGAATTTTTTTAGAAAAAAAAAATTGGTATGCCACTTTTAAAAATATAATAGTATACAGACAGCTAAAACCATAATTTCAAAAAAAATTCATCAACTCGTTTTCAAAAAAATGATTTTTCAAAACAAAAAATTGAACTTTTTTTTAAAAATCCAAAATAATTTTTTTTGGAAATATTTGTATGCAGTACTATCACACTTGATAGGACCTATTAAGTACAAATTTTGATAAAAATCGTTTAAGCCGTTAACGAGAAAATCGAAAGTAAAAAAAAACAGTTCTATGGCAGGTACCGTAAATAACGTTTCTTGGTAAATTTTTTTTTCACCAAAATAAATTCCATACCACTAATAGTACACAAAAAAAATTAAAAAAAAATCGTTAGAGCCGTTTTTGAGATAAATAACTTTATTTAAAATGGTCCCATGGCAAGTACCTTTATTTTTGAGCTAAAAAAAAAATCTCGATTTTATGCTCCAAGTTTGAAGAAAATCGCTTCAGGGGTTAGGCTGTAGGCCGAGGTACAGACAGACATACAGACAAGCAGACATACAGGCATACAGACATACAGACATACAGACATATAGACATATAGACATATAGACATACAGACATACAGACATACAGACATACAGACATACAGGCATACAGACATACAGACATACAGACATACAGACATACAGACATACAGACATACAGACATACAGACATACAGACATACAGACATACAGACATACAGACATACAGGCATACAGACATACAGACATACAGACATACAGACATACAGACATACAGACATACAGACATACAGACATACAGACATACAGACATACAGACATACAGACATACAGACATACAGACATACGGAATTGCGGGACCCACATTTTTCGTGTTCTCTATCATCGTAATGTCAAGTTTGATTGTTATTTCGAGTTCGTTTTTTTTTCAAGAATCGCAAGTAAAAATTGTTACACATACGCCACAGTGAACATCAGCAATAAATTTACCAATATTTATTTTGATTTTTAATATATTTGAAATGATTTGATAGGGATCAGATTATAATACTAAAACATACAGAATCACTGTGACAATAGAATATACATCAATGAAACTAGCTGACCCGGCAAACGTTGTTTTGCCATATAAATTATTTCTAATTATTCAATAAAAAAAATAATAATGGATTTATTATAAATGTGTTTGAATGTTTAACGATCGGTAACATTAATCGAATCTGAGCGATAAAATAGATTGAATGAAATGATTTGAACGACAGTGTGTTTGACGTTTATGCTGCCGGAAATGACGGTGCGCATTGTACGTTCGTGATTCTTGTCTTATATTGAGATGAAAAACGTTGCAGCACTATAACAGCGCGGAGCACTTCATTAATGTAATAAAACATTTCATGGCGTATCTCGTCGGGTCGTTTGGACACCCAGGCTGATGTCTCAAAGAAATGGAATCATACGTATAAATCGAAAGTGAAATATTAAATTTGATTTTTATTGAAGGATTTTTTCGGGCCCGATTACGGATGCAGCTGTACCGGGCCGGTCACCTCAAGTACGACGACAGTGGACACAACGTGCGTAGTTATTTCTCCCAAGATTTTATATGAAATTGTCAATCCTGGACCCTCCGAAAGCATCCAATTTGTTGTCGAAAGTCAGAATTTACATAATGCATAAATCCGATGCAGGCTCTTAAACACTTCCGCTCGAATGTTTGGAGCTTTTCCATGTAAAAAGGATCAATGTTTCGCCATACTGGACTCGCGTAAGCCAAGATTGGATGGATAAAATGCAAACTATACCTTCTTGCAGTAGTACACACAAACATGTTAATCACAAAATCGTCAAAGCCATTTTTTTAAGAAATAACCTATTTTTCAAAACGCTTGTATGGCAAGTACCTATATATCGTTATTTTCGGAGCTAAACAAAAAAATTCAATTCCATTCCCAATCCTATTAAAACCTTAAGTTCGAGGAAAATCGCTTCAGTGGGTGTAGGCTGCAGGTCGGCAGACCCACTTTTTTCGTGTTCTCCATCATCGTAATGACAAGTTTGATTGAAATCTCGAGTTCGATTTTTTCACAAATCCAAAACTTCCGCTTAAAATTCCCAATTGTACAATTTAGCTTTCATGTTTCAAATAATTTAACCAAAAAGAATGTCTTAAACGTAAACATTGGTTTGCTCTTTTCAAAAGTTTAATTAAGTTATGAGATTAATAATTCTAATTTATTTATCTTTGAAACAAAGAAAATTTTTAGATGATCCGAATAGAATTGGATTTTCTTCAATTTCAACAATTTCCAATCAAAGCAAATATTATATTGTTTGTTTATTTTCCTTCTATAATAAATTTGTAGTCATTATCACGTTATAGCCATGCTTGTCCATCTCTATAATCTTTATTGCAATTCTAAATGTTAGAGTAAAGGCCTCTCATATAAGTTGAATTAATTGTTATGCATATAGTAGAACGAAGTTTCACAGTAGGACCTCCGGCGGCGGTGCTCTCAAAATGCCTTATTGCTTCTAAATTGAGTATACTTATATGAACAAGTACATATAATATAGCATATCCTTTGCCACACAGAATTGCTTGCATCGCCTGTGGTGAAAATTTGTTGAATATTAAAATTTATTTTGGTCGTTGTTGGTGCGTTTTACTATATTGACAAAGAATTTATTGAGTTCAGACATGAAAGGAAGGAGCATTTTCAATTTCAAAGTTCTCTAAAAAAAAATCTTTGAAAGTTGTCCATAAACTATTTGAATAATTTAAAATTTTTGAATTGGAAATGAAACTTGTAGCTAAACATACCGAACTTTAACATAATATTATTATTGCCAGCGAGGAGGGAATATAACAAGTTTTACTTGGGTTGAAAAGCGTTATCCTTGTTATTTATGGACATATTTTATTGGGTTTTAGTTTAGAGATTAGAAAAACTTTTAATATCGTAGGGACTGAATTCTATTTTATTTTTTTATTAATTTACAATAGGAACGAAAAGTAGGATTAAAAAGGACTTTGAATAACTTTCTAAGAGCAAAACATTTCTACAATTTTGTCTGTATTTAAGATGATGTCGTCGAGTATTAAATGAAAAAGAGAAAAAAAAGGGAGAGAGCTGATACTTTGAGTTATGTAACGTCACTTCTTGAAATATAGGTCGAAGTTTGGTAAGGACCAATGGATCGCACTAACCTTTTCTTTTAGTACAAGACCATAAAGTAGCTTAACATTGAAGATGTCGGGTGCATATAATATGTAGTTCTAGTTTAAAAATTCAACAACAAGAAAGTTAAGAAGAAATAAGAGAAAAAGTATGTGAAAAAAGTCAACCTAACTTAAAACTAAATTATTTGTTAATTTATATATTTAGTAAGACCATTAAAAATATATACTTATATCTGTATATAAATAGCCTTTAATAAATTTTGTGGTACAATTTTCTCAAAAAGTATTTGACCGATTTTTATAAATTTTATATTGCGGAGCTGTGAAGAATTTGACATACGCATTTACACACTGTGGGTCATTTTTGTTTTTTAACTGTCGAACACTGTTCATATTTACAAAAAATTAAAATTAAAAAAAAACAAATATTTTTTTCCTTCAATATTTTCAAACAAACTGTTTGCGAAATTGAAAGTGTCGAATTTCGACACAAGCCGATACTAGTATTAATAAATAGCACGACATAAGGCACAATATAGCACCGTGCTGAACTTAAAAATTGTTTACATACCACAAAACTAGAATTTAATGGACCGTTCGAAATTGTTTTCCAGTCGTTTTCGAGAAAAGTAAGTTATTCGTAAACGTTTTTCAAACAATTTACTGTATGTATATTGAATGAAGGTACCGTTAATTTTGGTTATAGAAATAGTTTTGTTTAAAATAGTATATGTACCTATATGTAGATAATGTTTAAAATTAAGGCTTGGTGCTTATAAGTACATAATAAAAATTGAACCAAGTCGTTTTCGGAAAAAATTACTTACTTTAGTTTACTTTACTTTAGATTGCGCTCACAGCCCAACCGACAAGCCCTCCATACTCCATCGATAAAGACTGGACCGAAAATCACCCGAAAAATCTTCCTTTCAAAGCACCCAAGCAGACTCTCATCCGTTGTTGTCAGGGTCCATGCTTTTGCCCCATACAGTAGGACCGGATCTTATATAAGGTCTCCTTGATTGTTTGAGAGAGGGCTTTACTACTCAAATGCCTTCTAAGCCCGAAGAAACAGCGATTATTGGCAAGAGTAATTCTTCATTTGATCTCTGCACTGATGTCATTTTGCGATGCAATAGTGGAGCCCAGGTAGACAAAGTCCTTGACGACTTTGGTGTACCCTGATACATGTTAACAGAATGCTAATAATATAGATAGAAACTTTGTTTTGAACTTTGTTTTTAGAAGAAGTGCTAGCATTTAAAACTGCGTTTAAATAATGTGTAAATTAGACTGATTTAAAAAAATTAAAATGTCTCCGATTTTTAATGCCACTATAGCTTTTTAGTTAGGGCTTAGTAAAATAATAAGCCTGGTAAAATTTCAGCCGGAATTAACCATCCACTTTAACATACAATAACTTTGGAAGGAGTACTGTAATTAAAAAAATTAATTAAGGACGTTTTTAAAGATATTTTCATTCCATTTAAGAATATGTCTCAATCATTACCATACGATGATCGACTGCAAAGTTAAAGTTATACAAAAAAGAAGCAGACAATAGAAATCTTCCCATACAATTTGTATGGAAAAAAGAAAATTGCGATAAGCGACCTCTAAATATTAATCTAAACGGCTGAAATTTTACCAGGATTATTATTTTACTAAACCCCAACTAAAAAGCTAGTGGCATTAAAAATCGGAGACATTTTAATTTTTTTGAATCAGTCTAGTGTATATATTGTCTTAGTCTTAAGATATTATCTCTAGTTCAATTTTTTTCACGAATCCATAACTTGCCATAAAGCCTAAAAATGTCAATTGTCAAATTTTTAGCCGAAAAAACTTTTACGTAAGCGTCCTACATATTTACTTAGAAACAAAGTTTAATTAAAAATTTTTGAAGCTGTATGATTTTGAGCTTTTTCAATTATTCCTCTAAAAAAATTGACCAACAAAAATTTGTGCATTTAAAAAATCAATAACGATCTCAATAAATTATTTTCCAATAATCTTTTCGATTTTTGATTTTCAACCAGTTTTATCTCGTCTAGAATTATATAGTATTTAAATTTAAAACTTTCTTTTAACAAGAATTGAGTAAAATATATAAATAAGTAACCTTTATCAGTTATGTATGATTTTAATTCTAAGTTAACACTTCAAAAAACACAACAAAAAATCCCTTCTAAATTTGTTATTAAAAATGTTGTTATATTTTTATTAAATCATCAACGTATATTATTACCCTATACTTTTTATAAAGTAGGTGTGTCCTAATTGTATCCTTTCCATAAAACAATTTAGCTTAAATCCGAACAAAAAATTCAATAATTATAGATATATAATATTATGTTCATAAATAAAAGCAATATCAATAATGAATTTCGTATAAAATTATCTCTTTGTTAGCACAAATAAAAATACAACAAATACAATAACATACCTATCAAACAATAAATTTTAGCGTTGAATAAATTGTATATTAAGTTAACAAAGTATTGTATGTAAATTATTTTACATTTATAAAATTAAAATAATCTGCCAATCCTCTTTGTGAAAATTTTTATATTTTAAAATGTATCATTTATGTGACCTTTCTTTAAATGATTATATTTTCACATTGACCACAAAACTTTCAATAGAAATTCAAATGAATCTGTCACCCTCGACATCCAGTGTGTACTGTGTATGATTGTAAAAGTTTTAAATTAAATTCCCAAACGACAGAACTTTCTTTTGTTGTCTGTATTCATCTACAAAGTTACAAAAAATAATGAAATATATTCTAGCTGAAGCTACTGTTGAAACATGTACGTACAGATATGTATACACATAGATACGTACTTTATATAATTTTCAGAAAATAAAGTAAAGAGATAAGTTGCACAAATTCGCTCTTGAAATTAAGTAACTTTAAGTATTATTACTTTGATTAAAAGGAATTATTTTTAGTTTTTTATAGGAGCAACATTTTCTCAGCGCCAAATGAACTGCAATATAAAAATTTCATAAATATTTTAAAATCATATTTAGTTCCCCGTCCAAACAATTGGCATATTACAAACATATATGTACATAGTACGTACAAACAATAATAATTTTAATAAGAAAATATTTTATAATTACTAAGTACATTACTTTTATTCGGTACTAATTAATTAATAATTTACTTTTAAATATATTGTTTTTATTACATTTTTAGCAACTATTAGACTAAGTACAGTTTTGACAAATTTTAATTGGTCGTGAATAAGTTGGTACAACTTCAGTTTCATCGTGTGTTGTTTTCTATTTTTTTTTTTTTACTGATTTTATAAATTGGTATCAAGTAAGCAAAGCACTTCCTGGAAAAGGGGTAAGCACTTCTAATATTGAATCGTTTATTGCTCAATAATTTTCGGTTATTCAGCTCATAATTAATTATGACAATTTTAATTTTGTCGTAAAATGTTTTCAATGTGTTTCGCCAAGGCACGACAGTTGGGCTCATCACTTATCCTGTCGTACCTTTCTAAGACGCAATATTTTGGACGATGATTACCAACTCTTAATAAAATCTACAGCGTATTATGCCTTGCAAATAATATTATTTCTAGGGAAACTTAATTAAATTCATGCACCTAGAATAATAATACCCGTGGTCTGGCTAGCGAAGAATAAAAAGAAGGAAAACAAAAATAAATACAGTCAATAGTCCAATAAAACAAAAAACCAAAAATAATTCTTTTATTTGTGTTTCCTTCTTCGTAAAATGTTTCAATGTTTTTTTTTGTGCTTTTTATTTTGTATTTATATAAAGTTTGCAAAAGTAGCTCTCGAAAAATGGTTTTAGCTTGTAAAAGCGAAATGTTTATTGCTTATTAATTTGCCTTAAGTTAGTCTTTCATTAGCTGTGAGTATTAACGTTGCCGTATGAAATATAATTAACGCGTGACATATTTTACGAAAAAAAACGTGCAAATTTTCGTGCCATTTGAAAAACTAAAAAATTATTCTATTTTGTTATAAAAAAAATAGTTGTCAGTTTTATTACGTGGTTTAATACAACAAAAAAAATAGTTGTCAGTTTTATTACGTGGTTTAATACAACAAAAAAAAAATAAAGAAAATCATTTGGTCTATTCGTTCATTGTCATAAAATATGTGTTTCTGCCCACATTTTACGGAATTTGGACCAATTTTTATTAAATTTAGTTAAAATTTGCTTCATTTTAATTAAAACAATAGAAATACAAAACGTGTCATACCTATTGAACTTTTTCGTGGCACCGGGCCACGAGGAAATTATATTATCAAAAAAGCACGATCGTGCCACTTCGGTAACGCTGCGAGTGAGAACTTCAATTTTGTCGTGCAATATTTTCTATTTTTTTTTTTTTCAAAAATAAATCTCAATCCAGTTTTCGTTTTATACGTATAAAGTAGTCCCAAGCAAACCCTGTCTGTCATAGTTTCGTAATTAATTTAATTTGTAAATTTCCCTCTATAACCACAATGGACAGGGACACCCAATCATTTTGAAAGGAATTATTTGCCGGATTCTAAAAAACTTTTGGAACTGAAGATCGAAGGCTTGATTTCTCTTCTCAGTGTGACGGCCATTTGCTGAAACGAAACTTAAATATTTATGTTCAACTCAAACGCTTATGTTCTACTTTTTCCTCAGCGTAAACTGTCACATAAGCTCTTATGTTGAATTTAAATCCTTAAGTTTCGTTTCAGCAAATGGGTCTAAAATGGCTGTAAAAAGAATTTTTTGTAGTTACGCATCACGTACTCCATGGGACCCCTAAGGTTTTGACCACAAGCAAGCGATCTACTGGTCTGGTTTTTTAAGGATTTTCAAGATGATTTGTGGTCGGATGATTGCATAACTGGATTGGTTTTCAATTCAGAATCAGATGATTTTGGATGCGCTTGAGTGGGTGTCCAAAAAGATCCACGTTCTTATTATTATTGTGGTCTAACACACCAAGGTAACTTCTGTTGGTTAAATCGATCTCCATTGCAAACCTCATGTCACATGGAGAAAACAGACAGAGGCCCACTGGAATCTTATCTCTAAACATTTAACTTTACGATTTCCCCTGAATTACATTCGTCTTTGAAGCAACCAACAAATTGCATGCTGGCTTGGCATATTTCTGTCAAACTTACAGCATCGAAGGTGATCCGCTGGGGAAATATCAACCAAGCCCTTATATAAAATTCTTTTTATTCCATAGTTGCAATAAGTTTATGATATCAAAAAACAAAGTTCACTGAGCTTAATTTCCTCATATGGCGTTGCCACTCTACCTACCCTCCTATCCCAAACTTAAAGCTGCTCTCAAACTTTTAGATGCTCATAAATTTAATAGTTTCCCGTGTACACTTAGCCCAAGCCACGAAAACATGTAAAAAGCATGGCAGACGGCTGTTAATTATGTTTTTTTTTTTCTTTTTTTTATAAAATATTAAAATTTTAATTAAGCGCAATAAAATGTTTTTCAAGAAAGAAAAAAAAAAAACATCAATTTATTAAATGATTATTACACATTTCCATTATGAACTTCCTGCTGTGATTTAATTAAAAACATTTTTTTTTCAGTTCTTTCATAACGTATAAAGCACAAGGAATGGCGGGGAGCACGTAGTTATCATCCAGGAGCAAACCACGTGGTAAATTTGAAAAAGGCAAGTTAATAATTTATTTTCGGTTTCCCTTAAAGATTATACTTTTAAATAATTTCTTCCACACATTCTTATATGTATACAATAATTGTTCATACATAATTCCTAGAAAGGCAGAAACTTCATTATTGGAATATTTTTTGTATATTTTGTATCGTACCTATGTACGAACTAGTATTAGAAATATATGTAAATAATCATTGAAATCTTAATACCAACCACGGGCTTATTCGAGTATCAGATTAGCTATCTCGGTTGTTGACTTGGATATAACTGAGAATATAATAACGAGTGTCAAGTTAGCACTACACTTTTGAAAATTAAAAAAAATACCCTTGGTAGATCGCCCTTGTGGCACCTACCGAACATGGATTACATGTCTAATGTGCTATAACGTGAATTAACGGAATGGGAAATACCATAGGGATGTCCTTTTTCAAACCCTTTCGAATGAAATATCAATGACGTCAGTGGCACTTATATATCCAAAGAAATTGAGCTCAAATTAGTTTGAGTACTCCTTATTTAGCTGCAATTTACCCCAACCGCGATGACTCATCACCTGAAACTATGAGGCGATAGCTTTAAAACAATTCCTCTATAATCTTTGCGCAATCTTTGTCTATCGATTGGTATATCAGGGATGTCTGTAGTGCAAACAGTCACTTAGCAGTAGGGCGCGAGCGGTACATGTTTTCGTGACGGTCCTCTTTTCGCTACATCACACCATTGTATATATATTCTAGAATATATATACAATGATCACACCCAACCGTCCGAGAAAGACATCCATGTCAAAAAGTAGGTACGCCATTAATTGAAGCTTTTTTGTTGTAAATTAGTTGTGGAAAGAAAAAAATTCCAACACATTTTTTGGCTTAGTTATTAAAAAAACACTACATATGGAAAAAATGCTTTTAGAAAAAATGTCATAAATTCTGGATGAATAGAAAAAAGTATTTTCCTTAAAATTAAAACCAGATTTTTTATAAAATTTTTACTGGCGTTTTATCTAAATATTTCTGGTGTCATTTTCTTTTAAACAAACCTCCTTCAAGTCCGCGTGTCTCTTCTACCTCTGCTGGATTTCTTTTCTCCCTTCTCCTGGCTTGATACATTTCTGTCGTTGCTTTTATTTTACTGCCCGAACAGAATAGAGACGGAAACGGAGCCGGAGCTGGAATAGCTGTCAAAATATTGAATTCACACAAATTCAATGTTACGAACACAACGGAAAGTATCCGCATACGGAGCTGCAGCCGCAGACGGAAGAGTTCACAACTTTTAACGTACGGCACTTTTGACGTTTCAATTTGTATAAAGAAAAATAAAACAACTTTATGGGTCGGAAAAAAATAGTGTGGTTATTTGTATCGCGAAAGAAATTATTTATTAAAAGTAAAAGTATTGGAAAAAAAAATGTGAATTCTGAGCTTATGCACAAGAATATTGTTTTGTTTTTCCTCAAAATACTTTCAAAGCTGTACAGCTGCATTGTGGGCACGTAAAAAAAATAACGTACAACACTTTTTGATAGCTCTTCCAGTTCTGTCTGCAGTTCCGGTTCCAGCATTGTATTTTATTCAGGCAGTTATGCTGCAGCATTTTTACATCACCCACCAGGCTCTTTCTTTGGGGTAGCTGATTCCCTACGGTGCCGTCGCGGTGGTTTGGTTCCGGCTACCGCTACACCTTTGATCTACTGATTCAAATAAAAATCGTTGACACTAAAATAAATTATTGAAAAACCAGGCGGTGGTGAGGGGAAGCAAAACAGCTTTTGGGAAGTGAAAACATAATTAACGAAATCGAATTTACCAAAGGAGATATAATTAAGCGATAGATTAAAGGACCCATATCCCATTTTTTGTATATGGCATATGTATGTATATTTTAGTGTTATTTTGCACAACGTAGCTATATTTCGGGCGGTATGGGTTGGTTTTATAGATAAAGTGCCGATCTCAGCATAAATATTCATTCATGCGGATGATGATGGTAACAGTTTACAGTATACCTAACCTTATTATTTTAACAATTGACTTTCTAATGCCCTTCCTTCATTGTTTTCAGCTTCGTGTGTTTTCCTCAATTTATAATGAGTGTCAAAAAGCAGGAAAGTAGACACTTTTCTTCTGATGGGCATGAATAAACTTAATTTTTTTCAACAAAAATGAACTTAAATGGAAAGGGGATTTGATGTTTTTTAAGTTAGTAGATATAAAGTTTGAATTTAAAGAGCTTAAAGGATTTTACGTCATAGGTTCACAATGGGGAATTTAGAAATAAAAAATACCTATCTACCTTTCTTTTTGAAGCTGAATATCATAAGAAGAACACTAAGCTCAGCATTATTCCATATATAGGAAAGGTAGAATCAAGAAAAAGTTAATTCAAATTTTGAATTAGGTTGTCTATAAAATAGTTTGCATTGTGGTAGGGGTTCGATTTTTTGTTCTTGTGATTTTTATTTCCATACCTAATTTTGCATTACTTGGATGGATGAGCACAATCAAGGTGCCATACAATTGCATAAAGACTTTTAAAATTCTTATTTCGATTTTGCAAGAGTGAAAAAAAGGTTGATTCCGAATAATTTTTTTCTTCTAATTTTACTGTGCTTTTAATGAGTGAGTCCAATCATAAAAGATAATGTATAGATTTTTAAAATTAAAATTATGTATATAGGGCAAGAGATTTCAATCAAACTTATGATGATAGAAAACCCGAAAAAAAAGTGGATCTCGCAATCCCGTATGTTTGTGTGTGCCTCGACATACAGCCTAAACCATTGAAGCGATTTTCTTCAAACTTGGAGCATATTATTTTTAGGTGATTCCCTAGAGGGGATATTATGAGATTTTTTTTAAGCTCAATAAATAACTTTACCGTCTTGAAAAGGGATATTTACCTCGAAAAAGGCTCTACCGATTTTTATTAAAATTTTTGGTGATATGGTCTGCATTTTGGTGAAAAAGAAAATTATCAAAAACTGTTATTAACGGTGCCTGTAATATAACCGTTTTTTATTTTTATTTTATTTTCGACTTTTTCATAATCGGCTCAACCGATTTTATTCAAAGTTTAAATAACAAAATATTGTGTGGATTTTTTTTTTGAAAATCATTTTTTCGAAAACAGGTTTATTAATTTTTTTGAATGTTTTGGTTAGAGTTGTACGTATATTATTTAATTCTTCACAAACAAATTTTTAATTGCAAGAAATTTTGTATGAAATAAATTATTTTTTAAGAAAACCGGTCGAACGATTTTTGAATTTTTTTCAAAAATTTTGATGGCATTCTTCATCCTGAGATTGAAGCATTTTAAGTTTTATGGATAAAAACGTGTGTGTTTTTTTACTAGTTTAGAATGTGGGACATTATGTTGGCTTTTTCACATAATTTAAGTCAGTTTCAATTTCTTTATTATGAGAAAGCTTTACCATTTTATATGAAGGAATAAACAAAATTAAGGGATAACAACGCTTTATTAGGTATATGAAATGCAGCTACCTATTACTTTTGTTTCCATTATTAAATTTTTTTCAAGCTTCTAGACGCTAGAATAAAACTTAAACCTAAAAGTTATTTCAAAAAAAGGGTCTTATTTAAATATGTTTCTCGTTTATTTCGTCAGACGTAGTTATTATATTTCATGAAAATGAACCCTCGATAGTCCTACAAACTATGTAGTACCTACGAAAAGTTATTACTAAAATACCCTCTACCGTTCTTAAGGTATAATAGATACATTTCGAGTTTGGTCATGTCTACATATCAATATCAACTTTTTTGGGATTGGAATTAATATAATGTTTTTTTCTTTTCAATAATAATTTTTCCGTACAAAGTGACCACTCTCGTCTGCAGCATAAGAAGGCTGGATTGAATCCAGTGGATTCTATCAAAGACCTTTTTTGATCTTTTAATAAAGCTCTCCATTTGCCTGTAGCCGAACCGCCAAAAGCACAAAGCCATCACTCAATGTTCTCTATTTAAATGGCTTTTACTTATGGGGACTTAGGCATCAGAAAAAAACACTCCAGATATGTAAAATACAAGATGAATACAAATAAAAAATAACAGTTATTTATGACTGGCAAATAGAAAGATTAATGGGATTGCAATAGAAAAACATATAAATAACTTTGCCAAGCGAAGCAATTCATTCGTAAATTAAAAGTCATACACAAAATCTATGATGGTAATATATTGTTAATAGCTAAATGTTTTATTATCTTTTATAATAGACCCCTAAATTTAAATTATTTTGATCATAAAATCGTATGTAACAGTTTACGCTGAGAAAAAAATTTAACATAAGCGTTTAAGTTGAACATTCATAAATATGTATTTAAAAAAAACAGATACAAAGAGGAAAGACCAACTTCTTTTGTAGTCCAGTAAGAATAGACGAAAAAATGACAGAGAAAGGAAATAATGAGTTAGAAGCTCAAATTTTGCATGGACGTTGGTAATAGGACTTTTTAAAAACTGAGAGAGTTCCTCATCGATCCGATGACCGCTAATTCAGTTATAAAGATCCCAAGGGTCTAAAAATGAGTTTTTTGCAAATATCTCAAAAACGGTTTGCGCTAGAGAAAAGTTTTGTTCCTCAATCTTGTAGCTGAGGCAATGTCCTATAGTCTTTTCGGTTTTTTCGTAGCATTAACCGTTAAAAAGTTACAGCAAATGAAAAGTTAAAAAATCTCTCAAAAGGGGCCAAATATCATGAAAATAGAAGTTATTTTCAAATATCTCAGCGTGCCAGCGAAAAATTTCGTTTCACAATTTTGTAGCCCATGTAATTTCCAACAAAAATGCATTTTCACTTCTTTGTAGCGTTAACCGTTAAAAAGTTACAGCAAATGAAAAAGTCAAAAAATCTATAAAAAAAAGAAGACAAAAAGTCATGAAAATGGAAGTTTTTGGCAAATATCTCAAAACAGTTTGTGTTAGAGAAACCAAAAAATCAGTTCAAACTCAAAAACTAACCAAGGTTCAATGGTAATGAAATTAGTTTTTTTTTTGCAAATACCTCAAAAACGGTTTATTTTAGAGAAAAACTTTGTTCTGTAAATGTTACGAAAAAAATTTTCACCTTTAGATGATAGGTTTCAGTACAATTTTTTTTTCTCTGAAATAAACCGTTTTTAAGATAGGTATTTGCAAAAAACTCAAATTTTCATGACTTTTGGCCCCTTTTAACAGATTTTTTTTTACTTTCTAATTTCTAATTTCTCAAAAGCTATCAGTGTTTCTAAAAAAATGTGAAGGTAAAAGTTGTAGCTTATGTAATTCTACGTTAAAAATGTTATGACACTTTTTTTCGTACAATCAATAGGTTTTGAGAAAAACGTGTACAAACTGTATAGTGTACTGGATTTAGTCAAAAAAATTTATTGAAGTTGCATGTTTTGACGGACAAATATTTTTTATCGTCTCCACATCATACAAAAAAAAATTGAAGGGGTGGTAGAAGCTATAGGAGAAAGCCCCCATATTGAAACAGCTGGTCATTTTGTTTTCATTCAATAACTTGCCTAGACTTTATTTTGTAACAAAATGGCCAATGAAAAACTTTTAGAGAATCAAAATACCTACAATATGAGGTATTAACGATTTCTGGGACTTTTTCATCTTTAACCGCCATATTATTCACACGATACATCCAGATTTAAACTTAAAGCCAGATGAATTTACATTGAATTTGTATGATTTACATCCAGATGTATAAGTTTTAATCTAGATGTATGGCCGTAAGTTACAGCTTGTCATAGTTCACCTGTATCTGATGTGGTTCAATGGATTGTTTAGCTTGCATTTACTCCATTAAAACCTATGACAACTTTGTAGAGGAGGGTTGGTGAAATATGTAATAACATTGATTGCGGATTCAATGACGATGAACTCTCTAGTACGAAATTGTTTACCCCTGCCTGATATTCTGACTTAATTTGCAGACTCCAACATTGAAGATCCGATTACTAGGACGAAAATGCTGCCAAAAAAACATTACAAAACGTTATCTTTAGTTTTATAATGTGTTCATTTTTTTTTGTGAATTTACAAATAAGCTGTTGACCGGTTGACGCCATTCTGGCTAGGAATTTGTGTTATCTATTCGAGCATGTGTTTGAGGTTATAATACAATTATTTTTATTAAAATTTCCAACCTGTAAATTTTATAATTTCTCTTTTCTAAGCTGGCTTTCCTTACTCTTCCTGCATAAAATCCTCCATGCATATAGTATACAGCGCTACATTCCCCAACTACCTACCTGTCTGTGAAGATGATTTTTTTTCAATAACGGTAAGCGCTTCCTTTTAAAATAATAATTCTCAATTTATTACAAAGTTCGTGGCCACAACTATACACATACTTCTACATTGTTGCAGTTATTGCTTTTGACTGTAGTTAACTGGTGTAAAAGCTCAAAGGCTCTATAAGCATCTATAACGTATATATACTTCTACATTGTTGCAGTTATTGCTTTTGACTGTAGTTAACTGGTGTAAAAGCTCAAAGGCTCTATAAGCATCTATAACGTAGATAGCATCGACATCGACATGGAAAACACAAAGTGCTTTAGTAGAATAAAGGCTTGGTTACTTAGTTACACAGGCAAGTATAGTGGAAAGCCCTCAAACTAAACGATATTTTTTTATTACAAAACCTTAGTGCCTCTCTATTAAATCGTAAGGTAGGTACCTGCACCTAGGTGTGCCATAAAAATCTACTTCAGATAAATATGTGTGGGATCTTCAGGATTTATCTGCATATTTTATGCTTCCTCTTTATTTTTCCTTGAATCGTGATAATGGAAGCATTGAATTTTCTAACTACGTAGGTATCTTGCTACTTGCTTTTCAATTTGTTTTGCTTAAAAAATAGTTAAATTTCGTGCAATATTATTTCTTAACTAATAAATATACATTAACTAGAAAGGTATATATTATCGTTGGCTAAACAAGAAAAGTCAAACATTTTCTTGCAATAAATACGAGTGAAGCTATAGGTAAAGATTGAATTTTCATGAAATATTTTCAGTCCCAAAATAATTAAGATCAATCCCGAAATTTGGCGGCGACGCGACACCTCATGTAGAATCCAGGGCCTTGTAACTTACAACTCTTATAAATATTCCTATTGACCTACAATTTTCTGTTGAATCCAAACGTCAATTATTCATGACAAAGAGTTACTCTTGGAGGATTTGTCATTTCATCGCAAGAGGAAGCCACTACATGCCGTGAAAACACGAATTCTAAAGGAAATATATGGCCCCAATAAATCTAAACGAACTTCTGTTATGTACTTGTTTTACTCGTACGGGTTTTATTACAACCTCGTGTATGATAATTCAAACGAATCCCAAACTTTCAAATACAAATATGGAACTTTGAATACGAATTAAAATATTTTACAATGAGAAATTTGGTCAGTTTATATTTCAGAGCGCTCAGTAATTTTCCTCCGTCACTTTGAAAGAGCAGGAGAATTAAATATAAACGATTTCTCAAAAACACTTACTTTTCCTTTCTTTCTATTTGATTAACTGCGACAGAAAATAATTGAGCAACGTCCAAAAAAAACCTTCCTCAGTTTTTTGACAGCAAAACTGAAGAATTTTTGTAAGGAATTGTGTTTATATTTCTGAGAATACGGATTCCTCCAAGAGAAACTGGCCACATACTTCCACCCTGCCAAACATAATTACACATACATAATTACTCCAAAACCTTAAGTGTCAAAAATTAAAAAAAATGTTCATCTTTCCTAAAACTTTTTGTTTATGAACTTCAAGGATTTATCTGTTTAAAACAAAATCAATAACCATCAAGCTGCCAAATACATATAGATTTTCAACTTAATTATATAACAGAGAAATAGTTTTAGAAAATATTTTCAAGCTTTCGGCTGCTGACATAAAAGCCATTTTAACTCAATTAACTTCACTTCCATTCAAAAACTGGCGGGTAAAGTAATTTTTTGTGTTCAATCTTTATACACAGCCTCATACAAAATGTCTCCCCTAAAAGTTGACACAATCAGGCAAAGTAAGTAAAATATTGTGCTAGCTTAAATTTATTAATTAAAAAAAAAAATCTTATCTTAAATCCGTTACCAGTAATAGAGGAAAAGTTTTTTTGGATCCAAATTCAAAGAGTAAGTAGGTATAACTTTTACAATTTCAAAATCAATATAGAATCCCTTTTGAAATAATCGATGATGGTGCTGTAGCCGTCACCAGTTTACTCTATCAGGCTGTGTTAGGTCTTAGTTAGTTGTGAAACTAAAGTAATAATGAAGAGAATAATGATACCTTAAGCCTGATGAGATAAGGATATCACGGCCAGTTTCATTCTTACCCTAGGGGCACGAAGTCAGGGCTTCAGTATGATGGGGCTTCCAAAACCACAAAATAAACAAAACAAAAAGTGGTGACGAACGTGGTCCACATTAATATGTATTGAATATTGGCATACCAATTGTCTACAAAATTAAATACTATAAAAAATATTTTTTTTTTAAACCACTCCAAGGACTTTAAAGTTTTTTTCTTTCTTTTTAATTTTGATTTGTTGAAGAAATTAATAAGATGGTGTTGGTTTTTTAAATTTTGGTATCGATTAACCGAGATGGGAGTTAAAATCTTTTGAAGCGCATGGGCATAAGGCCCAGGGACATAAATCCCAAATTTTATTTTTGGGGCTTATGTCTTACTTGAGTGGGACATAAAGCCGAAATTGAATTTGAGCCTTAAGTCCCACCAAAATGAGACCTAAGCCCCAAAATAAAATGTTGGGGGTTATGTCCCACTATATAAAAATTTTCAAATGATAAAACTTGGGCATTTCAGTACCAACCTCGCATCTACCCCAAATCCTATATAGTGGGCCAAGCAGGGGGGTTGCATACATACCTTACTGTTTATACGCCGCGTATACAGTAAGGTATGTTTGGGGAGGGCGTGCTGCCCCCTGCAACCCCCCTGCTTGGCCCACTATAGTAAAAAATGATTGCATTAAACCCCTCTACAAAAATCCGTTATTATTTTGCAGCGCCTGAGTTATCGTAACCGTGCCTTTTGTTTTTCCTAATTTTCGTTCAAATAAAACACCAAAAAGTTATTGTTTATTGTATTGAAATACGAAATCTTTTTACTCCTTTATGCTTCTAAAAAATTTGGAATTTATGTCCCATTTTTAACAAAAAAATATTTGGGGCTTGGGTTTCATTTGGGTGAAACTTAAGGCCCAAATTCAATTTCGGTTTTACGTCCCACTCAAAAGTGCTAGACGTAAGCCCCAAAAATAAAATTTGGGCTTTATGTCCCAGCACCATGTTTTGAACTAACGAATCGGCCATCCAATGTGGTACTGTGTTCCAAGATAACGTGTCGGGCACATCAGTTCACATATAGTCTATTGAAATGTTACATTAACCTTGCATTTCAGACAGGACAAAATTTTTTTTTGATGATTGTAAAAACGAGTTTTCGGGGTTGAACTCCCCCCCATTTGGCCACCATTTTTGAAAAGAGGGCCCAAAAAGGCCTTTGCGATATCTTGAGAACCATTCATCGGACAAACAAAATTTTTGTTCGGGGTTGAACTCCCCCCATTTGGCCGCCATTTTGGAAAAAGGGGCGTAAAAAGGTCTTCGCGATATCTTGAGAACCATACATCACACAAACAAAATTTTACCACATTTGCGTAGAGAATTAAATTCTCTACAATTTATGTTAACACACCTTTTATCGTAAAATTGAAAAAAAAAAAGTTATAATCAAAAAAAGATGACCATTGTCAAGCAAAGTATCCTTTTATTTAATTTATATCCTCTTTAAGATAAATTTCTTAGAACGGTCATCTTTTTTTCGTTATAACTTTTTTGTTTTCAATTTTACGATAAAAAGTGTGTTAACATAAATTGTAAAGAATTTAACTCTCTACACAAATGTGGTAACATTTTGTTTGTATGATGTATGGTTTTCAGGATATCGCGAAGACCTTTTTACGCCCCTTTTTCCAAAATGGCGGCCAAATGGGGGAATTCAACCCAGAAAACTCGTTTTTACACTCACACTGATTCCTCCTACAGATCCATCAAACAAAATTTTGTCCTGTACAAAATGCAAGGTTCGGCCAAAATTTTGTAACATTTCAATGGACTAATAACAATATACGTGATTGAAAACTTTTTTTATTTAAAAGTCTGGCACACTAACTAACTTATTAGCACTTCAAAAATATTAATGGCAAATTTTCGAAAAAGAAGGTCGCAGTTAGTGATCAATAAATAAAGAGAGATATTTTTTGAATTCATTAATTTTATGTTGATGTTGGGTAGAATCAAGGATCATGAAGATTCGTTTATTAGAACTAACATAAAACCCAATAAAATCAATAAAAAAAAGGACATTCGGGACTTTTGCATTCAAGTTTTGTAAAATGGCCCCAAACAAGATGTTTTCAAGGGCCCTTAAAATACCTCAAATAACCCGGTCATAGCCCTTTAATAATGGTTGTTTTTTTTTCTCTTTTTGGGAGTTCTAAAGGATAAAATTGATTCTTGAAATTTTACGCGTGTACACACTGTAGGACTGTTCCTTTAATAAAACATAAAACCAGGGGACACAGACTTACATGCTACAAGTTTAAACATGGATTTCCCCATCACTCACTATTCGCACCCACATTGGAAGACTGTTTCATTAATTTAACGACAGTTCTGAAATTTTAACCTCCTCCCCCTTAACCCCTGGAAACAAACGAACAAGGACAGTAGTAGAGAAACAGTTTAGGGATTATGTTGAACGACATATCCATGACATCCCTTGAGGATGACTGGAACAATATCCAAATGGTTTAGCAACTTCATTCTGTTTCACATTATGTATCCATGTAAGTAGCTATATTTTGTGAAATACTCAAGTCTTATAGTTTGTTAGAATTTATATTGAATAGATATCTACTAAGTAATGGGAATGAAAAAAGGGAATTTTATAATAGGTACAAGGTTTTAAATGGAAAAAAATACGAGTTGGTCATCATCATCAGTATCTTATTGTAGAATGTTTAGATATATATAGGCGTGGTCACAAGAAATGTTACAAATTGTTGTCCCTTTTTTGGGCAAAACCCTCATTTACTTTTCAGAAAGGAACACACGAGAGACTGGAACTTGATCCCTTGAACTTGCAGTTCTGTTTCCAAAACTAAAATATGGCTAAGTGATGTTTGAAGATTTTGTTAATGCAATGACATTTTTAACCTATGGCAACTGTGGTACCCCATCACCACACTGCTCACGCAATTCAATTTTAGCTGTAACTTTAACTTCGTTTCTTTTTTTTTCTACTCTATCGCATGCGTCTGTCATTTTACATTCTAGTTTTTGAGTTGTTGATGAAACACCGAATTTAAGAATGTTAATTATAGTTTATCCAATAATTCTTGTTAGTACAGGGAAGATAGGACGTTTGCATCTCAGTTTTGTTGCAGCGTATTGCATAATTCTATCGCATGTAAAAGCTCTTATCGCGATGCCGTAGTATGCATAATAAATCATTTCAAGTTTCATTGAAATTGACCAGCGTTACCACCTAGTAGGCAAAATTGCACAGTTACAATTTTGAAAAACAAAAAAAAAAATGATTATGAGGTAAGATAAATAATAGCAAACTAGACCAGTCGCCAGTGGATTTTCGATAGGATGCAAATAAATATTGATCAAATTTTATAGTTGGAATCGGTGGATCGTTTCTAGGATTTATACTTTCAGATATTGGAGAAAGACTAAAAAAAAATTACTTTAAGGTGCCTTGACTCGTAAAGTATAATTCCTATAAAAAAATGTTCTGTGAAGAAAAGAAAGATAATTTAATTTCCTATCAAAAAGCTGCTTACAAATTGTACCATGAGCAGTTCTCAAGATATTGGTTATAACGCGTTTTTTTTTTAAATGGCGGCCGACGCACAACACCTACAGCCGCGCTATTTTATTTTAATACTCAAAAACAACACCACACTAATTTCAATCATAAAATGAGATCAGTTGATTTTTGCCAAAAAAAAAAAACCTCTGCCGGCCGACTGGCCTAAACAGAAAGTTTTAAAACAAAACGACGAAAGACACTTACAGTTTTTTTGATCCTAAGAGCTTTAAAAAAAGCTTTAATTCTGTAAGCTCTTGTACACAAGCAATATGAAAAGGAGTAGTTTATGTGCGTTAGCTTACTTTATAGTGTGAATGCTTTTAATAAACACAAACAGCAAGAGATCTTGTTTGGTTATTCATGCATGTTTCATTGTACCCACCCCACGGCTGTGGTCGAGATAGGTTGGGAGCGATGTACGTCGCTTATAAAAGAAATTACAAAAACAATGCCGTGGGAAGTCTGTGGTTATTGTGTATATTTAAGTGGCATTATTTTTCGTGGAGTGCCTTGGGATATCAGTAGGTCCCACTGATGTGGAAAAAGCTTTCCCATAAGGCCTGTACTGACAAGAATTATTGGACAAACTTTAGGAATGGAATTTTCGCAGCTAGCTGCTCAAGAGTAGGTATTGTCCCTCAATAAATTGCCGTGCGTGCGTCGTCACTTAAACTTTTCACTCTGCCCCTAAGTACCTAGATCTATCGCTTGTCGCTTAATTTGTGGCTGAGTCCTATGAAGTACCTATAGTCAGTGTTGCCGCTGATAAAATTGAAATGGTCGCAAAAAAAGGGTCACGAGGAAAAAAAAGTCGAATTCAGAAAATTTCGTAAAATATATGTGAGTATTTAGGTACCTAGATAAAGTCAGCCCTGTTGGTACATAATGCATTCCATCGTAATTAAAATTTTGTTACGAAATAAGAAAAAGGAAGCTATCACAGAATCCATCACTTAGAAAAATTCATACGAACTCCCATCGCGAACAAATTCGCTGATATTTTTTTGGGGAACATGTAGGATATATGTACGTAATTACGTATGTACATAATGTCCTACTGCATTTTACTATAACATTTTTTTTTTTTCAATTAAAAAATAAAGTGCTTTGTTATGGTTTGCGAATGAACATTCGCTTACATGGCCTGCAATTTCGTATTTCGGTTAGCGAATTGATTTTTCGCCGAAAATTCATTACTCTTAGACGAAATAACTACTTAGGTAATTGATCTCTTTGTGACGAATACCAAAGTGAAACAAAAAATGTTTTTTTTTTACAAAAAGGAAAACAATAAATCTATAGTCCAAGTAATTTTCTAGAAAAAGGTTCAGAAAAGTCGCAAGATTTTTAAAAAGGGTCAAAAAAGCCAGTTTTCCAAAAAGTCGTCTCATGGTCGCATGAGGCTCAAAAAGGGGTCAAAATGAGACTAAAGTCGCACAGCGGCAACATTGCCTATAGCTACATATTTGTCAAGAATTTTTTTTTAATAGGTACCTACTTTTTCATTGGATTTTTTCATTTATTTTTTATTTATTTTTTTTTATTTCTTCATAGCTTGTGGGCTTTAGGTCAGTATTTTTTTTTATTTTATATTATTTGACGTTATATTATGTGATGCTGACGAAACGTCACATAATATTAAATTAAAAAGAATACTGACCTAAAGCCCACAAGAGGTATTAAGATTTAAAGAAAAAGGCCACGAAAATAAGAAATAATTTTTTGTATTTATTTTATTTTGTGAATTTTTAATAACTGTTAAGATATATTATCTTATATAATCTAGTCATAAGCTAATTTTATCAGGAGAGCAAAAGAAATAGATCACATAATATTATCAATTCAAATTAAAAAGCGACAAACTAGCTAAAAATTCAATTTTATAAATTGAATTTAAAAACTTCATGAATAATATTTTTTTCCCTGAAAAATATTTTTTTTTAATCCTTTGATTTTTTTTGTTTTTAAAAATTATGCTTATTAAACTATTGACACAATTTTGGAATGCAATAAATTCAAAACCGTTGTGGAATTTTTTCCAGATTTATGTTTATTGTTAAAAAATTTAAATTAAAGTAAACAAAACCGATGACTGGGAGTAACTTGTGTTTTCAATGTATCAATCCGAAAAATATTATATTGAGAATTGTTGGTGAATGTGGTTTCTCTTTCCTCTCAATTTTGAATTAACGGATTTTTATATCTTGAACTTTACAAACAATTTGTCTTTCTTTTTAATGGCTTTGGTTTCGTTGTTTACTGCATTATTTTTGTATGTATTACAATATTTATATATTGTTATACATAGGTATCTAATTTTTTTATATGAATTCGTTTTAAACTGAATTTTCGTTTCTCTAAGAGCCTGATTACACGATTCTTTTTTTCGTTCGTTTCGTTATTCGTCTTTTTGACAGGTACGTATCCTCGTGATTACACGATTCTTTTTTACATTCGTGAGACTTGTTTCGTTATTTTGACATTCAGAATCTCCGCGGTGGATTTATTGGAAAATAAACAATAATAATAATTAAAAAAGGGGTTTAATCACTTCTTGTTCAAATGTATACCCTATTTAGCAATGAAAAGCAATGTTATAACTTATAATTTAAAGTTTAAAAGTTCCTCGCATAATGCTTTGATTTTAGGGATGAGCCATATTGAAAAATTATTATTTGTATTGTATTATTTATACTAGAATGTCAGTTTATTAGACTTGACCATTCTTTATTCCGTCAATTTCATTGAATTTTGAACAACAACAACAACTTAAAGGTGCTACCACCAATTGCTTACGAATTAATTTTGGGTATTTTAATTCGTTTTATTTTTGTTTTGGCTAGAGATATAGCTATTTCAAGGGGTGCCAAGCCCTATCATCAGTCTCCTTTTATAGTGGTGCTGAGCTTTAATCCAATTTTATTTGAAAAACTTTCTACACATCATGCGGTATTTGAACCCGCGCATCAGATTTGCTCAGTCTTCGAAGCTGTGTACACTACGTACTCTGCTATCGTTGACCACTGACGTCACAGGTCTAGATGTGCTGTTTGTTTATCAATTGCATTTGGAGCATCAGCATTTTTAAGCATACTTAAAGGGGCTTATAAAAATGCTGATGCTCCAAATGCAATTGATAAACAAACAGCACATCTAGACCTGTGACGTCAGTGTTGTTGTTGTTGTTCAAAATTCAATCATATTGAAAAATTCTCAGCGATAAATCGGCACACATATTTATCAAACCGAAACATCGGTATTTTTCGAAATCGATACTTGAAAAAAAAGGAAAATTTTCTTCCTTTTCTATTTTAAGGACCAAATATGTTAAAATTTCATATCAAAACGTGTTTTTGATTTAAAACGTAAAATAATATTGGTGTCTTTCAAAATTTATAAACTACTTTCCTCCATTAAATCTTCAATATTTTAATTAAAAAAAAAATGATTTGATAACATTTTGGAAAGTTAAAAAATTAAAGCTACTAAAGCATAGGCTTCTTCTTTGTACAAATGTAGACATTTTTCATATTAAGCTAAGTTCTTACATGTAAATCACACCAACAAAAAGCTATCAAAACATTTACTTCTTCAGTAACTCATAAAATATACCACCATAACCTGAAAAACGATTTTACCACACCACGTATGTTTTCCCCAATCCCCAAAGGAAATTTTATAAAAAAAAAACACGACTTAACAGTTAACGTGTTTAATGCGATAACAGCTAAGTACCTTTACAAAAGCCGAGAGAATTTTCGACTTCTTATCTAAGCGCGAAGAATAGACGTGAATTTCATGCTTGTTATCGATTGTTTGTATTGAAACCTATATGAGTTGTCGACTTCGCCAACCTGTGTTGTGGTTTTTTTCAACAAACATTTTTAGACTAACTTTGGTGTGAACATTTATTGTCGTGGTTAAAAAGTAGATATTGACATAATTTGGAATTTGTACCTGATTTATAACTAGTTGTTACGCACCCTCTTTGCTGAACTCGTTGCTAACTCCTTTGGGTATTGAAATTATCCTTATTCCCTTTCCATGAAATAGTACCTAATGAACTTTTGTCAATTTTTTTAAAATCCATCAAATTCAATAAATTATAACAAATTAATAAAATTACAATATGCTTTCACATAACAATTTTCTTATTGAAAGAACACACAACTTGATAGAAAACAACAAATAATTTTGTTAACTTTCTCTCTTTGCATTTGATTTAAACAAACTATTTTGTTTGCATGTTTCTATTTTTTTGTATGGTCGATGTAATTTATCAAAAAATCGATACTGAAATATGTATCGATGTTTTACTTTGAATAAAGAATCCCGGTTACATCGATTGCCATCATCGCTCATCACTAATCGGTTGTCAAACCAGAACGTCAAATCTTCAACCAGAAAAAGTCTTGAAATTTTCATTTCTGCTTTCGTTACTTCATTCCCCTTACATTTCTACACCCCTCACCATATCTGTCAAAATAACGAAAGACGAAACAACCAAAAAAAAAGAATCGTGTAATCTTAGACGCTGATTACACGATTCTTTTGATTTTGTAGCTTGTAATAGGTTGTTAAGAGATTATATACTTTTTGTCAACTGTAAGCTATTGTATTTAATAAAAAAAAAAAAAAGTCTTTGAACTAGAAGTACATTCCACAATTTTTAGCAAAAAAGCATTCTAAATTCAATAGTTGAAAAAAAATTTAAGAATTTTGGAAAGTAATACATATCCTCTACAAATACATTCTACAAAAGTGTCATAAAGTACATTGTATCAGGGCTTAAAATAACAGGAGAGGTGGTAGAAGCCCTTTTTTAATTTTCACCAAATAACTCGATTTTAACGATTGAAAAGAAGCACGTGTGACATCAATACATTTTTTTTTGCTAGAAAAATTAATTTCGTTTATTATTTTGTGTTTCAACGAAAATGTTCAATACAGACTTACAGTTTATTTTAGATTTTTATATTTATTACCTATATCATCATAATAATACATACTTTCCTACTTAAATCTCGCACAACCTTGTTGAACGTAATTTTCTCAAAGTATAACGATTGATGAATATCAAGCGGGTAGTAGTGTTATAAAAATATCACAATGAAAAATGTTTATGTTTGAAAAATATAAGCATTCAGAAGAATGAGATTTCTTAAAATGCAAAAAAAAAACAAACTAAATAAAGAGATGGAAATCTTTTGGTATAAAATTGTATTGTGTAGGAGAAGTGTGGTGTATAGCAAAGGTTGTTTCTGTCACAAAGGGCAAGAGTTTTATGTTGGCCGCCCTTTGATTGCCAATAAAATAAAAGTAAGTACATAGTCCAAAGAATCCATATTGTAAACTATATACATACATCGTCTTATTGTGTTCACTCTGAAACTACGTGTTTGAGTAGACTGTAGACATGATATGAAAAAATGATAGATATGTATGTATGTATGTACCTATGACAATAAACTCGAATTTGATTCGTAAAGTATTATGAAACTAGCTAGTACCTAAATATGTATAATAAATTGAAAATCGTAGAATAAGAAATCCATCTTAAATGAATGCATGAATTGAACAGACTTTCGTTTTCATGAGTATGAGCTCAACTATAAAGTGTATAGGGACTTCCAAAACTTGACAGTTGATAGCGGCCATATTGTTGTAGCTACAGCTGCCAAATTGGCTGTCATTTATTTAGTCCGTTTTGCCAAATCACCATGCGTGGATACAGCGTTCAACAAAACGTGCAAAAATGATAAAATTGTTTTATCAAAGTGGGTGTTCTGTTCGGGCAACGTTCCGCGCGATTCGCTCATTCTATGCGGTCACCATAATCGTCATACCGAGAGGACTATTTGTAGTGTGGTGGAGTACACCGCCAATACTCGATTTCACGTCGCTCACAAGAACTCGACCTTTCATAGACCAGAACTTGGCAAATTTTGCGTAGTGACTTAGACCTGCCCCCGTACAGAATTCAACTGGACCAGGAACTGAAGGTAAACGACCTTCGACAACGAAAATACCAATCCCGAAAAAGTCACTGTTTGGTAAGGATTTCGGGCTGGGGCGGCGGCGGCATCGGTTCATATTTCTTTGAGATCGACGTTGACCAGGCCATCACCATCAACGGCGAGCGCTATATGTCGACGATTACCAATTTCTTTTGGCCTGGATTGGATAATATGGACACCAACGGCATGGGGTTTTGAACAGAAGGTTATTGCTTCATGCTACACACCTCACGATGCATTGGAAATTCTACACGAGTGATTCGAGGGCATGATAGTTTCAAGTGGAGCTGATGTGAACTGACCACCGAGATCGTGCGATTTGACCCCGATAGGCCTTTTTTTGTGGGGTTCTCTGAAGTCGCAGGTCTATGCAAATAAGCCACAAACCATCAAAGCGGCTCTCAAAGCTAACATTACCCATGCCATCGGTGAAATTCAGCCTAGAGTCATGGAAAATTGAACATTTGGGATGCGCGCCACCCAGAAAAACCACGGCGGACATTTGAATGACGTCATATTTCATACATAATGGCATTGATAGGCCTCTAAGACAAATACAAAAATTCGATGATATCTCGTAAACACTTTGTTCTATTTAAATTTAAAAATAGGAAGCGCTTAATGAATGAATAACATAATAACATAATGTGGACGGACACTAAGTTCTAATAAAATGTAAATTAAAATTATTTACGATTCAAAAAAGCTTTTAGTGGCTTTCGCTGAAGGAAGAATTGACATTTTGAAAGACGTTAAAAAAATCCTACAACTAAAGAAAAATATTTAAAAGGACAAATTAATTATGGTACTTTGTTATATTAAAATAAATGTCGCACAAATTCTTCATAACCGAACTGGTGGGTGCGCAATGACGTGAAATTTAAAAAAATATACTGTAACCACCCGCTTCTTATTCTTACGAACAATTATGAATAATACATATTTATATAATACTAGCCGACCCGTGCTCGCGTTGCTTCGCAGGCTTTAAATATACTTATTAATATGAGTAGGTAAAAGTATATCAAATGCTTCATGAGATTAACCGCAATTTCTACTATAGTATCAACAAAAATTTTATATAAATACTTCCATATGCTTTCGGTAACCAAATTAAAAAAATTTTTTTCTCTCACTGAAACAGTTTCATGATGCCAACTATAAATTTCCTTTTATAACTATTTTTTATTTTTTCCCTTGAACGGAAACTCCCTTAGACGGACAACAGTGTTGCGACCGTCACTGTCCGGTTAAGGGAGCTTGCACTGTATTTTATTCCTTACTCCACTCAGTTGAAATCAGTAATGTGTCATTTTCATAATCTTTAGCCGCTTTCAGCAAAGCCGAAAACAGATGTGCGGCTTTTTCCCCATGCAGCGAAAATAAATTTACACAGGTTCTTATGAGAGCTGACATATTCCAGGCTCTGCATGCAGCCTTTGCTGCATGATATCTCTATAGCCCAAAACAGATGTGCAGCTTTTTCCAATGCAGCGAAAATAAATTTACACAGGTTCTTATGAGAGCTGACATATTCCAGGCTCTGCATGCAGCCTTTGCTGCACGATATCTCTATTTCTAAATTCGCTGCATGGGAAAAAGCTGCACATCTGTTTTGGGCTTATTTCTAATTTCGCTGCATGGGGAAAAAGCTGCACGTCTGTTTTGGGCTGGGCTTAAACCTTTTTTATGATGCTGCTTTCTACTGAATGCAGGGCATTCAGCAAGCTGCCCCTCTCAAAATATGTACATTTATGTAACACTTCGGTTCACTATGCAGAAGAAGCAAAAAATAAACACATAACACACTGCGCATGGAAGTGGTGCCCATACTTAAAATATGTAGGTATGTAATTAACATTTTAGTTCGCTTAAGAAGAAGGAAAAAACAAACACACTACGCATTGGCTGTCGTCGTAGATGGCGAACAATTGAGTGGACAGAGATTCAGAAGCAATACACAAAAGAAAATGCACAAAACACGGAACGATAATGAAATAGAACAAAGCAGCAACCCAGTCGTTGCGATCGAATTCATAAATGCAAAAATACAAAAAGTTGATAAATTTATAATTTGTAAAAAAATTTATTTCTCAGCTTGTAAGTACAGTTGAGAAATGATTTAGAGCTTAAAATTTGCATAAAACTATTGGCTTTATACAAAAAAACCCATTTTTGTAAAATATCAAGCAGGTTTAAAAGCATAATTGTATATGTTAGTCAACTTCAACAAAAAAGTGTACGAAATTTTCTTAAAAGTTAATAATCTAATTCAACAAATATATTTATATAACAAATAAAAAATATCATATCATATATCATTTACATGCTTCAAAGAATAAGGAAAATTATAAAATTTGTTTCAAGTAAATCGGTTGAATACTTTCTGAGAAAAACGCGGACAAACAAAATATTTGTTTCGTCTTTATATAATAGTAATGATATATTTTACATAAACATGTGTATAATGTATTATTTATTCTTACATGGAACAATACTACTTGAGCCATACGGACAAATTGATAAAATGACTTCCTTCTGGGTCATGTCAAACTTCAAACAATATTTCGTAATAGCCTTCAAATGATTTTCATTCTTTTTTGTTAATTATTTGGTAACATTCAAAATCAAATTCCTTTATCATCTTCTCTATAGTTACCATACTGTGAAGATTGAAATTTTTTGAATTTCTGTACATGTTTTTTAACAATCCCTTTTCAAACTGAATCAATACAAATGACGCGTGCTTGGAATAACAATTTTGTACGCAACATACAAACATTTATGTAAAGTATCTCCTAGAAAACCACATACATACCACCTACATGGTTAAAAAAAAATATATTCATAGGCTTTAAGGATAACGAGCTTTATGAATATAAATAAAAGAATTCTTCGTTAATAATTTTGAATATACAAAGATATATGTACGTATACATACGAGTAAGTATGTCCTACATAGATATAAAGACTCAAGAAATACGTACCTAAAGAATTTTCTATTCAAACTTACATGCCATCAAATAGCTATCAAAGTTCATTGTTATGCTACACATTGTTTTGTCCCTTATCAAAAACCTATAAAAGTCAAAAAATATTTCATTTAAAAAAAAAAAGTAAAAAATCACTATTTGATATAAATTTCCATCAGGAGCCTTTTGATGAGAGCGTTGCAGGCTCCAATTTTTATAAAAAAAATTCAAATGGTGAATGGATTTTTTGAGCTTGCTCGTGTATTTAAAAACTACACTTGTCAAAAAAATTAAGGGAACAAAAAAAAATCACTTTTTTTAGTGTTCTTTGAAAAGCTGTATCTCTGTGAAAAGTGCTCGTATTGAGATAAAAGAAAACGCATTAAGCTTTATATTTTTTGTATTGATAAATTTCAGCAAATAAATTTTTTAAGTTACCGTTATTGCGCAATTATAAGAAGAAGCACGAGCCAAAAATTTTAATTTTTTTTTTTTTTGAACATTGGCATTTTCTTTGAAAATTTCTTTTGAGTCAAATCAATGCTTTTTTTCAATAACTTGTTTATTCAGTTTTAAGGTCGTCTTTTTTCGTCATTCTACAAATATCTGGCTTTGAATGAAAAAACAGACTTTTGACTTTGACTACCAATATCTTCGCAAGGAATGATGACACGGTAGTTTTAAAAACGGAAATTTATTTTCTACAAGATTTTTTCAAATTATTATAACGATTTTTTTTTTAGCTCCTCACCGTTTAATTAAGAAAAGGTCAAAAAAAGGACTGTTTAAAGACTTTTTGTAAATCTTTTACTGCTTTACAAATATTGACTGCATGACTTAATTTGGTAAGACATTTTAAAGAACTATAGACCACCAATATTTCTGTAAAATTTCAAATTAATTCATTGAACCGTTGTCCAGTACCGAATGATCAAATTCGTAAAAAACAATTTAAGGAACAAATTGGGTGCTTCATAAACATTGTGAAATTGTCATCAAAATGGGAAAGAAAAGAACAATTTTTGTCAACTTTTTTCTTGCTAAAATTTCTCAATACAAAAAATATAAAGCTTTAGAATGCTTTTTCTTTTATCTCAATACGACCACTTTTCACAGAGATACAGCTTTTCAAAAAACACTAAAAAAAGGTGATTTTTTTTTCCCTTAATTTTTTTAACAAGTGTATATCTTATGACTTTTTTTTAAGAAATGTTTAATATTTAAACAAAACGTACCTACATACATATGTATTACAATAAAAAATTAATACTATGTTAAATTTTTTCTTTAAGAAAAAAAAAACTGTTTCCAAATTATTAAATTGCTTTAACTTCTCAGATGCATCAGATTGCAAAATAATAACACAATTGGTCCACCGATTAAGGAAAAGGATCCTATTTCTACTAATTAAAAAATAAAGTAGATTTCGTTATTTTCAACTTTATGCAAAACCAAGATAAATTTAGGCAAATATAAAATTCTACATCATCAATTTGTTTCTACAAAACGCCACAGGAGGAGCATATAGAGCTTTGAGTAATTGGGTGTCACTTCTATTTGAATTAATTCAATGGTAATACATAAGTATCTCGATAATAAAGTAATTTTCTCAAAAAAAAAAATCAAAACCCTATTCACGGAATGTACATTTTTTGGCAAAAACATGAAATGCAGTTTATTAACAATAGCTATGGTAATAAAAATTAAGAAAATACGTTTTTGAGACGGTTGGAAAAAACCGAAATATTTGTATGGCCAAATCAAAAATTTTAATTTTTCTTCTAGAGAATTACATAAAAAGTTGTGTTTTCAGCGAATCGGCCTACCCCATCAGACTCTAGCTCAAATTAACGTGGACGTAAAATGCATTGACGCGTAGACGCACGGACGCACAGACGCACGGATTCTCCAGACTGACAGACGGTATGGCGAAACCCACTTTTCAAGCTTCTCCATCATTGTAGTGTGAATTTTGATAACAGTCGCTAAAACTATGTGTATATAAATATGAATCCCTTTTTCCCTTGGTCACGTCATAACTTGAAATCGACTAAATCGATTTCATTCATCTTTTTTTTTAATTTTTAATACTTTGTAATAAGTAAATAAAAATTTAAAAATTTCTATACTTTTGAACACTCTGCGTTACTAAATTATTCTATACAAAAATCGTTTTTTTTTTTTTCTTAATAAATAAAAATAAAAAAATTGAATATTAATTTTATTTATTTTATTTATCCGATTTCCATGAGGATACTTTTGTTGGATTCGTATTGAACCACATTCACGTGTGTTTGAGCCGGAAATTGAAAAATTTGAGCGAAAAAGTCGGAAATCTTGAAAACTCCTTAAAAAATAAATGAAAATTAGTTTTTTTTCTAATTTTGAGTAACTCGCGTGAACCTGATATGATTTGCATGGGGATATTTATATATATTTATATACTCCAGAGCCGAAAGTTGGATAATTTCTCCTAAAACACCGATAAATTTTGAAAACCAAACTTTCTAAAGTGAATTTTTGTTCATTATTAACAAAAACTTTATGTATACAAAAATTGAGCGAAGAATTTGACGAAGAGATCATGCTGAATTTGAATGATGTACTGGTTATATTAACACTAACTCACTAACCTTCACACAAATCTACATTCACAATGATGAAAAGACAAAAAATATTTGTGCCGAAGGAAGTAAAATTTTAATTAATTTTTATTTTAACAATTGAATTTAAATTTTTTAACAACAAAGTTTGACATAACTTACATAACAAATTATTTTGACTTAAGAGGGGTTCCCTATTTAAAATAAATCTCATACCAATTATACTAAATGAACTTTAAAGCTGTGATGTTCAGATTTTTAAATCTGCGCGTCATCAGGTTAGCACACCACCTATAAGCTTAATATACTTGATCTTGTTGTTGTTGTTGTTAATATGCAGCTACTGTTTTGTATTCTATTTTTCTTATCTTTGGATACACTCTCACTAATAAAGGGTACATGCAACGGAAAGATCTCGTTAAACGGTTTTTGATATTTTTCTTTAATTTCGAAAGAAAAGTGTGCTTTATTTTTGCGTCATCAGGTTAGCACATGCAAATCATTTTTAGTTTATTTTCAAAAATTAAACGCGTTTGACAACTAATTTTTTTTTTTGCTGCTCGAGAAGTTTATTTAAATTATATGGGTAAAGGAAAATCGTTATCTGTGGAAGAAAAATCAAAAATTGAAGCTTATAAGGAGTTAAAGCTATCAATAAGTGCAATTTTGAAAAAAATAGGTAGGAGTCGGAAAGTTATATCGGCATTCCTATGCAATAAGTCGAGATATGGTACAAATAATAAAGTGGGTAATAATAAAATAATTTCGAATGCTGATAGAAGAGCTATATTGAGAGAAGCATCGAACTCTCATAACTCGGCTGCAAAAATCATGGCAAATGTTGGCGTGAAAGCAAGTTTATCAACAATTCAAAGAGTGATAAAGAATGCTCCATATATAAAAAGATTGAAATTGAAGAAAAAAACCCCACTTAACGTGGCTCGAAAGGAAATACGCTTAAAATTTGCACGAGCGCATATGACACGGAATTCTGATTGGCGCTATGTTGTCTTTTCGGATGAAAAGAAATTTAATTTGGAAGGACCAGACGGATACAGTTATTACCTTCATGATCTTCGCAAGGAAGAACACCAGTTGGATCGCCTTCATAGTCGGGTGGGGGGTGTGATGGTGTGGGGAGCTATCTCCTACTATGGTACGTGCGAGTTACAGTTTTTGACAGCAAATATGAATGCAAACACTTACAAAAACGTACTTGAAACCGCTTTTCCCCATTTTAAAAATTTGTTTGGTAACTTGCCATGGCATTTTCAACACGACAACGCTCCGATCCACACTGCCCGGGTTGTTAAGTCATGGATTGAGGGCCAAAATGTCAGTTTAATACAGTGGCCGCCTTACTCACCCGACATTAATATCATAGAAAACGTGTGGGGATGGCTGGTTCGTAAAGTTTACGAGTCTGGGAAACAATATTCCAACAAAGAGGAACTAATTGAAGGCATCAAGCGCGCTTGGTCAGCCATTTCTTTGGATTACATAGGAAAACTATACGATTCGCTTCCTAATCGAATATATGAGATCATTCTCAACAAGGGCGGCTCAACACATTATTAAATTAATAAAAATATGTTTAAACTACTAGATGTATAAATTTGGAAATAAGTTAGTTGCTTAAAAGCTTAACAAATATGAAAAATAATAATACGTGCTAACCTGATGACTCAAATCAATTGTTATTTTTTGTTTTATTCTTTAAAAAAAAATTATTTAAAAAAAATTAAATAATGATGAAACAATCATTTTTGTTTTATTTAACTAAGAATTGAATCGGCCATAAACAAAAATAATTTAAACATTTTAGCTCATTTAGTTTGGTTGGAATCACTTACGCGAGGAGTTGTGCTAACCTGATGACGCGCAGTGTATGTATATGCTGATAAAAAAAAGTACGTATACGCCACAGTGACTCTTCTAATGCTTATTTTGTATTATTTATTTTAAAGGGTCTGTATTCTGTAATATAATATATACTTAAAACAGACAAAGATTAGTTAAGAGGATCATTTTTACATCTCTCACTTCTTATATTCACATGTAATATAGTTTTAGGTCCCAAAAAAAAAGTTAAAATGTTAAAGTTTGTATTGCATAAGGATATTTCCATTTTCACTTGAAGGTCAATCCTTTAGAATGTAACCACTTCCGGTGTACTTCCCAAGCAGCGTTGCTGCTGAAAAAAAAATTTTGTACCACATTTTCTGAAAAAACATGCCATTTTCGTGTTAAATGAAAAAGACCACAAATTCTTCTATTTAAACAAGAAAAAAAATCACTATAGATCAATGTTAGTAAAAAAAAAATTAAAAGAAATCAAATCATTTCAAAGGATAAAAATGTTCATGTCATGATTTCCTTCAGTTTATCTAAGGAAAAGTCGGAAAATCATGAAATTACATACTTTCTGACTTAGATTTTTCTTTTGTACGCGCATATCTTTACGCGCATATCTCGGCTGAACCCTCGATTTGCATGGGTATCTTTTTGTTGAATTCGTATTGAGCAAGGTAAGCAATCTAAGAAAATTGGAAAATTTGACCAAGAAGTCAAAGAACGGTCAAAATCCGAAATGGCTTAACTTCTTAAATTGTTATTTTTTTTTCGTACGCGTATAACTGGGTTAGTTATAAAAATCATCAATCAATCATTTTAATTCTTTATATGACCGCAAACCTTTCAAGCAGCAAGATTTGAATGTAACTTCAAAATTTAGATTTTCATGGCCATATTCTTGTTGTTTCTGCAATTTCATTGTTTCAAATTTCCGGTTTTTCTTTTTGTTGATGGGAAATAAATAAAAAATTCTAAATTTTTTGTAGTCATAAGGAAACATACATACACAATATTCTTAACACACGGATTCTTTTCATTTTTTTTATTTGATATATTTTCTATTCTTTTTTCGAATTTAACATTTCTTTTAATTCTTATAATTTTTTTTGTAATTTTATTGTTCTTAAATAATGATGTTTTAATTTATAATACTAATAACATTTATAATTTTTTATTTACAAACAAAATATTTCAAGTGATTTATTATTGATTCCTATCATTTTTATTTTCAAATCGTATGACAAAATCATAAAATAATCCAAAAGAATATTTTTCCTGATGCATTTTCCTGATCGCTTAAACGATAACCGACCCCAAAATGATACTAATTGAACTTGGCTGGGCACTATCGTGCACTTTGATCACTGAAAGAATTATGTGCACGATAATTTAGACTTTTGGGACAAATGAAATTCATAGTTCAGCCTGTTATACAATATAAGCTTTTTGCATAGAAGAAAGAAAAATTGTATCAGTAGACAGTATTTATAGAGTTTTTAAACTTGAATCCTTTAGACGTACACAGCAGAGTTGTAAAAACTGCAGTCTTTTCGGTACTGCAGTTAATTGACTAAAAAGACTAATTTCATTAAGTCTTTTAACTTACAAAAATACTTTAACTAAAACTAGCAGTCAGCAGTCAGTACTAATATTCCGACTGTGATGCAGTCAAAAAAAAGTTAATTAACTTTAAGTTAAATAACTGCAGTACTTTTTAACTGCTTTTAGTCTTTTTAGTTGCTTTTAGTCAGAAAGTCTTTTAACTACAGTCAATTAACTGTAAGTTTTTTTTTTAACTTTTTCTAGTCTTTTTAACTAAAAGACTGCAGACTTGTACTTTCAAAAGAACCAGGATGGAATAAAAAGAAAAGAAATTATAAAGAAAAAAAGTTAAAAAAACTTACATTTAATTTGCTGTTGCTGACTAAAAGTAAAATCATCGCAGTACAAAGACTTTTTACTGACTAAAAAGACTAAAAGCAGTTAAAAAGTACTGCAGTTAATTAACTTAAAGTTAATTAACTTTTTTTTAACTGCACAGTCCGAATGTTAGTACTGACTGCTGACTGCTTGTTTCGCAGTTAAAGTACTTATTTACAGTATTAACTTACATTCAATAGGTAAGTTTATTAACTGCGACTTTATTAACTGCATTACCAAAGTACCGCAGTCTTTTACAGCTCTGGTGCACAGTAGTGCGAGAAGCGATGCGGCGAGTGCAAGAAAAGTGAACAGTTTATCTTAGTTGTTTATTTTTATTTGTTTTGATTGATTTTGAAAGAAATTTAGTTTCTCGCATTGCCTTAGAAATTATAATTAGTCAGTTCGGTTTAGTTTAATTGATAATTAAATTGAAACAGCGCCAGCGAGTCGCGAGAAAGTCTTGCAAAATAGTTAGGATGGAAATTTCTGCATAAAGCCCAAAACAGATGTGCAGTTTTTTCCCATGCAGCGAAATTAGAAATAGAGATATCGTGCAGAAAAGGCTGCATGCAGAGCCTGGAATATGTCAGCTCTCATAAGAACCTGTTTAAATTAATTTTCGCTGCATTGGAAAAAGCTGCACATCTGTTTTGGGCATAAAACGCCAAAGTCCAACCACTAACATCAACAATCACATTGTAGGTAACCTCATATAGTCCAGATCTGTTGATAATCTTCCTTTAAAAATTAATTAATCATTTCACTTGTATTAATTAGTCAAATTTATTTTTTACATCAAAAAATACCTACATAATGTTCAAATTAAAAGCGAAACAAACTGACAGCTGGTTGTTTTGGCAGTTGTGACACTTATCTTACCACAGAAATTCTTTGTAGCAGAAATTTGCTAGAAATGTATTTCAATTATTGCAACTTTTTTGAGTTAGGTATATATGGCAAAAAGGAATTTATGACAATTTGTGAAAACTTATACATAAGTATTTTCAGATTACCAAACAAACCTCTACTGTGATGAGGCGGAGGTTTGCATAACCTAAGATTTTGACTTTCACTTCTATAATAAATGTACCTCAGTTTTTGTGGGTACAAATTATAAATTGAAAACTTATTTGAAATGTGGATGTGTATATATGGTTGAGATAAAATATAGGTATCATGCATTTATTTATTATGTACACTATTAAAATTGTGAAAGACAGCCAGTTTAAATTTTAGAAAGGATACTTCCATACACATGGATACTTCGTACCAATAGCATTTTTATTCTAAAACTTTAAATTAAGCTCACTTATTTAGTTATGTCAACTTATTTATCAATACTTCAACATTAAAAAAGGCTAACCTACCTACATATGTACATACTTATATTTTTTTCATTTCAGTTTTCACTCAACATTATCACTCGTTCCGGCCTTGAACTTTTAAGTTTTTGCTTATCCAAAGTTTTTGTACGAGTATACCTACTAACTCACTATTTTCTACAAAAGAATATAATATATAAAATGGCATAGCTGTTAATCGTAAAAAGTTATCACTGTCTTTTCAGAAAGGTAAACATTTTGCTTGCAGGCAAATTATTTAGCTAATGTGTTTGTGTTAACTTCTTATAAAAAAAAAATATTTTTTCTTTTAATTCCATGGCCATTTTTGTGTTCGTCCTAAATCCTGATGCAACATTATAACAAACAAACCAACCCTTTTTCTAAATAGGTATAACCAAGGGGAGTGCTTGCAATTTAATTAAAACACAAAAACGTAACCTGAGACGTATTAAACTGAGAAACAGTGGGAAAGGCTGTTCGACATATTGGGCCTTATACCAATAACCAAATTTAGTTATGACCTTAAATACTGCAGTGAAATTAACCATATAACGTTATGGATCCTAAATAATTAACCATTCATTATATTCACAATTTTTTGGGGTCAATTCGATATAAATGATTATTCATTTATAGTCCACATAAATAGGTAATACCATGCACGGTTTAACATTTATAGCCCTTTCCATTATGGCCCATTTTACTGAAATATTTAAGTCGTAAATAAATTTGATTATTGTGAAAATGAAGTTAACTGTCAATGTGTTCAGCTGGAGTTTATTAAGAAAATAGTCTCAATATGATACTATAAAGAGCTTTAATGTTAGAAAATTGTTAAGCAGTACCATGCTTATACATACCTTAACATCAAGCTGTTTAAAATCTTGCGCCGATATATCTACTTTTTAATAAAAAAAAAATTTAATTCAAAAGTACTTTTGAAAAAATAGGATTTTTTGTGTAACATTTATTTGCTTAAAAAAAATACAGGATTGCAGAATTGTTTGAAATATTTCTAAGCGCTACTTTGCAAAACTATATCAAAATCGGTCGAGCCGTTATATATTTCTATTTCTATTTCTATTCATACAAATTTGTTTGAGCAAGAATAAATTCAAATTTGTATTTCTAACAAATTGTTTAAATAAATAAATACATAATTAATAGAAGTACCTATAGTGTTTGCCATTGTCCGGAGTGCGTAAATTCGAGGTTTTGGTTTGATAATATAAAATTTTCAATTCGTGTTTTGATGCAATTTTAATTCTGCAATGATTTGTATTTGTCCCACTGTACAAATGTAATCTTCTACTATCTGGAGGATAATTTGCCTACGGTAGCTAATTTTTACTTTTATGATGATAATCACATTGGGGCATATTTTGTAACTTTAAATGTTAAGCTTAGCTCTTTTTATACCTTCTAGACTAGGTTAGGTTTATATAAAAATTGTTAATCTCGAAATTGTCCCTTCTGTTCTGGGAGTCGACGATAAGATTACGTATCTTATCGCGGCTGAAATAGAGGATACTAACGGAAAATGCACTTTTCTTGTTGCATTTTTGGCCTAATAGGTAGTTCAAACAAAATATATTGATAAAGTTTCTATGGCTCAGAGGGGTGTACCTTCTTACCAGAAAAAAAAGTCTCTGTAGTTTTCGATGATTATTTAATTCAGCGACATAAAATGCAACAAATCACCTTAAAGATACGGTTGCGGCTATTAAAAGAAAAAAAACTCTTCAGCAGATTTAATTTTTAATGAACAAAATGGTCTTAGAGGTTGTTCAAGAAGTATTTCTTACAAACAGCAAAAGGAAGTAGATTTATTGAAATTCATAAAGTATCTCTTCATTTTAAGCAGGAGAAAATGCTGATGCTGATACCTTAATTATACCTACCTACCTACAAACCGCAATGAATAATTTAATAATTTTATGCGGCAGAAGAAATTAATGCTTAAAAAAAAAACAACAACATTATACAGAAAATGGGATGGGAAAACCCATCTGGTGTTTTTTTGCAAGCTTATAAGTAGGAAACTAAAACAATTTTTTTTTCCTTTATTTTATGATTTATAAGGTGCCAAATTGACCAAAAGTCTTGTACTTTTTAAAGCGAGTATTTTTGTTTTGCATAAATTTGTGTTTCAATTCAAAACTTACACACTTTACTTACAGCCATTGAGATTGAGTATAATGTTACCTAAGTTCATCATTTTTGTGTCGGTTTTTGTCTCCAGTTGGGTTGGTTTTATAAAAAAAATTGATAAAAAAAAAGAAATATAAATATTTATCATTAAAATGTCATCATAAAGAATAAGTACAGCGTATAGTAGGTACCTACATATAAATTTTCACGAAAAGTTATTCCTTAAGCTACCTTAACTTGGAACTCAACAAATTATAATGACACAGAGAAATTTAGTCTTATTTTCATACATAAACCATAAACGTAGGTTATTTATGTGTTCTCAGAAAACGTAATCAGATTTGTGCATCCGAAATTCTCAGAAGCCACGTTTCCTTTTTTTTTTTTTTAATAGAAGTTCCAATTACACGGAGTTGCAATTGAGTAGATTTATCAACACGAGTATGTACCTATTTATGTATACATTACATATTGTATAAGTTTTGACATTCCCCGGCTTCACACGGCAGGACAAATAAAACAAAATTAGATTTGATGGCACATGAAGCTCATGAAGAACTAGGGCCTAGTGACTTACAAATCTAATCCCTAAGTTAAGTCCATGATTCAAATATTTCCATTCAGAGAAAAAAAAATTAAATCGGATACCTCTTTTGTTTTAACCCGATGTAGTGATCCACTACATACGACCACTCTTACAGCCTTATTTCTATATTCAATATTAAATTCCATTCCCAAGCCGCCACACACGATCTTGTATATTATCATTTTTTGTTGTCATTCGCGCAACCGATCCAAAACATTGCGACTCATAAATGTGACATCTTCCAGAGCCCACTTAGTGATACCTAGCACCATGGCAATTAATTAATTGTCGCCGGTTCTGCGTCATAACTGTAGCTACGGCTATAGCTATAAGTCAGCCAGTACCTACAAAGGTTCTAAGTAAAGCAAAATGAGTTTGGGTTTGTACATCTATACTATTATATAAAAGAGTAACTTTTTTTGGTTGTCAGTAGTGCTGAATGTATGCACTAAACTCACAAACAAACAAAAAAACTCTTTTAAAAAATAGATATAATACAAATTTCACTTATCTGGTATGCTATAGGATACAGCAGAAAAGAAAATTTTTGTTAAATACCGAATAATAAACAAATTAAAAACTTACCACAAAAAAAATCGTATGGAAATTTTCTAAAATCAAGCATGTAGGTATTTTCCTTGAAAAATTCTGCTTTATAGATTTTCAACTCACATTTACTTCAAGCTCAATTATTTATAAGGAGGAGTTGTTTTGCCATGGAAAATTGCCTTTTGTGGCATGTGGATTTGACGATAAATCGTCAAATTCCATATTTTTGGTCTTGGTGGGCTGATTCCTGGAATCGGCTCAAAAAAGAGTTGTTTTTTTTTTTTAGGTAGGGTAGTATTTTTGTTTTTTCTTTTTTTATTTTTAGGGAACATTTTTGGTGAAAACTAAGTGGTGGGTAGTAAAAAATCTTCATCGAAAAAAAAAAAAACGATTCAAGCCATGTGCAGTAAATGTGCCTTGGTAGGTGGGAGCGAGAAGTGAGTTTTGTTTTCACCGGCGACGAATTGTGTTGATGTTTTTGTTAGGGAAAAGTTCAAATAAAAAAAAAAAAAAACATCAACGGTAGGGATTTTCTCTTTAGTAAGAAATAGTGGTATGTGAGAGGTAGGTATAATATTTGCAGCAAAAATAAATGTTTACTACTGAAATTGTTTGGTTTGGTGGTGGGTGTTTGCTGGATATGGTAAATGGAAACGAACTATAGGCAAGGGCGTGCATAAGGAGGGGTAATGGGCATTTAATGCACCCCTAATAAAAATTATTTTTAATTTTTTTTCTGAGTAAATTATTAAACGATCTCAAGAGCGCACGTAAATAGGATGGGGGATGCTTATATTACATGTAAATCGGCTTAGTTAATTCACAACTTGAGTTCAATTTTTGGATTTTAAGGTAAGACTGAAATTGGTTGGTTTGGCGGTGGGTGGTTGGTTTTTTAATATACTTTATTTAGGTTAGGTACAAATTTTTTCATGAGGATAAGTGATGTGATGGTGGGGTGGTAAAAATATGTATGCAGGTTTTTTGTGGCAGCGAATTATTCTTCATCGTCAAAAAATAAAAAAAAAAATAATTCAATTTCTGAATAATAACACAATCAAGGGCGCACGTAAATAGGATAGGGGGATGTTTATTACATGAAAATCGACTAAATTTACAACGTGAGTTCTAATTGTTGGATTTTAAGGTAAGACTGAAATTTTTGTTGGTTTGGCGGTTGGTGGTTGGTGACGGTGAATGGAAACGAACTTATTTAGTTGCAAGAGCGTGCACAATAAGGTGTAAGGGGGCACTTGAATCACTAATACATTTGTTTTTCTAATTCTTTTTGTTGAGTAACTACACAGTCAAAGGCATAGGTAAGCAAAGGTGATGTGGGGGTGCTTATTACGTTCAAATCAGCAAAATTTACACCTTGAGTTCTAATGATCGGATTTTCAAGGTTCGAGATTTTAAATGAAGATTAAATGTAATGTGGAAACACAAGAAGACAAGAACGTGCGCAAGGAGGGATCTGGTTTCCAGAATCGGCTCAAAATTTTTTTTTTTAGGTAATACCTACCTACATATGTATTTTTATTTTAATAGGTAGGTACCTACTTTATTTAGTGGTAAAATTTTTTTGATGTTGATAAGTGATGCGTGGGGTGGTAAGAAATGTATTCCGGTTTTTTGGCACGGAATTATTCTTTATAGACGGCAATAACCCTTGCTGGGAAAAAATGCTTTGAATATGGTAGGTATATGGTAGAGAAGAAGAAAAAATTTAACATTTCATTGATAAATTATTAATTTCTTTATCAAGTGGTTACTAACAAAATTCACGGTCGTTCGCTCCTTAGGGGGTAATGGGAGGTAGGTATAACATAACATACAAATAGTCTGATTTTCAAAGTTGTCTTAAAATTACACTATAGGCATGCAGGTAGGTAGGTACATAATTAGGTTCATTACATTTTTATTCAAATGCAAGCCCACACAACCCACACGCATAATTTTAGGAAAATAATTGTCAACGTTACCTGACAAAAAAAACGTCAATGTTACCTGACAAGTAACATGGATGGTGTGTAGGGCTCTTTAAGCTGAACATTTTTCGAGTGCTGATTTTAAATCATCTTTTTGGTCGATATTTGGTTGTCATAAGGTTTTACTAAAGAAGACCCGGGCAACGCCGGGTTTTATCGGCTAGTATATCATAATCGCACTTCAATAATTAGGCCGCTGCGCTGCCTGTGTGTATCTGGTACCTCTATGGATAAGTGTATCGATTGGATATGCTACATATTGGGCCAGTGTAAATAACCTATGATACGTTGAACTCTTATGCAATTGTTTTTTTAGCATCGATGCGTTTTGACAATGAATAGTGAAAATATGACGATAAGGCATTTACATATGAGATTGCGTAAAACTGCATTTTCATATGGAAAATGCCGAATATTATTTTCAAGTGGTTAAATGGTGGGGATGAAAATTAATGTTAAAATAACTATAAATAAGCAAAGGATGACTAGGAAGATTGAGAATTTAGCTAGACATTCAAACTCGAAGGTTGCAGCCTATGCATTGCGACAGCGGACCTTTCGAATTAAAAATATAAAAATAAATAAATAAAAATACAACTAAAAATATTTTCTTTTCATAATTGTTAAAACTAAATTCTCCCCTATTTAACTCTTCCCTGCAATAGTGTAGGAAGTACTGTTATTTTGGGTTATTTCATGGTGGCAGCGGTGGGATTTTAATGAAATATTAATCGATTAGAATCTCCCTACCATTTACAAGAGCTATCTGACTCTTGAGGCGTTCTGGGGCTATACACCAGAAAAGTTAAAAGTGAGTGAAAAGAAAAAAAAAAGAAAAAAAAAAAGGAGTATACAAATACACTCCTTTTATTAACAAAAAAAATATATATTAATATATAACATAAAAATAAAAGTCCTGGCGAACTCCCTTGTGGACGCGGAGGCAGTGATATCAAAACTCTAAAAGGAAATTCATCATCAGAAGTCCAACTCCATCAACCATCAACACATCAACAACAGCTCCAGAAAATAAAAAGAATACCAACAGCTCCAGGAAATAAAGTAAGAAATTTAAAAAAACTGTATTTACATATATTGGTGAACCCTAATTTGTTTCCCCATCCCTCTTTAAAATCTTTCCTTCAAAATTGTCAAGACACGAAGAGACCGACAACGCTTAAAAACATTTATTAATCTTCCCTTTAACTTAATAGAATCTGAAACAATGGCGTTTCAGGTTAATATTAGCGATATTTTTAATATAGTGCCCGTTTTTAGTGGTAACCCTAGTGATTTAAACAAATTCATCGCATGCGGGAACATCTTGTTCTCGTCATGTAAAAAAGAGGAACATACAACGTTCCTCGAAATTGTTAAAACTAGGCTACAAGGTCCGGCTTTCGAACTAATACAGTTCAATTCTTTTACAAAGTGGAGTGACTTAGTAAGAAAACTAGAGGACGAATATAAGGAAACAAAAACTCGTTCTGTCGCCCAAAACGAACTTTTAGTAGCTCAACAAACTACCAAAGAGTCAGTTAAGGAGTTTGGAGACAAAGTGTCAAAACTATTAACCTCCCTTAACACTGCAACATTCTCAAGTACTAATGATACATCCGTCAGGGCATATCTGGTTGACGAGAACGAAAAGCTGGCGATTCAAACATTTGAAGATGGTCTCTTGAACCAAAATTTACGTTTAATGGTTCAAGCCCGCGGAGAAACCAGCCTGAAAAGAGCAATTACTTTCGCAGAAAACCATGCTGCAAGAATAGATAGGCAAATGCCTACCTATAGAAGTAAACCCCCTTTACAACAAAATTCACCCTCAAACTTTTCTTCTCGACCCACCTGTCAAATTTGCGGGATCTTGGGACATTCCGCCCAAACATGTTACCAAAACAAGACCTTACCTAACATAACCCCAAAAACAGAAGTTGTTAAATGCAATTATTGCAACAAAAATTATCATACGGAAAGTGAGTGTAGACTTCGAAAACTACATTCACAATCTAATCAAGTGAACCCACATAACCCTTTCAAGCAAAAAATCTCTACCCAAAACAATGACAGAAGTAAAAATGGTGAGCAACGACAGGTGAACTTCCACCACGTAATACCCGAAAACCATTTTTCTGTCAACGGTACGGGAAACGAGAACTGTCGGGACGAACAGATCGGCTATCTTTCCCGACAACAAGTTCAAGCCGATGTGCACCAAACACAAGAATAGTGGCAAGCATAACCATCGAATTACTTCCCTACAATGACTTGACCATAATTAGAATCCCATTCACAGACGGTAAGAATAGAAGTCTTGTTATCGACACTGGTGCTGAAATAAGCATAATTAAAATACCTACGACCAAACCCATAAAAAACAATACAAATAACATAACAATTTCAACCATGGGCGGCCATAAGGTAATGAGTACCAGTGTTGTGACTGAGTCTCTATTGGTCGGCTGTGATGATGACAAAATTATAATTAACCACCCCTTTTATATTCTAGATGTAAGTACCGACATGGATTTTGACGGCATTATTGGAAACGATTTTCTAAAAAAATATTCATGCGTAGTTAACTATGATGAAAATTTTATGAAGATCTTTCCTTTCATTAATGACCAATCTAACGCTATGATACATAGTTTTGGGAAAGTGCTGAGTACTATTCCCCATCCTAAAGCTAATGTACCAAAAGCAAATAGAGAAATCCATTCGGTACCCAAATCTGAAACTTTATATCGAACTACGAATTTGCTCAAAGATAACACTATTAAAACCAAAACGAACCTTTTAGAAGATTGCACAACTGAAGTGTCCAACCATGCTGGCTCTCACTCCTCTCGTTGTCATACAGACAATAGTGTAGGAGGTTCAGAAAAAGTATGGGAATCGTTGAATGATACCGCCAGCCTTCGGGCTTGCCTACGGGTCGGATCAGGAGATTCATCAAAACAAGACTACGATAAAGTTGTTAGCAAACCCCTTCCTAAGGAAAACATTATAGGTACAAAAATTCAAAACAAGCCTATGGTAACAGAAACCATAGCACAAAATAATATAAACCCAGCAGGAAGTAAGACTGAGATAATAGAAATCTCAGCAGAAAGTAAGACTGGGATAGCAAACAATAAATACATAACACTTGAGCAACGTAGTCAGCAAATGATAGAAGTTCCTTTTAATTCCAATAAATCACGGGATATAGTAATAAAGAAAAAGGAAATATTCCCAGGGATATATTTAGGTGAAACAATAGTTAAACCTGAAAACAATAAAATAACAATATTATTAATGAACACTTTAGAGGAAGAGAAAAACATTAATCCGAATGAGTTAAATTTAGAATGGGATACTCTTGAAAATTATAATATTATTTCAGCCGATAGTCATCAAGATCGTTTGCAGAAAAGGCTGTCAGATTTACAAACAATAATAAAACTGGACCATTGCAATCAAGAGGAACAAAAATCAATATTGAACATCTGTAGAGAATTCAATGATTTGTTCTTCCTCAAAGGTGACCACCTTACCTACACCAACGCAATGGAACATAAAATAGTAACCAACGACAATAAGCCTCCATTATTCTTAAAACCGTATAGACTTCCCGAAAGTCAGAAACAAGAAATTCACAAACAGGTGAACGAAATGCTTAAAGATTCAATCATACAACCTAGTTTCAGTCCCTGGAACTCACCTCTCCTCTTAGTTCCGAAAAAATCTGGTAACGATGGTGAAAAAAAATGGAGAGTAGTCGTAGACTTCAGAAAACTTAATGAGCAAACAATCGGAGATGCATATCCATTGCCGAATATCACCGACATTTTCGACCAACTAGGTCAAGCAAAATATTTCAGTACACTCGATTTAGCCAAAGGGTTTTACCAAATATTGGTAGCCGACTCTGACAAAGAAAAAACCGCGTTCAGTACGCCATTTGGTCACTATGAATATAACCGTATGCCCTTTGGTTTAAAAAACGCCCCTGCTACGTTTCAACGACTAATGAATAATGTTCTCATGGGACTGCAGGGTATTGAATGTTTTGTTTATGTAGATGACATCGTTATCTATGGGTATGATCTTGACAGTCACAACAGAAAGCTCCTTAACATTCTGAAACGCCTAAGGCAGCATAATTTGAAACTCCAACCAGAAAAGTGTAACTTTCTTAAAAAAGAATTAATTTACTTGGGGCATATTATTTCAGAAGAAGGAATCAAGCCTGATCCCGAAAAAATCAAGGCAGTTAGAACATTCCCCGTGCCCAAAAAGCCAAAAGACGTTAAGTCGTTTTTAGGTTTCGTGGGATACTATCGGAAGTTCATCCCCAATTTTGCAAATTTATCCAAACCAATGACCAAACTTTTAAGGAAAGACGCTATTTTTAAATGGGATGCCTTCTGCGATGAATCTTTCAGAAGCTTAAAACAAAAAATTATAGAACCTCCCATACTTTCTTATCCTGATTTTACTGCAGAATTCATTGTTACTACTGACGCTAGTGATATAGCTTTAGGAGCGGTTCTTTCTCAAGGTCCTACGGGACAAGATAAACCAATTTCTTTCATAAGTCGAACCCTTAATGATCAAGAAACAAGATACACAACATCAGAAAAAGAGTTATTGGCAATTGTTTATGCACTTAAACAGTTTCGACCTTATATCTATGGACGAAAGTTCACTATTTACACCGATCATAACAATTTACTATGGTTGATTGGACAAAAGAACCCCACATCTAGATTGTTACGATGGCGCATCTTGATGGAAGAATACGACTTCAACATTATTCACAAACAGGGTAAATGCAATGTCATCGCAGACGCTCTCAGTAGGGTAAAAATTGACAACGACAGTAAAGTGCTAGTGACAACTCGTAAGCAAGCTAGAAACCTAGTCAGCCAAGAAAGTATACAAGATGATGGGGTAGATAATATAGAAGTCCTGTCAACCTTCACTCTTCTGGAGGACAATGGATCAATTTTTGAAAACAAAACAGCTAAAATTAAAGTAATAACATTACCAATAATAGAATCAATAGACGAAGAATTTTTACAAAATAAATGCCCAAATTTTATTAAACCTGATATAGAAGAATTTTCCACATTTTCACATAATAATGAAACATTCTTTATAACTACTTTACCCATTCCAATCAGAACCCACAGAGATTTTGAAATAATTAAAACATGTCTCACTTCTATTAGCGATCTAAATAATAATGAACAGTCTATAGGATTCGCGTTACCCCACATGGATAATGAAACCAAAATTAAATTAAAAACTATTTTAACAAACATTTTTCAAAATCAAAACAAGGCCGTTTATATTTTTACCAATGAAAAGGTATTTTTGGACAGTATTGAGTCTATAAAAACGGTACTTTATGAATTCCATGACTCCCCTCTCGGAGGTCATCAAGGCATAACAAGGACTATAAAGAAAATCAAGCAACAATATTTCTGGCCAACGATGAACAATGATATAAAAAACTATGTACTCCAATGTAAATCCTGTCAGACCAACAAGTTAATACAAAATCCCCGAACTCCCATCAAACACAAAATTACCTACTTCCCAAATAGATAACAACATTATATCTCTTTATAAAATTTGTACTACCAAAGTAGCAATCCATGATAACAAAATAATATACGAAATTAAAATACCACTTCCGTTTGTCGAAAAATATATACTATACAAAAGTATTCCTTTGCCTACTATACATAAAAATAACTTTGTATTCATACACCCAACCTCCCAATACATTTTTCTCGATTACAACAAAGAAAATTACTATCAATTAAATACAGCAGAATTATCTCTCTGTAAATCCCAAAATGATAAATTCATATGCCCCCTTACACATCCATTATTGAGTACTAAATCAGAAAACCCACAATGTGAAATCCAATTGCTAAACAGAATTTCAGTTATTCCCAACTCATGCGAAATTAGACAATCCAACCACTCAACAGTATGGATCCAACTATCGCAAAGGAATAAATGGATTTTCTCAACTTTTAAAAACTATTATATTGATGAAATATGTAATGACAACATAACCTCGTATAATTTACACGGCACGGCCATAATAGAAATTTTAGGACATTGTTACCTTAAAAACAAAGACATGACGATACACACGTTTAACGAAAATTCTACAACGATTAACAAATTTTACATTCCTCCAATAAACATTTCAAAACTTCTTATAAATAATGCTTCAAGTTTCCCAAATTACCCCAACAATTTAGCCATTATTAAATTCTCAAGCCATGAAGACTTAAAATTAATATCTGAAAAAATAAGCGATTTAAAGGTAGACCAAGCAAAACCGCTGACAAATCTAAGTGAACACCACGTCCATCATTATATACTTATCTACACGGTTATAATCATAATTTTAGTATTGAGTTGCTTCAGGAGATACCAAACCTACAAAGTGAAAAATGAACCAAAACCCAATGTTTCAGATATTAAGTCAGGAAGAAATCAAATTAAAGAAAACGACAAAACACGAACTGAAATACAACTCCATGACAAAAACTCCAAACAATCCTCATCTAAAGATACCATAGTAGAAACAAACTTTAGTCCAAAACCTGAACCCTCTCCAAAATTTATCTTACGCCAATATCCCAAATAATCAATAAAATATATGTAAATATAAGATTGTTAAAATTGAAAATTAACTAAAAACACAAAAAAGCAAATAAATTTGTACACAAAAAAAAATATAATTATTATAATTTAACAAGACAAAATATCTTTTATAAAAATTAGATAATATTAAACCAATACAAAGAAAAGAAACGTTTAAGCCTTTAAACTTTATATTATTAATTACAAATTTAAAAAAAAAATTAAATATCTTATAAGACACAAATAGAAATATTTTCGAATTTAAATTTACAAAAAAAAATATATACATATATACATGGAAAATAATAATAAATAAAAAAAAAAAAAATATATATATATTATATTTAAACTTTTAATATAAAACTTCATATTATTAATTTTTTAAGATAAATGTTTTGTAAGACCCGTATAAACAATTTCAATGTCAAAAAAATAGATTTAATTAAATTTTTATTAATTATACAAAAACAATTATACAAAAACCGCACTTATGCAATAATATTCTTATAAAAAAAAATTTCTTAAAACTACACAAATATTATTTAAATCATATCAACATTATATCAAAAGTGTAACCTTTTCATCCTTTCGTAACTTTACAGAAAATTAACCTCTTCAAGGTATAATTTTCTTTCTTCAAGGAGAGTGGGATGTAGTGATCCACTACATACGACCACTCTTACAGCCTTATTTCTATATTCAATATTAAATTCCATTCCCAAGCCGCCACACACGATCTTGTATATTATCATTTTTTGTTGTCATTCGCTCAACCGATCCAAAACATTGCGAATCATAAATGTGTCATCTTCCAGAGCCCACTTAATGAAACCTAACACCATGGCAATTAATTAATTGTCGCCGGTTCTGCGTCATAACTGTAGCTACGGCTATAGCTATAAGTCAGCCAGTACCTACAAAGGTTCTAAGTAAAGCAAAATGAGAATGACCATGCACAAGCTTTGGGTTTGTACATATATCATAATCGCACTTCAATAATTAGGCCGCTGCGCTGTGTGTATCTGGTACCTCTATGGATAAGTGCATCGATTGGATATGCTACATATTGGGCCAGTGTAAATAACCTATGATACGTTGAACTCTTATGCAATTGTTTTTTTAGCATCGATGCGTTTTGACAATGAATAGTGAAAATATGACGATAAGGCATTTACATATGAGATTGCGTAAAACTGCATTTTCATATGGAAAATGCCGAATATTATTTTCAAGTGGTTAAATGGTGGGGATGAAAATTAATGTTAAAATAACTATAAATAAGCAAAGGATGACTAGGAAGATTGAGAATTTAGCTAGACATTCAAACTCGAAGGTTGCAGCCTATGCATTGCGACAGCGGACCTTTCGAATTAAAAATATAAAAATAAATAAATAAAAATACAACTAAAAATATTTTCTTTTCATAATTGTTAAAACTAAATTCTCCCCTATTTAACTCTTCCCTGCAATAGTGTAGGAAGTACTGTTATTTTGGGTTATTTCATGCGAATCATAAATGTGTCATCTTCCAGAGCCCACTTAATGAAACCTAACACCATGGCAATTAATTAATTGTCGCCGGTTCTGCGTCATAACTGTAGCTACGGCTATAGCTATAAGTCAGCCAGTACCTACAAAGGTTCTAAGTAAAGCAAAATGAGAATGACCATGCACAAGCTTTGGGTTTGTACATATATCATAATCGCACTTCAATAATTAGGCCGCTGCGCTGCCTGTGTGTATCTGGTACCTCTATGGATAAGTGCATCGATTGGATATGCTACATATTGGGCCAGTGTAAATAACCTATGATACGTTGAACTCTTATGCAATTGTTTTTTTAGCATCGATGCGTTTTGACAATGAATAGTGAAAATATGACGATAAGGCATTTACATATGAGATTGCGTAAAACTGCATTTTCATATGGAAAATGCCGAATATTATTTTCAAGTGGTTAAATGGTGGGGATGAAAATTAATGTTAAAATAACTATAAATAAGCAAAGGATGACTAGGAAGATTGAGAATTTAGCTAGACATTCAAACTCGAAGGTTGCAGCCTATGCATTGCGACAGCGGACCTTTCGAATTAAAAATATAAAAATAAATAAATAAAAATACAACTAAAAATATTTTCTTTTCATAATTGTTAAAACTAAATTCTCCCCTATTTAACTCTTCCCTGCAATAGTGTAGGAAGTACTGTTATTTTGGGTTATTTCATGGTGGCAGCGGTGGGAGCAGAATTATCTCTCTGTAAATCCCAAAATGATAAATTCATATGCCCCCTTACACATCCATTATTGAGTACTAAATCAGAAAACCCACAATGTGAAATCCAATTGCTAAACAGAATTTCAGTTATTCCCAACTCATGCGAAATTAGACAATCCAACCACTCAACAGTATGGATCCAACTATCGCAAAGGAATAAATGGATTTTCTCAACTTTTAAAAACTATTATATTGATGAAATATGTAATGACAACATAACCTCGTATAATTTACACGGCACGGCCATAATAGAAATTTTAGGACATTGTTACCTTAAAAACAAAGACATGACGATACACACGTTTAACGAAAATTCTACAACGATTAACAAATTTTACATTCCTCCAATAAACATTTCAAAACTTCTTATAAATAATGCTTCAAGTTTCCCAAATTACCCCAACAATTTAGCCATTATTAAATTCTCAAGCCATGAAGACTTAAAATTAATATCTGAAAAAATAAGCGATTTAAAGGTAGACCAAGCAAAACCGCTGACAAATCTAAGTGAACACCACGTCCATCATTATATACTTATCTACACGGTTATAATCATAATTTTAGTATTGAGTTGCTTCAGGAGATACCAAACCTACAAAGTGAAAAATGAACCAAAACCCAATGTTTCAGATATTAAGTCAGGAAGAAATCAAATCAAAGAAAACGACAAAACACGAACTGAAATACAACTCCATGACAAAAACTCCAAACAATCCTCATCTAAAGATACCATAGTAGAAACAAACTTTAGTCCAAAACCTGAACCCTCTCCAAAATTTATCTTACGCCAATATCCCAAATAATCAATAAAATATATGTATATATAAGATTGTTAAAATTGAAAATTAACTAAAAACACAAAAAAGCAAATAAATTTGTACACAAAAAAAAAAAATAATTATTATAATTTAACAAGAAAAAATATCTTTTATAAAAATTAGATAATATTAAACCAATACAAAGAAAAGAAATGTTTAAGCTTTTAAACTTTATATTATCAATTACAAATTTAAAAAAAAAATAAATATCTTATAAGACACAAATAGAAATATTTTCGAATTTAAATTTACAAAAAAAATATATACATATATACATGGAAAATAATAATAAATAAAAAAAAAAAAAATATATATATATATTATGTTTAAACTTTTAATATAAAACTTCATATTATTAATTTTTTAAGATAAATGTTTTGTAAGACCCGTATAAACAATTTCAATGTCAAAAAAAATTGATTTAATTAAATTTTTATTAATTATACAAAAACAATTATACAAAAACCGCACTTATGCAATACTATTCTTATAAAAAAAAAATTTCTTAAAACTACACAAATATTATTTAAATCATATCAACATTATATCAAAAGTGTAACCTTTTCATCCTTTCTTAACTTTACAGAAAATTAACCTCTTCAAGGTATAATTTTCTTTCTTCAAGGAGAGTGGGATGTAGTGATCCACTACATACGACCACTCTTACAGCCTTATTTCTATATTCAATATTAAATTCCATTCCCAAGCCGCCACACACGATCTTGTATATTATCATTTTTTGTTGTCATTCGCGCAACCGATCCAAAACATTGCGACTCATAAATGTGACATCTTCCAGAGCCCACTTAGTGATACCTAGCACCATGGCAATTAATTAATTGTCGCCGGTTCTGCGTCATAACTGTAGCTACGGCTATAGCTATAAGTCAGCCAGTACCTACAAAGGTTCTAAGTAAAGCAAAATGAGTTTGGGTTTGTACATATATCATAATCGCACTTCAATAATTAGGCCGCTGCGCTGCCTGTGTGTATCTGGTACCTCTATGGATAAGTGTATCGATTGGATATGCTACATATTGGGCCAGTGTAAATAACCTATGATACGTTGAACTCTTATGCAATTGTTTTTTTAGCATCGATGCGTTTTGACAATGAATAGTGAAAATATGACGATAAGGCATTTACATATGAGATTGCGTAAAACTGCATTTTCATATGGAAAATGCCGAATATTATTTTCAAGTGGTTAAATGGTGGGGATGAAAATTAATGTTAAAATAACTATAAATAAGCAAAGGATGACTAGGAAGATTGAGAATTTAGCTAGACATTCAAACTCGAAGGTTGCAGCCTATGCATTGCGACAGCGGACCTTTCGAATTAAAAATATAAAAATAAATAAATAAAAATACAACTAAAAATATTTTCTTTTCATAATTGTTAAAACTAAATTCTCCCCTATTTAACTCTTCCCTGCAATAGTGTAGGAAGTACTGTTATTTTGGGTTATTTCACCCATTAGTCCAGTATAAGAATAGACGAAAAAAATCCCAAGGAAAGGAAATAATTAGTTAGAAGCTGAAATTTGGCATGGACGTTGTTAATGAGACTTTTTAAAACTGACAGAGTTTGTCATCGATCCGATGACCGCTAGGTCAGTTATAAGGGGTCCAAGGGTCTAAAAATAAGTTTTTTGCAAATATCTCAAAAACGGTTTGTGTTAGAGAAAAATTTAGTTCCTCAATCTTGCTGTAAAAATGGTCTTTTCGGATTTTTCGTAGCATTAACCGATAAAAGGTTATAGCAAATGAAAAGTTAAAAAATATCTCAGAAGGGTCCAAATGTCATGAAAATGGTAGTTTCTTGCAAATATCTCAAAAACAGATTATGTTAGAGAAAAATTGTATAGTCGCCAATATAGCTCATATAATGTCCCAAAAAATAGCTTTTCACTTTTTTTTTTAACATTAACCGTTAAAAAGTTACAGCAAATCGAAAAGTCCAAAGATCTCGAAAAAAGTGGCAAAAAGTCATGAAAATGGGAGTTTTTGGCAAATATCTCAAAAACTGTTTGTGCTAGAGAAAAATGTTATTCCCCAATTTTTAAGCTCATGTAATTTTAAACTTTTATATTTGTTGTAGCTTTTTAACAAGTAATGCTATGAAAAAAGTGAAAATGCATTTTTGTTGGAAATTACATAAGCTACAAGATAGATGAACAAATGTTTTCTATGAAAACCCGATTTTGAGATATTTGCCATAAACTTCCACTTTTCTATTTGCTGTAACTTTTTAACAGTTACAGTTAACTTTTTACAAAAAAAAACTTTATATCCATTTTTGGTTGAAAATTACATGGGCTAAAAGATTGGGAAATGAAATTTTTCTCTAACACACACTGTTTTTAAGATATTTGCAAAAAACTCCCATTTTGATGACTGGCCCCTTTTGAGATATTTTTTAACTTTTCATTTGTTGTAACTTTTTAACGGAACTTTTATAGGAAATCGCCTCAGCTGCAAGATTGAGGAACAAAATTTAGACCCTTGGACCCCTTATAACTGACCTAGTGGTCATCGGATCAATTAGGAACTCTCTCAGTTTGAGAAGAAGAAGTTTGAGTTGAAGAATCTCAATACCAACGACCATGCCAAATTTCAGCCTCTAACTAATTTTTTCCTTGTAAAATTCTATTTTTCCTGTGCCGAGATTTAGCTATTTCAGCGAGTGAAGTGAGATGACTCGCCTTACTCGCCGACTCATCTCACTTCATTCGCAAAAGTGATTTAGCTTTTAAAGTGAAATGAGTAATTTCGAGTTTAGTTTCGAACACATCAAATGTCATAACCAAAGACTATTTTTTATTTTGTTGTCTTTGGTTTGTTTTCTTTTTGTGACTTGAGTTTTCAATATTTTTATTAAAATTTATAAAAACACTAAATTTTATCATTGCTATTAAAGAGACAACAAAATTGACAAATAAAAGAAAAGCAAAACTAAATCAATGAGTGATTTTAGTGTATATTTCGTGTCTTTTAAATCTTTATCCAATGTTTTCTAGTTGGTCTTCCTTTCGATGGCGATGCTGACTTAATTTTTAATTGAATTTAACAATAATGTAAACAATAAAAATATAAACAACAAATTAAAAAGAAACTGTTTATCTATTTACAAAATGTGTATGTTTGTATAAAAATAAATCAAGTGCATAATAAGTTACATAATATATATTTTTACCTAGGTACATTGTTGTCTTGCATTTGCATTTCACATACGTGGATAGATATATGTACCAATTCCTTTAGAAAAGAACGCATACTTATGCAAAAGTGTAAATTTATATACACATACACCAAGTCACCGCCGAAATATCCGGCGAGTAATCTGACATTTCATTTCACTCGCTCACTCACTCACTTTTGCTAGCTAAATCGATTTTCAATGAAAAGTGACTCATCTCACTCACTCGCTGCGGTTTCGAATTAGCTAAATCTCGGCACTGGACTACATCAATAGCTTATTTTTTTTTAGAAATATTCGCTCTTCGAAGTTCATGCTCTATATATTTCTCTTCAATTCGATTCTTCTTTTTACCCCATTTCACCCTATGAATAGCTAAATCAAAAAAATATACAGGGTGTCCCCTAATTCGTTTATGATATTTTGGGAGAGGATTTCTGGGATCATTCTAAGGAAACATCAATCAAAATATCATGCATGCATTATGGGACACATTGTATACTTAAAATCATTTTATAAAAAGAACCTTGCAATTATAAATAGAATATCTTAAATTGGTTGCCAGTCTTTTGTTTCAAGCCAACTTCACCATACAAATAGCAAAGTTTTGAAAGCTAAAATTTGTAGTTGTTTGTTTTTTTAATGATAAATTTAAAGACAACAAATTTTTAAAAAATTGTTAAAAGAATTTAAAACAAAATAGATCTCGACTACAGCTGTAGCTTGTGTTCAAAACAATTCTATACTTCAAGCTGAAACCAGCCATAAACATTCTTATATGTATGTATCTTTTAATATATGAATATATGTATATTGAAAGATTAAAATGTTCAAATTTATTCAAAAACAAATCTTTAGAATATAAATGGGTTTTTCAGCTAAGCGGCTTTGACTTAAGTTGGTTTGACTTTATGCGGCTTAATGGTTTGTACTTATTTCAATTATTTGGCTTGGGATATTATTTTTTGCAATTTATACAAACAAAATACTAACAATATAGTGAAGTTATTAAAACCAGACCTGTTCACTTTATCGAGATTGTTCACTATTTCGAGAGAGAAGCTATAAAGGTGTTGCAGGTGTCAATTTTCAACTAGGTCAAACATTTATATAAACATTATAAACATATTTCAGCTGGAATATTCTTGTTGAGTACTGAAAAAAAAAGTGTAAATAAAAAAAAATCTCGATATAGTGATTTTTTGTTCACTATTTAGAGTAATGTGTATAAAATTTTGTGTTCATTATATTGGATAGTTCACTCTAGCGATATTCACTACATATATCGAGCGTCTACTGTATTTTAAATATTTTCCTCAAAAATTTTCAAATAAATATGTATGCATATGGGGATATTCCATTAATAATTTTTGACCTTTGAACACCTTATAACAAACTAGTTTTTGGAATATACATACACACGTGTGTTGCATACAAATAAAAGTTCTTTTTACTTATTAATTCGTTTTTATATTTTTTTTTTGTGTACCTACTTGATGTATACGAGTATTTCATTATTTTGTAACGACATGGGACATTGAATCGCAATGAAATTAGATACCAGAAACAATGCAACACCAGAGAAAAGTATTTTTTTTTTTATTTCCCAAGTCCAAATCGAAATGCAGACATTTTTCTATTTCATCCAATAATAGAGTTGCATCCCTTTAGTATCTAATTTAAAAGTATTTTCACGTAAAGGAAGGATTTTCTTCTTAGAATTCTTATCCTTGGATTCTTTTTAGAATTTATTCCTACCCGTATAATATTACGATGCTCTATGACATGTTTTGTTAACCTGAAGTGGACTTTACTGACACTTTTTTGTGATTCCTGTTATTTTTTCTATTCTCTTCTATTGTATGGGCAGAAAATAACACTATTGTCTGACTCCTACTCATGTTCAAGATTTTTTCTTGCTTGATGGGACTTTCATGTACGAGTATATACAAAATTCAAGGTTTTAAATTTTTAATCAAACGTAATGTTATTGTTTTTGTGGAGAGGTTCAAAAAAGTTATTTTTGTCATATGACCAAGTGGGTTTGTGTGTCTGATTTTCATTATAATTTGTTACTAGGTTAAGGACAGAACTAATAAAATATACATATTTGTTAACATTTGTTGAAAGATTATTGTGATTTAGCTTTTCTATATTTCCTTTTGTGTCAACGCAAATACTAATCATTAGCATTAGACCATTTTCATGAATTCTTAATTGTTCCTTTTTACTTTATACCATTTGTAAGTTAGTTGCCAATAAACTCTCGAACAGAACACTTGTCTTTTACTTTAAAGCTTCCAACAGGTTATGGGCCCAGGATTGCTCGCTAAAAAGAAAAAGTCAAGTGAACGGTTTAATTTAATTTGTTTAAAGTTCGAGTACAGGTAAATTTGAAATTATGAGTTCGTCTCATTATCAAATTGAGAAGTTGGACGACCACAATTATGATGGGTGGTGCGTTCAAATGAAAAGTGTACTAATCATTTCCAATCTATGGTCGTACGTCGATGGTAGTACTTTGAAGCAGGAGAATATGTCGCCAGCCCAAGTTTCCGAATGGGAAACGAGAGATGGCAAAGCTCTTGCTAATATAATTTTAAACATAAAATCGTCTCAAGTCATTCACGTCAAGCATTGTTCAACGTCGAAATCAGCATGGGACAGTTTGAAGAAGATTCATCAACCACGTGGTCCGGCGAGAAAGATCACTCTTTTTAAGCAATTACTCCATATGAAACTAGGAGAAAAGGAGAATATAACAGAGTATGTAAACCGTTTCTCAGATATAGTAGAAAAACTTAGTGAAATTGATTTTGTTATAAATGACGAGCTTCTTGTCATAATTTTGCTCTCAAGCCTTCCAAAATGTTTAGAGAGTTTCGTTGTCGCTATAGAATCTCGCGATTCATTGCCAGTTTTGAGTAGCCTCAAGGTTAAACTTTTGGAAGAGGGAGATCGTCGCTTCGAAAAGGGTAAAATTCTGGGCAAAGATGAAGAGAGTTTCGAGCAGGCTTATGCAGCACGATCAAGTAAGCCCAAATTCGCATATAAAAAGAAACCGTTTGGGAAATGCTATAACTGCGGAAAGAGGGGGCACTTCGCATCAAAGTGTATGGAAGCAAAGAAGTCTTATGAACATAAAGCGATTGCTTCTTTCTCTATGCTTTCGGCTTCTCATAACAACGTTCTTGGTCCACAATGTTGGTGCCTTGATAGTGGGGCCACTGCACATATATGTTGCGACGAATCATTGTTTACTGCAATTCGAGCGTGCAAAGAACAAATCAAGTTAGCTGGTGACAATCATATAACGGCCAGCGGTATTGGTACCGTTGTTCTTAAAACAGATTTTTGTGAACTTCGATTAAAAAATGTTTTGTTTGTTCCTGGACTTAATGCAAATTTTATTTCTGTTAGTAAGGCAATAGAAAATGGTTGTAATGTTGAGTTCGATAAAAATTATGCCAAAATCAAACAGAATGGGCAAACAATCTTAATTGCATGCTTAGACAATGATCTTTTTGTGTTCAAGTATAGTCAAATCAAAAATTTATATGCATGTAGTCCAAATATTAATAATTTTAAGAAATGGCATGAAAGATATGGCCACCTTAACGTTAACAGCATGGGTAATGTTTTCACTAATAAGATGGTCAATGGGTTCTCGTCAGGTAATGTCCCAGAAAACTTCCAATGTAAGATTTGCATGAAGGGAAAAATCTGTGCAAATTCTTTGCCAAATGAATCATTCACAAGGTCAAACGATTTATTGGAACTCGTCCATACCGATATCTGCGGCCCTATGAGAAAGGTGTCTCTCGGAGGAGCTAGATATTTTGCAACCTTTATTGATGATAGGTCACGCAAAATTTTCATCTACTTTATTAAAGCGAGAAGTGAAATTTTCGAGGTTTTTCGAAAGTTCAAGTCCTTGGTTGAGCGCGAAACTGGAAAATTAATAAAAACTTTGCGAAGTGATAACGGAAGCGAGTACCGTAGCCAAGAGTTTAATAATTATTTAGAGGACTGTGGTATAGGGCGACAGTTTTCTGTTGTTTACACTCCGCAGCAAAATGGTGTTGCCGAAAGGGCCAACAGAACCATCGTGGAGATGGCAAGGTGCATGCTCATTCAATCTGGGATTGACGAAAGCATGTGGGCTGAGGCTGTGAATACAGCAGTGTACCTGAGGAATCGATGCCCGACGAAAATTCTTTTAAATGTCACACCTGAAGAAGTGTGGACCGGTCGAAAGCCCAATGTTAGCCATTTAAGAACTTTTGGTTGTACAGCTATAGCCCTAAATAAGGCCAAATCTTTTTCAAAATTTCATCCACGAGGTGAAGAATATTTGATGGTCGGTTACTCAGGAACTTCAAAGGCATATCGATTGTTTGACAGATCCAATAGGAAAATTATTGAACGAAGAGATGTTTCGTTTATTGAAACCGAAGGCATGGCAGATAATTCGGGTTATTCAGGGATTGTTTTGCTGGAGGAAGAGAATGAAGATGATGATGGACAGAAGTTGGAGATGCAAAATGATGCGAAGTTGGTAGAACAGGAACAACAGCAGCCGGATCATGGACACAAAATCGAATTGCAGAAAGAAAACTTAGAACAAAAACAGTCAAATGAGGTTCCACACAAAGATGAAGTGCAAAAACAAGAAGTTCAACGTGAGCAAGACATTGTAAACAGACGATATCCAAAGCGAAAACGATCGAGTACAAGCAGCGAAGAAGATAATCAGAAAACGCCGACGACGACGTATGCTAAAGGTAGGCCGAAGATTATTAGAACCGCCAAGCGTGGAAGACCAAGAAAACAGTTTAATGTGTTGAATAGTATTGAAACTAGAAGTGAAATTACGATTCCCCAAACTATGTCAGAAGCTTTATCGCTTCCTGAGTCTTCGATGTGGAAGAACGCAGTCGATGAAGAATACCAGAATCTGATATCCAATAACACATGGGATTTGGTAGAACTTCCTGAAGGTGTCAAACCTATAGGCTGTCGATGGGTTTTTACAGTGAAGAAGGATGAACATGGTAAGCTCCGTAGGTTTAAAGCACGACTGGTCGCAAAAGGTTTTAGTCAGGTCCTTGGAATTAATTATAAAGAAACCTTTTCACCAGTAGTTAGATATTCGACTATTAGAATGATCCTAGCCCTAGCTGTTGAAAAGAAGCTTTTCTTGCACCAAATGGACGTGTCCTCTGCTTATTTGAACGGAGAACTACAAGAAGACGTGTATATGAAGCAGCCGGAGAATTTTGTCAACCCGAAGAATCCAGATCGAGTTTTAAAGTTGAGGAAAGCTTTGTACGGTTTAAAGCAATCAGGGAGAGCTTGGAACGAAAAACTAGACTCGGTATTAAGGAGAATTGGTTATCGCAAGTGTACAAGCGAATGTTGCGTTTATGTAACGGATAATAAGGGTGATTTGAGAATCATTGCGGTGTATGTCGATGATTTTATTTTAGCTGCTAGAAGCGAGGAATCGATTCAACAGATGAAGGCTCAGCTTAAAAAGGAGTTTAAAGTCGTAGATAATGGTCCCTTACACCATTTCCTTGGTTTTGAAATTAGCCGTGAAGGAGACACTGGCCCGATCACTGTTTGTCAGAACCAGTTTATTTTGAATCTTCTAAAAGAAACTGGGATGGTGGAATGCAGACAAAACCAAACTCCGTTAGAACCTGGACAGCAGCTTGGATGTCGAGACTTAAACTGTAAGAGAGCGAACAGAGAGCAGTACCAGTCCATCATCGGGTCATTAACCTATTTGTCGATTTCAACACGGCCAGACATCACTCATTCGGTCAGCAAATTGGCTCGTTTTAATTCGGACCCACATGAAGAACATTATACAGCAGTCAAACATTTATTGAGGTACTTAAACTGTACTAATTACAAATTGCATTATTATCCTACAGCGAAACAACTTGAAGGATTTGTTGATGCCGACTGGGGTGGAGACATCCTAGACCGAAAATCGTATACTGGTTTTGTTTTCATGCTTGGTGGTGCTGCCATATCTTGGGAATCAAAAAAGCAACCCACGGTGGCGTTGAGCAGTACCGAGGCAGAGTACATGGCCCTATCCGCATCAGCAAAAGAAGCTGTTTATCTGAGAAGATTGGTTTGTGAGCTTGGAGGCAGCGAGTTTGCAACATCTCATATAACTTTGAATGGCGACAACCTCAGTGCTCAACAGCTGGTGAAGAACCCCGTTCACCACCCACGGAGCAAGCACATCGACATTAAATTTCATCATATAAGGGAAGTGTACAATACCGGTGCTATCAATTTAAGCTACACTCCAACAAATGACATGATAGCAGATGTCTTAACTAAGAACTTGCAAAAATTGAAACATCATAAATTTTGTAAACTCTTAGGACTAATTAAATAAATAAAAAACAAAAATTTTGAATTATATAGATGCATAATTGTTAAAATGATATAAAAAAAAAAACATCTTTATGAATTTAATAATATTTTAAAATTAATTTTTTTTTTTTTTATTTCAATTTGCGTTGAGGGAGAGTGTTGAAAGATTATTGTGATTTAGCTTTTCTATATTTCCTTTTGTGTCAACGCAAATACTAATCATTAGCATTAGACCATTTTCATGAATTCTTAATTGTTCCTTTTTACTTTATACCATTTGTAAGTTAGTTGCCAATAAACTCTCGAACAGAACACTTGTCTTTTACTTTAAAGCTTCCAACAACATTTTTATTTAAAGCCAATTCTACCAAAAATTATTGCGAATTTCTAAGAAGTTTTGACAGAAAAAGAGGCTGGATCTTATCCACACTGATAATTTCCCATTGGTGCCCTTTGAAACTCGATACCCGATGTTAGTTTTTATAAGAAAATTACCAATTTAAAATCTACGAAAACTTTATCAGTTGTGCAATTAAGAGAAGACCAAAGTTGGGCTTTTTACTCTATATATGTATATGCGACACGATAAATTTTAACTATTTTTAGATTTTACCAATTCTTCACTACGTCTCTACGTATAGAATGAATTTAGGCCGAAGTCGATAGGATTATCTGCTTTCAAGATATTTCATTTTAAAGCTTTTTTTAATTACTAATTACTTTTTTTAATTACTGTTGTAAGAAAATCAATTTTTGAATTTTTTTGAAAACCCATTCTGGTATGTTATAGCCTTTTTATCTACAAAATAAAATTTATTTGAAGTCGATATCTCTATCCCTTCTCGATATATCGTCCGCGCAAAAAAGCTCACGAACGTACACAACACACCCTACACAGATATCTCTATAAAATCGACGGATTCGGATTCCAGAGGCCTGGAAACGTGGAAATTTTTTTAAAAAAATGCAGAAAAACTGCTAAAAATGTTCTTAATGTAGGACACTGGGGCGTATACGTAATATTTTTTTTACAAATAACACTGTGCTACAAAATTTAAAAAAAATGCACGAACTTTTGAAGTGACCGCGTAGAGGTTGTAGGCCTATTCGAATACAGCAAGAACCTATACTTGAAAACTTTCCTATACCCTCAAAATCTCAATTTATAGTTAAACAACAGTTTTTGAGTAATCTCCCACACTCAATAATTTTTAACTCGACCATATTTCGTTCAATTTATAATTTGTTTACGGTTTTAAAAATCTTTAAGATTATCTGAAACTAACACTAATTTTTTACGTTTTTAAAGTTTGAAGACCGTTTTTGGCAACAGTTTGCATTACTTTTTTTTTTGTATTTCTTATATTTAAAGTGCTTTTTATAATGAGTCAAACAAGCTATCGTTCTTTAAAATCGGTACACAATAATTGTTGAAGTTATGAATTTTTCGAGATAACCTTGACCTAGTACTAAGTATTTAGATTTCATTATATGATGATATGGGAAATAATTCCAAGATGCATTTTTCCTTTGATATTTTAGGGAGTATCAGTCCAAAAGCCAAAAAACACATTTTTCACAATTGCACCAGGTGTTGTTTGGCCGCCATCGTGTTTTTAAGGATTATTTTGAATTTTTCAAATATCTGGCGTATTTTTGATCCCAGAAAAAAGATTTGTACTACAAACTTGTAGCAAATTTAATTTTCTAAAAAATATTTTAAGTAACTTTTTTTCGATAATTTCTTTTGTAAAAAAAGCTAGAGTGCATTACTATAATAAGAAAAGCGCTATTTGATTTTTTTTTTTTGAAAACCCATTCTGCACTTTATAGCTCTCTATTTTTTCTCGAGATATCACCGGCAGTGTATAGAAAAGCTCACGAACGTAGGTACGAGCGTACACACTACACACTACACACTACACAGACATTTCTCTAAAAAAAAAAAAAACATTGATTCGAATTCCAGAGACCTCAAAGCGTGGAGAAATGTCAAAATTTTCGATTCGACAAATCGGACCAATTACAATAACTTGCAATTGTGTTGAAATTGTTGTTGAATTTTGAAACAAAGATTGGTAGCCCAATTCCCGATACATAACCTATCTTTGACATCAGAAAATATGTTTGTACATATCTAACAATGCCTTCCTGAAAGGCAGATTTAAACTTGATATCTTCTAAACCTAGTCAGATCCATTAAAATTCTAAATAAACACGTTCCAAAATACCTACACGTGGAATGTCATAATGTTATATGTAGGTTGGAATACATAGAATTATGATTGAATTTATTTTTTTTCTTTACGTCAATGTTTCATACGCAGCTGAGTCTTTTATATTATCTGCTCAATTTGAATAAAAATATACATAAAAAAATTATAACAAGCAGTTATTTACGTATAGGTACCTAAAAGGGAAAGTTATGTTTTTCAAAAGACAACATCCCCAAACCCAAAATATCCAAGAGATGATAGGTGTAGGTGTAGGTACTTTTTTTTTGCTTACCTAATTTAAAATTATGTCTTTAACGTATGTATCCAATAACGTATGTATCCAATACCTTACCCACACAATACAACATATTTGTTTATTTGTTTTTTTAATAACTTTTGCCAACTTTTTTACTTGCGATATAAGTAGGAACAACATATAAGGGAAGTTTAGGATTCGTGCAAAATATCTAACTCGAGATAACAATTAAACTTGTCATTACGATGATAGAGAACATGAAAAAAGAGGATTGCATACATACCTCACTTTGATAAGTTCTCTTTCAAATGTGTATACAATTCCTTTATTGCTTGGGAATAAAAACCACTTTTAAAAAGTGTTTTTTTTTCTCGCCTATAGTTGGATCTAACTTTGTATCTCAAAAAATAACGGTACTTGCCATAGGTTCAACCATTTTGAAAAAATTTATTTATCTCAAAAACGTCTATAACGCTTTTTTTTAATTTTTGTGTGTACTATTATGGTGGTATGTTTGTCTGTCTGTCCATTCAACAACCTAAACGCATGGGTCGATTTTATTTAAACTTGGTATCTAGTTTTTTTTGGACATTACCCCGACACGATTTTTTCCTTTTCTTTCATTTTTTAGAACCAAAATTAACGGTACCTGCCATATTTTTTTTTTATAACATTTTTGAAAAATCCTATTTTTCTCCACAAAACCATTTTTTTTATTTTTGGTTTTCTCGAAAAGAAATTAGCTGATTTTGATATTTTTTAATGGAGAATCTTCTAAAAAATTCAGATAGTATTGTATACGAAAATTTAAACAATTTTTTTTTATTTAAAAAAAAATAATATATTTTTTCAAAACCAAATATTTAAAAAACGACTCAGCTGATTTTTATAAAACTTGGTACCGAGCGGTTTTTTAACATTAACTAAAATATTTTGAACAAAATGTTTTCTTATAGTCAAACCTATACCGGTACCTTCCATATGAATGTTAAAAAACCGTTGCAGAAAAAACTAAATTATCTTGAAAACAACTCCTACGATTTTGATTAATTTTTTTCTGAGTACTAAAATTAGTACGTTCTATATGCTTCAATAGAAACAAAATTTACAAATTTATTTTGGAATTATTCATTATCTGCAAAACCGATTTAAATTAGATCTTTAATACAAAAGCTCCTAAAAAGTTGAAATCATACTGCATATCAAAATTTTCACAACAAATTTTTGATTTAAAAAAAAAATTTAATTTTTTTTTTGAAAATTCGATATTTCAGAAACAGGCAGATGATTTTTTCAAAATTTAATTTTTAATTCAACATTAATAAACACTAGAAAATTGTGTACCAATTTTTACAAAATATTATATAAAAAAATTAATTAAAAAAAAAAAACGCTCCTACGATTTTAATTTTTGTTTCGCAAAAACTAAGCTTTGTTAAAGACATCAGATGGTGTACTTTTTTTTAGCTTTCAAAACAATTTAAGAAAATTTTTAAATATGTAAATTAATTTCAAATGATGTCGATTTTCAGGAGTAGGAGAAGGTACATATGTACATACATATATAGTGCGTTAATTGAATTGGTTATGTCAATGCATAAAATAGCAATAGAAAAAAAATGTAAAAATGAACCAACACCAAAAAAACAACCGAAAATTTAAATATTGTTCATGAAGGTTGGCTCATAACAAATGCGTTGGAATACTCAAAATCATCACATTATCCAGTATTTTTCTCTTGACCTTCGCACGGGAATGAATACCTTATCAACTGGAAAATCATTATTGCCTTCGTCATTCAGAGACAAAAAGTATAGATGAGGCTAGGGTCGTCCCATTTATCGATTAATATACGTTGAAGCATCTATTATTGCATGCTATCTATCAAGGGACACGTTTCTCTCATGTGCAACATATTCGCTGCTCGATGTAGATGATTGTATATTCTCCCACAATATACTATCTCCTTTCCATTTCAAAATTACTTTTATCTTAGAACTCTTTTACTTTGGATGCAGTTAAAACAACTGCGTTGAATGATATGAATACTGATGATTTTTTTCTCCACCTTATAGGGGAATAAAAACCACTTTTAAAAAGTGGTTTTCATTCCTACGCAATAGGTAATCTTAGTTTCTGAGGACTGAATTCACGGCACCTCACCTACATAATGTCCATTCAATATATGAGAAATATTAGCTAGTTAAATTGTGCAGTATAGACACTCGAATCAGTTGAATATTTCAAAAAATCAGTAATATCAGAATTGTGTTTGATATTGTTTGTGTGTATTGATTGTATCAAGTCAAATATTTTTTCACAAAAACAACAATCTTTCAGCTTTCAAATAACATTTTTACCGTAAAGATCTTTAAGGGCCATTTGCTGAAACGAAACTTAAATATTTATGTTCAAATTAAACGCTTATGTGATAGTTTACACTGAGGAAAAAGTAGAACATAAAGCGCTTAAGTTGAACATAAATATTTAAGTTTCGTTTTAGCAAATGGGCCTAAGAAAAATATTTTAAGAGGTAAAAACATCTTAGCATAAGAAATAACGATTTTCAAATGTTTCAATGAGGACAGGGCGGGACTGAGCTAGTGAAAATTAAATGACCTTGGATATCTATTGTTGACACCCTTATAGTGCGTTTTCATTATAGCAAATGAGGTAATTTCGTTCAAAATTTCCAAATTCAGTTTAAAATCATCTCATTTTCCATACAAATTCAAATTTCCAAATGAGGTAATTTCAACCAAATTTGCACAAAATTCGGTAGGAAATTACGTAAAACTTTTATGGATTCCATTCAAAGTGGAACCCATTTGAAATGACAGAATTCAATGTAAAAACAAAAACAAGCGATTGACAATCGGGGCCTTCAAACAAAATTAAGAAATTTGAAATGTGAACACTTCTTTTGTAAGTTGCCAAATTACCTCATTTCAGGTCTAATGAAAACGCAGTATTAAATAAATTTTTACTTTTTAAATAATCTAGCTTTTTCGATTAGATGATTTCACACGGAATTACTCTTTATAACGAACTCGATGGTAGTTGCAAGATTAGAATATTTATGGTAAATTTTAGGAGACACAAACTTTTCGTCACCATAAGGGATGCTCCTTAGCAAAGCTCATATGTGTTATAGCGTTAGCGTATGTATGCCACCTTACTTTGTCAGTATAATACCCGTATCAGGTAAATAAAAATCAAAAACCGAAAAATCAAAATTTAGACCTTTTATTTTGATTTTTCGGTTTTTGCCACATTCATGTCTCGTTGTTTGATTGGATTTTTGGGGATCTGAAAGATAAAGCGTATGAAATCCACACAGTTGTTTTGAGTAAATACAATCAGCCCAATTCTAAATATTCCCCGGGACAAAACTTCCCGGGAGACGTATTCTTTCGGGAATAGAATGCTTTTAATCCGAATTCTCCGGTAGATTATTTTTATCTTCGATAGCAGGAATAAGAGTTCTGAATGTTCAGAACAGCTATTTTACATTTATTGACAATTTATTATATCAAACTGCAGAGAAAAAATAATTTATTCCCGGGGAGACAATTCCCCGGAAATTGGGCTGAATATGTAGGTACGTATTTATGCATTCAACACCTATGCATATGTACTATTGAACTCAATAAAAAAAACTTCCACGATTTGACATATATGTACCTGTGTCTCCAAGCACTCTGTGTAAAAAAATAGAACTCATTCAATGGTAAACAAAAAAATCTCCATTACAAATAAATAGCGCAGTTTGAGACTTTTGAAATGACGAACATAGATTGCACTTTTCACTAGATATTTGTGTAAAAGCTAGAGGCAATCACAAAAATTTCAAATCAATTGTAGGTATCCTTGTAACTATGTAGGTATGTGTATAATATAAACCAACAATCATCAGTCCTATTTTAAAACCATTTTTTGATTCCACAATATAATATCACAGTTTCTGGTTTTGATGATGAATCAAATCTAACAGAAAAAAAAAGACAAAATCCCAGAATAATATCAAGAAAACACTGCCAAAGCAAAAACAATCAAGTTTCAAAAAAAATTGAGACTATCTGTCGAAATATTGACAGAATAAATTTGAGCTGATGTGGAAAAATAAAAAATGTAAAAAAAAAAAACAAAACTCATCAAAAACACAAATGAAAAAAATAACGCCATCAACTGGATACTAAATGTGTCTGGCAAATATTACCTTCAATAAAAAAAAAAAAAAAAAACTAATAAACAGTCACAATTTCTTTTAATGCTATAGATAATCGGAGGTCTTTGGTCGTGTATATTGTTAGTTGTTTCTAAATGGGCACTTTGCATGGATTCATATTTTTTATCGGACTTTATCATATGAAATAAAATTAAGCTTTCAAATCCATTTAAATATATAACATCAAACTTTTTACTGCGGATTTGGTATGGTATTGTTAAGATGAAGATAACAGTTGAGTTTGGAAAGTGCATTCTACGTTTGAGAGAAGTTATAGTGTTTGGAAATGCGAAATGCGACTTATAAAGTTAACTAAAGTGTGCGACAGGGTACTACGCGTACTTGGGCTTATGTAAGATCATTGGGTGGTTGGACTATTTATGCATGGAATATATACAAAACAATATGATATATAGGTATATACAGTGCTGTGCAAAACATTTGCAACTAATATCACCTAGTTGAAAAACCTTATATTCGTCATAGAAGATGTTGTAAAATATCAAATATTTTCATTGCGTGGGCTTTATTATTTATCATGCTTACTAGAGGAAAGCCAAAAATCAAATCAACAAACACCTTCAACGAGTAAAATTTTTTTTTTTACAAAAAAGTGTCTGTTTTTGACTGTCCAAAACATTTGCCGTGACTTAAGGCCAAGTGACAAAAGGCCCAATTTGGGTGTTTGGCCTTATATCACTTTGAACTGTTTTCTTTAAAACCGAAACACCCAACCTCGCACCTACCCCAAATCCTATAGTGGTCCAAGCATGCCTCCCCCCCCCCCCATACATACCACATTATGTATACGCCGTAATGCTGGGTGCTCTAGGATTTCCCGGTAAATTCTAGAATTTCATTAGCTGCATTTTATTTTCCCCCAGATCTAATCCGGATCAGATCATGATAATAAAACAAACTGGATCACAAATTTATTTATTTCTCACAGTTGGCTTTATTTGCACAATAAAATTGACAGAAGGAAAATTTTCACAAATATAGTTTGAAATATATTTGGTATTGAATGTTTAAAATGGAACAGTTTTATTTTTTTAGTTGAATTTTCATTAAGTTAATAGTTTTTATGTATTTTTGTCCGTGCCTCGCGACGCGTCGTCTCTATTGAATGAAGAAAAACTCATACAAAAAAATTGGAATGATGGCGGCATTTGTTTGATTTCGAGAATTTTTAATTTTATTGAGTTTTTTCTGTAAATCTCAGCAGTGGTACCAACCTATAAAATTAAAATATTGCTAGGGAAGTGTTCAAAAAATGGATTTCGAAATCCAAATCTAGAAGCAGACCTGGATCTTGTGTTGTTTTTGTATTACTTGTATTTATGTTTCCAAATCCAATCCGGATCAAATCTGGGGGAAAATAAAATACAGCTATTATTTCGGCTTTTACAGTAACATAGACATAATACGTGGCGACCGACATGTCGAATTTATTCAATATATAGTTTCGGTTTTAAAGATGTCCGAAACATCTTTTATTGTAAAGGGAGTTTTTGGGAATGTTAGATAATTACATTTGGACTTATGTCTCAAAGAAAATTGGCCTTATGTCACTCTACAAATATGTAAATTTGGTCTTATGTCGCTTTTGTAAAGTGACATAAGGCCAAACACCCAAATTTGGCCTTATGTCACGGCACCAACCGACGCATTATGAGCACGGTAAATTAGTTTTCGTTATGTGGTTCGTTCCGTACATTATTTCGGTTCATAATAATTAAGATAATATCGTTTTGAGACAAAAAAGCGAACAAACATTTCAAACTAACAATTTTGATAAAAAGGGCGGAAACAGGTATTCTTTTGAAACTAAACCGAGAATTTTGAATGACTTAAAAAAAGGCATTTCTCAGAAAGAAAATTTGATCAAATATTTTATACATAAATCGACTGTGTGCGAATCACCTTGAGTGGAAAATTGTTGTGTCACTATAGAGGACGAAGGCTTTACAGTAAATGAGCACAAGAAGATTGGAAAGTTATAAATTTCAGCTAAAATATCAAACAACATGTTCACCAGAAGTCAATGTTCAACTACAGTACAGTTGTCCATTTCCCAATTAACAGTAAGACACCTAGAACTTCGGACCAAATTATGTGGTTTAAAAGTATGGTCAAAAAACCATTTATTAGCAATTTTTTGATGTTAAGTAGTATTCTTGTGTTAAATATTAAATGCTCTAGTCAATTTTTTAGTCAAACTTTAAAAACCAAATCACAAAATGTCTTCTAGTTTATGCTGAGAAAAATAACAAAAGTGCGTTTTCCTTAAATTCGACTTCAATTCCTTATTTTGGTGCTCCAAATGTCCTATTTCTACTAGGTGTGACCTACACTGTTATCTTCCCATTGCCATTGGTGCCTTTTGAAACTCGATACCCTATATGTTATTTTTTTGTAAGAAAATTGCCAATTCAAAATCTTCGAAAACCGAAAGGGAGTGCCCATTTTACTATGGAGCTGAATCTTTTGTTTATTATAAGGTATTTATTTGATTAAACACAAATACTACATATGTATTAAATAAGGTACAATTTAGAACAAAATCAGTTTTTTATTGTTTTATTTTTTTTTAATTTTGATTTTGAAAATTAATTTTTCAAAATGTTTTCCTGCAAACAATTTGAATTGAAAACAAAATAAAAGAATGGATTTCTAGCTTTAAAAAATGTAGGTCATGATATTTTAGGTATTACCGTTATTTTTTAATGATTTTTTTTACTATTTCAAGTCAAATTGCCCCTCCCAACTAAACGTGGGGAACTAGACCCACCACTGTACGATTTTTTTCTTACCTACACGCTCTAGTTTTTTGTCAGTCATAAAAATTTTGTACATACAAATGAAATGTGAGATATTCGCAAAAAGTATGCCATCAGTAATTGTCAGTAGTTGGTCATAATGCGACATATGGTCTAGCCCAAGTAAAATCGTTGGAGCTAGAAGAAGCAAATCTGTTCTTCTACAGCTTTAAAAAAGTAATATCTAAGGCTACAGATTTATAAAAGATAATTTCACAGCTTCCTATATTTTTATTTAAAATAGTGCTCTAAATTAAAGTTTTAGCACATTTTAAGCTCTATAAACTTATTTACTTATCTTTAAATCTGCTCCTTAATAATGTTCACTTGATCTCTTAATTTTAATTTTCAGGCATTGTAGAGCTTCAAAGAATGAATGCCCAATAGCAATCGCCTTTAAAGCTCCAAAAAAGCGGCTATAGAATTTATTACTGCATGAAGCAAAATACAAGCGCATGCGTAAAACGAAACGTCAAAAAATAGCTTTAAAAGAAATTCACAAAAAGCGGCTGTGGAGTTAAGTATTCCATACAGCAACATTAAGTATTCCGAAACGTCAAAATTAAGCATTAATAGAGCTAAAAGAAGTGGTCTTAGAGCTGCATATTAATGTTTTTATTCAGTTGACTCAGTCAATCATATTATAGGGTGTTACGATATAGAACAGACAAATTAAACAGAACAAATTTAACAAGGGGTAGAAAATAAGTAAATTTCTTTCACTTTATGTAGTTTTGAGCAATTAGGCGTTATACAAGGCGTTTTTCTTTTTAAGTTCAGAGTAGTTCAGAGCTGAGCCCGAACTGTCAAACAAAAATGTTGTGTTTCTTTTTGAGTTCAGAGCGCTCAGAGCTTGGAGTTTGTGTTACTTTTTTCGTTCAAAGAACGTTCAGAGCGTGCTCCATGAGCTCAGAATAAAATAACCGAGCAGACGGAGTAAAAAAACTGAGCGCGGCCAACTTCATACAGTTTCCATGTAATTTGACAGATATAACAATTGAGTGCTCAGGTGTGTTTCATAATTAAATCGGAGTGCTCTGAACATACTCTGCTCAGAATTTACTCCGTTCGATCAGAGTCTACTCAGAGCTCTGCTCTGAACAAACTCTGAACTAAAAAAGAAAAACGCCTACAGATTTCAAAAATATGCCGATGGGAATCGATAGGAAGGTTCTCCTTATTATTAAAAGGCTGCGTAGCTAAGTCGCCATTTTGAAAAGACGGATTTTAATCGGTATCTAAGCTCTGAAGGAAAACAAATTTTCACATTTCAGATTTGTAAAATTTAGACCAAAAAAATATCTAGGTAAATTTCTTTTAAAAAATTTATACAAATAAAAGAGAGTATTTCTCGTACTATTGTCCTCCTCAAAATATTGAAATGCACAAACATTTTGTTTTTTGACAATTTTTTTTACAAAAAAAATATCGAGAAAGTAACACATTTTTGGAATAAAAAAGTACCTCCTCTTATATAAAACAATGCGCTCATATTCAATATTCACTTTCCTTAACCTTTAAATTCTAAAACACCCTTTATTTTATTAAAGCAAAAACACTAAATTGTCATCTTTATGTGATTTAACTGCTCGATATCAACAGTTAATAACATTGCAGCTCTCAAACAATAGAAAATATAGCTGAAAGCTATATTGCAGCTCTTTTGAAGATATTATTTTTGCCTAATTAAAAATGGCGACGAGATAGAAAATTAATGAAATACTTTTTTAATTTAATTAAAAAAACGACATATCTATATCCATTCTCACTGAAAAACACACGAAATTGTATTTTTTTTTTTTTCAAAAATAAATTTATTTCAGTTTTGAAAAATGTATTTCTAGGAATTCCTAAATTGTTGAGTTAATATTTTTTTCTTTTTATGAGCTTAATTTGCAGAATTTCAAGTGCGCGTTGTAATTTAAAATTAAATCGTACTTAAATTTCAATAAAATTTAACCGAAAATTATTTATTTATTTTCGGGGAAATTATGCATTATCCAAACTACTATGAAAATATTAACTTATTCTTCGGTAGTATTACAGCTTAATTAGCTGATGAATGCACAGTCAAACTTCCCTTTCGTTCTAAACAATAAATTTATTTAAATCGTTATCGACCTGTATATTTGTATTTAAAAAAAAATAACACATAAAACAATTACTTACTGCCCTTTCTTTATTTTTATTTCCAGAACGAAGTTGGATACTAGTTTTTTCTTTAATAGGTATGTATTACCAGTTCATTGAAAAGTAAGGAGGAATAATATAATTCATAATAATAATCGTACAAAAATCCATTAATTAATTAATAATATACTGCTGGAATTTTTAATTGATCTTGTAGCTTTCTGCTTGTAAAGAAAAAAATTAATTTTAAATAAGAAAACAAGAAACTTTAAAAAAAACAACAACAAAACCTATAACATAATTTTATATAAAATTGTTTTAATCAATACGTTTTCAAAATTAATTTACAAACAATAATTTTGTTCAAATTGTTTATTTACTAAGAAATTCTTATAAACGCCATGACTCTTTTATTATTTTGATTTTAAAAACTGATTTCCTACTTTCAATTCACTAACACAGTACTTCAAGCAAAACACTTTAATAAAAACATTGGATAACAAAAAAATTAAATCAAACCTTTTATATCCAAAAACTAATCAAATCTATAGTCATTTAGTTGTATAACAATCCAGGATTATATTACACATATACCTACATGGTGAAATTGTGTCAGAAACACATGTTTCCTGCCAATGTTTTTCCGGCGCGACGTTGTCCTGTCTTAGCGCTATGAATTGGAACTGGAATATATAATAAAATGAAATTGAAATCCTACTTCTAGAGGATTTACCATCAGATGAAGAAGTAAATAACCAAATGTTATGACCCTTAAAAAAAAATTTAGCCAAACGTGTTACACACTGATAAATTTTTATATATCCATTTTTTGGGATCTTGTAATCTATTACACGTGAATATAAGAGTGAGAGGTGAAAAAATTCTTTTTATTATTTTTTGCCTGTTTTTAGTTCATATGTATAATATTCCCTTAAAATAAATAATACAAATTAAGCATTAATGGGGTAACTGTGGCGTATACGTACTTTTTTATCAGCATACATATACTAGTTAGACTTAAAAATCTGTACATCACAGCTTTAGAGTTCACTTTATAAGATTAGAGTTAAGTCAGAGTTTTTTGTTTAAAAATATTGAATTTGATTGCGAAATTTATCCCTTTACTTCCTTCCCTTTAGCCCTAACTATCCCTTAATACTTCCTTCGGCACATATATTTTTTTGTCTTTTAATCACTGACGAACAGGTCAAATTCGTCGCACAATTTTTATATAAGCGTTTCTTAGGCCCATTTGCTGAAACGAAACTTAAGTATTTAAGTTCAACATGTGACAGTTTACGCTGAGGAAAAAGTAGAACATAAGCATTTAAGTTGAACATAAATATTTAAGTTTCGTTTTAGCAAATGGCCCTTAGTACTACAAATACCTATTTGAAGACCTAAATTCTACATCAATAGAAACAAATAAGTTATATTTTTTTAAAAAGGCTTATTAAATTATAAATGTCCCTTCCTATAAAAATCGGTCAAATTTTCGGCTCCGTTGTGTGTTAATCTAATTTAATACAAATCCTACGAAAAAATCCCCAACCAAATCGGATGATGTTAAGCCTAGTTATGCGCGTACAAATACCATTTCATTTAAAGGTATTTTCACGATTTTCCGAAAATGTTGGTCTAATTTTCTGATTTCCGGTTAAATTTTGAAATTATTTGCTCCTTTGAATATTAATCTGGTTCAATACAAATCCAACAAAAAAGATCCTCAACCAAATGGGATGATGTTAAGACGAGTTATGCGCATACGAACACAAAAAGGGATTCATTTTTATGTAATTCTATTTAATTAATTTTAACATTAGAGGAAGCGTTAAAATTAAAAAGCAATTTTTGAGAAAATTGTCCCTATACCGCGGCTACACTGTAGGCACTCTATTATGGTCTATTTATTTTCAATAATAACTTAGTGCTTCATAGTCAACTTAAACAATAAATTCACGTCCAATTGTAACTTATTTTCTTTTTGATTCCAAGAAGTAATCAATGAAAATATTTAAGTAATACTCATGTCGTTTTCGATTGGATTTTCAGAGTGTTTCACTCCTTTTTGATTCCAATGGAATATGAAAAACTCTCTTCCGTAATATGTGTATCTATGTAGAAGTTAAAACTAAAATTAATTCTTCAATAATTTCAATTCCAGAACATCTCAAGAAGAAGCATTTACTATTTTAACAATTAATCCAAGACATACTTTTAAAAATATGTGTGTTTTCAGAGTGCACTCCTAGCACTCCTTAATGAAATCCGGAGTGAAAAAACACTCCTAAATCATCACTCCGAACAGCAAATGGAAGGTTTTTGGAGTGTTGGGAGTGTGGATGGAGTGAAAAAAGAGTGCTAGGAGTGACCAACGGAAAACGACATCAAATTAAAAACTACAATGCTTCCATGGTGTGTTTCTTATAATGTTCTTAAAAATAATAAATTTTATAAATTTGATGGCACAACAGCTCATGAAGAACTAGGTCCTAGTGACTTACAACTCTCAACCATTCCTGTGTGCGTGTCTGCAGGAATGGAGGGGACCTACAGTTTATTGCCGAATTCGAACGGCTAACGAGCGGCACTTTTCTGTGACAGGAGATACTCTTGGAGGATTTGTCAAATCCTCGCAAGAGGCAGTACCCGTTTTTTCTTTTAAATAAATAGGTGGCGAGGCTTGGGATCGAACATTAGACCTCCGGCATGAATGTCCATCGCACTAACCATCACGCCACGGCTACTACCAATGTAATAATAATGTTCTTAAAATTCAATAAGTTTCAGTTAATAATGTGACATCTAAAAAAAGTTGAACTTGAAATTTAAACTTAAGTTCAGGTACAGTTGAACTTAGACTTAAGCCCCGCTGTAAAGCTGACAGTAAAAGTTGTTATTTGGTTTTTATTTACTTTTTTTTAAAACTGTATATATAAAAAAAATGAATCCTTTTATGTGTTCGTCCGCGCATAACCCGGCATAAAATCATCCGATTCGTTTGCGGGTTTTTTGTTGAGCTTGTATTAAATTAAAATAACACACAACGAAGTCTAAAATTGATAATTCGAACGAAAACTAGAAAATTCAACCAACAAATTCAGAAAATCTTGAACACACAAATCTCGAAATTTCAAACTTTCTGAATTAGTTTTTTGTTCATACGCACATAAATCGGCTGAACACCATCCAAATTGGATGGAGATTTTTTTGTTGCACTTGTATTCAACCAAACTTATAAAACAGGTCTCTTCAAGCAATATAAAATATTTTAAAACAACTTTTTTGTTTGTTATATGACATTTATTTCCATTCTCACATGCCTAGATACAAGCAATTTGAAAGAAAGCAAAAAAAGAAAACACAGAATTATTATTATTACGACCGCTTCCTTTTTTCTTTCAACAATAATAAATCGGCTCTTTGAAGCCTAAGCAAAATGATTCCTATCTCGTCCCTTATGTCATTTTCATCGTTGCTAAAATGCTGTAGTTATGTCTTGTCTTAGTCCTAAATAATGTAGGTACATACTTTAAAGGTCAAAAGCAAAAATAATGAAAATTATCTTCATTTATATCAATATCACGTTTTGTTTACTTTTCAAATGACCATCATGTTCGCATTTAGGGTAATTAACTAAGTTCCACCCCCTGCAAATATATTTACATTATTTCGTTTACAAAATCAAAATTTATTATCCAAGAGTGAAATTAAAGTAACCAGCATGGAAACTTTATGTTAATGCTTCATGAAATTCTTAAATGAAAAATTAAGTAATTACATAATTAAAAACACTCTTTATAAGTAATTCCGAATTTTTTGACTTCCATAAAGGCTACGAAAAATTGGTTTATTTTACAAACTTTTGTACTTTGAACGAAACATCAATTAACGAATATATTTTTTTAGTGAATTTACGAAATATTTTTCCGAGTGTCGGATTATCTGCGATTTTTTTTTTCTAAAAAAAAAAAAGTTAAAACCCAAATGAATTGTTTAAATCGACCAATGTTTACCAAACACTGATGTTTGCAAGTTGAATGTCTATATTTTGGGATTTTTCAACATGTTCTATGAGGAAATCTTACAAAAGGTGGAATTTCTTCCAGTTTGTACGGCTGGCTAATTAAAAAATACATTGGGCCCTACCAATAATCAATATTTCAGAAAAAATGGACCATAATGGAATTGGCTATAAATAATAGACCGTGCATGGTATTATACCTAAACATTTAAGAGGACTTGAAATATTAAAAATTGAGAATATAATGTATGGTTAATTATTTAGGATGCATAACGTTATGGTTAATTTCTCTGCAATATTTAAGTCATAACCAAAATTGATTATTGGTAGGGCCCATTGACTTAAAATGGATACAAAGTATTATTCAATAAAACGCACGACTGGATCGCACAAACTTGCTCTTGTAGTAAAAGTTTCTTCGAATTTTAAAGATTAAGGGTTTGTTTCACAATGTCTGATTAAAGTTCCAATTAAGCTACATGGAACTTATTTGTCACTTAAAAACCGCATTTACGTTTCACAATATCTGAATAGGTCTAAGTGGCACTTAAAGTTCTGAATATTTTACAGGCCGGTTGAGGTTCCGATTAAAAAATTAAACTGGCATTTAAAATATCTACAGCTGCTGTCAGTGCGACTCACACAACAAATACATCAATAGTTTGGACTAGTAACGGATATTTGTATGAGTTAACTCAATTACTTAAATACTTACTTCACGACACCCTTAACACCATAAAAATGCAATTTCAAAACGCACTTAAGTATTTTAAATCACTCACATTCACATATCAACACAAAATTTCTAACTGGATTTTATCAAATTGCAGTAAGGGGCCTTAAAACACCAAAGTAATGTTGTTTGTTACCAGTTCTGGGTCCAAAAAGTTTAATTATGACACTTTAAAATTCAAAACTTGAGAATAAATTAATAATTATTTGATTGATTATTTTCAATCAGTCAAATTCCTTGGAAAACTGGAATAACTGACAACTAGCTAAGTGGCACATAAATTTATGATTGTGAAACGCAAAGGTTTTTAATGAGAGGATTTAAGTTGTGGATAATTTATGTGTCGGATAGTTATAGGGAACTTTAATCAGACATTGTGAAACAAACCCTAAGTGTATTAAAATTAAATAATTTTTTTTTTGGGGGTGGCCCCGGCGCAGTGGAAGTAGTGCTTGACTGCCAACCTGGATGTGTGGGTTCAAGCCCCAGTCTAGGCAGCATTCTTTTCTATATTCCCTCAACTGAACGCCACCCCTGGGATTTAATGAGATCATCAAAAACCTTATTTCTCAGTCCACTGTGCCAACAAAAATCTATCCTATCCTTCTATTCCTTCTAACATTGCCTAATTTATAAGACCCTAGGTCTTACTGGCAAATATATGTTTGTGTTGTTTTTTTTTTTTTTGAAGCCTTAAGTTTAAACTAGTATTATACATTATAGAGCTTAAATTGAAAAATTGTTAAAAATCAACATAAATCGAAATAAATTTATTAAAAAAGTCTTCTTAAATTATTTTGAGAGCTAAAAAAAAGGACACCATCTGATTTCTTTAACTTACCTTAGTTTTAGAGAAAAAAAAAATTAAAATCGTAGGAGCGGTTTTTTTTTTTAAATTAGTTTTTTTATATATAAAATTTTGTAAACATTTTAAAGAGACAAAATTTGTAAACAATTTTCTTAGTATTTATTTATGCCGGCTTAAAAATTAAATTTTGAAAAAAATTATCCACCCGTTTTGGAAATATCGAATTAAAAAAAAAAAAAAAATTAATTTTTTTTTTAAATCCAAAATTTGTTTTTTTGAAAATGATTTAAACTTTTAAGAAGCTTTTGTATAAAAAATTTAATTTAAATTGGTTAGACCCATAATAAGATAGTTCGAAATAAATAAAATGGTTCTATGAGAGGTACCGTTAATAATGGCTGACTGTAAATTTTGTTTTTGTCAGATCATAGACCATACTAATATTAGTATTCACAACAATTTTAATCAAAATCGTTGGAGTCGTTTTCGAGAAAATTTATATTTTCTGTAACGATTTTTTTAACATTTATATGGAAGGTACCGTTAATTTTGACTATATAAGAAAAAGTTTTGTAATTTTGACTATATAAGAAAAAGTTTTGTATAAAATATTTTAGATAATGTTTCATAAAAATCAACTGAGTCGTTTTAAAAAAAAAAAAATTGAAACTTTTTTTAAAAATCCAAAAAAAAGTTTTTGGAAAATTTTGCTATACAAAACTATTTAAATTTTTCAGAAGATTCTCCATAAAAAAAATTATCAAAATTAGTTTATTCCTTTTCTAGAAAAAACGAAAATAAAAAAAAATGGTTCTATGGGAGGTACCATTTAAAACCATTTTTTGGAAATTTAATTTTTACAAAAAGGTAGCATATACCTAATAAAATGTATTGATTTTTTTTTAGAAAAATCTGTCGAGCCATTTTTGAGAAAAATAAGATTTTCCAAAAATGCTAAAAAAATTATATAGCCGGTACCGTTATTTTTGGTCCTAAAAATAAAAGGAAAAAAACGTGTCGGGGTAATGTCCTGAAAACACTTTATACCAAGTTTAATTAAAATCGGCCCATGGGTTTAGGCTGTAGGCGAGTCCACAGACAGACAGACAATAGACAGACAGATGGACAGAATTGCGAGACCCACTTTTTTCGTCTTCCCTATCATCGTAATGGCAAGTTTGATTGTTATCTCGAATTCGATTTTTTGTACGAATCCATAACTTGCCCTATAGTACCTATATCGCAAGTAAAAAAGAGAAATAACAAATATTTATAAATTTAAATATGTATAAAAGTCAGAAACCCGTTGATTTTAGTCTCAACATTGCGAGTTAACCTAAAAAACCTGTATAGGGTGTGAAAATAATAAATTCACAGTATGTAGATATTTAAGATATGAGATAGGACCTTTTGATATGTTATCAAGAATATAGTTTAAAAAGCTGTCTTCTATTTCTGAGATTTGTTCCCTTTAACTTTTTGAATCCACCCGAAAGGGATGCAGACCTAAAAATAATAAACTAACTCATGCTGTTCAAAAGTATTTTTCACAGGATTTGATGGGATTCATTTGATAGACGTTGTAAGTTATACTTTACACATTAAAAAGGATCAACACGGCTAGAATAGCAAACAATCACTGGTTACTCATTCACACATCTCTGCAAATTGGAAATTTAATTTAAAATTAACCCACTGGGCTGCTGCTACTGGCAGCCTTATACTTGTACATATGAGGATAAAAAAAAGAAAAATTCAGTATGTTTACAGGAAATTAAAACGTGTTTGTTTGTGTTCTGTCCTATAGTAATTGCGATTACTTCATGCATGTTATTTGGAAAAGTGATTTTTAAATAGTTGCGTTTTATTAAATTGAGCTGTTATTCCTTGTGAAATATGAAAGGATTAGAGTGGTTTTCCGGGTTTCCGGAAAAAACTGGCCTGGCCTTCGACTTTTAGTTTAATGAAACTGGTAGTTTAATGAACTGGTAACTATTGTTTTTGTCACCAACCATTCAAAATTCGCCCTATGTTCCTCTTACCTAAAAATAAACTGCATGGTAACTTTTTATGCAACGTTACAATGATATCTCATTTAATTATATCCAAATATGCCAGTTGGCAAAACAGGCTAGGGCGGAAAAATAGTGAAATAATTTCAAAGCAAAAAATGGATAATACACCCGTCTACTTGAATAACTTCTAACCTGTACTATTTTCAATCTTTCTTGTCGGCCGTTCTATATGTAGGATTACTGCAGATGCATACATATGTACATATCCTTTATTGTCAACAGCAGTTATTTGCAACGAGTTTTTTCTTTGCAAAATACAGGGTGTCACGAAACTCAAAGTCAAGCGGGTACCGGATGATAGGGGAGGTTGTACCCGTTCTGGGAAAAGTAAGAAAAAAATCCGTCTCGCTTGGTTAAGTTATAATACCAATATTAGGAAAAGAAAAGTTAAAATCGATACCCTGACTTACTTTGAATCGACTTAATAATAATTTGTTGAAATTGTTTTAGTAAGCCAACAGATTTAAACATTTTGTGTGCATCATTCAATTATCAAATTATTTCAATCATTATAATCAGAACACTTAATAAATAGTGGGTGTTTTCAAAATATTTTTCAGGGCGTTCATTTCCATAAATGACAGAAAAAGCATTTTAATTATTATTATTAAACAAGCACGACTGATTACGAATTTATAACGTTGTCAGATAAAGACAGTAAATGTTATGCTTATAGGTGTATGTGTAGTTTGAGTCGTACCATATGCTTTTCAGAATAAACAATCGTGTGGAAATTGCTAAATATAATTGATTGATTCTGCACTAAACAATATGGTGTTGACTGAGAAAGATTTTCGAGTTTAATTTAACACGAAACACGATGCTATAATGGATTCAACGAAATTCCATTTTCAATCATAATGAATTCAACATCATGTTATCTGATGTGTGGGTAAGGGTGTCCATTATTTTCAAAACTCTATTTTCTGAATCAAGAGTTTATGCATTAAAGAAAATCGCCAATGCTCTACACGAAAGTAAAGCAATTTTCTAAAAAAAAGCTCAAAGCCCTATTTTCCAGAAAGTAAATTTTTTGAGCAAAAACCTGGAACGCATTTTCTTAACAACTATACTTTGGTCAATACAGATACGGATTTTGTTTTTATTTAAGCCGTTTTTAGAAAATTTGGAAAAAAAAACGAAATTGTTGTATGTCAGAGCTACCTGTTCTAGATGAGCTCCGCCAAAAGCTCAAATTTCCCCTCTATACCAAATTTGAAGGAAATCGACCCACCTACCATATACAGTTGACTAACAGACGCACAGTCACGCACGGAAGCACAAGCCAAACGGACGGTATGGTGTAAACTACTCGTAGTATATGGTTACAATTTCGATTTTTTTTTGACAACAAACCATTACTTGCCCTATAAAGCAATTAGTAATAAGTATAGCTTGAGAGCAAAAATATAAAACCTCAAAAGTTCAAAATTTCCAAATGTGTGTAGGAAGAGTATGACTTTTACATTGGGTGTGATAAAATTTGTTTGGTCATTTAGTTTAGGTTAGTTATACATACATTTTAAATTAAACAAAAAAAAATGTTTGGGATGTAACAGACACCCTTATGTACCTACTTACCTACTTTATTTGAAAATAAAATCATTATTCAAGCAGAAATGAAAGCAACATGTTCGACTTCTATAGGTTGTGTAAAATAATAAAATGCAAAATTTAATGAAAAAACGAATTTAATTTAAAACAAAAAAAAACATTAAACCGCAATTAAAAAAAAAATCACTGACTATTTTCAAAATACATATTGACCTTATAAAAAAAAAAATATTTTTTTTTTAACAAAAACAAAAATAATATTAGGTCCGTCAAGCTGGGTTCACCACAACAGAAATTCAAAAATCTAATCATGCCGGAATTAGGGGCTAATTTGGGATTGGAGTACTAACCTAGCCCCTAATTCCTGCATAGTTAGATTTTTAAATTTCCGTTGTGGTGGATCCATCTCGACGGACCTAATAATTCTCTTATTTGTGTTTTCCTTCTTCCTTTTTGGAAAATCTTTAAGTGACATGTACCTACCATTATTTTTGGAACTTTTAAAGGTCCTATTTCGCCTCTATAGGGAAGCACCTAAAAATCTTAAGTTCAAATGTTTTCTATGCATAAATTCATATTTTTTCAAGACTTTAGACTACGATTAGGTTTTTTTAGACGACACAATTAGTTTGTATAATGTGAACTGAAACCATTCATTAAGGCCTAAGGCCAGAAAATATTCACACAAGTTCAAATCGAAGAACGATGCATAGCGATAAACTTGATAAGGCGATGTGCTGTCATATTACCTACTTAATTGACATCGTTTTTGAAAGAATGCAGAGGTACACGCACAATCCTTAAGGATAAATATGCCTTAAGGATTGTGCGTATGCTCTCATCATACGCAGAAGATATTGACGTAACTAGATATTTAACCCATTTCCGGCTAGCGTTGCAAAAAAGCAACGTCATACCTGAGAACTTCTGGAACTTAACTGATGATAAATTTAGGTCAACTTATTAATGAATTTGAGAGTTAATTGAATCTATTCGACCTGTTTTTGGAATTTTTTCAACAAATATGAAATTTTCGAAATTTTGAGGTAGCCTTTTTGAAATATATTTTAAAATTTTATCAGAATTAAAATTTTTCAAAATGATGTTAACTGCAGGTAAATAAAGGTTCAAATTATTCTGGAATAATGTTGACGCAATTCATATGAGATACCTGTCTGACAGGCGAGATGAAAGCACTACGTTGCGTTTTCGCAACTCTCGCCTAATCCAGTTGCATTTGAACCTAAAAATATATTTCCTTTCGTTGCGTTTTAAAATCAGATTGAACGGTTTTTTCTCACAAAAATGTGTGTTGTTTATACCAATTTTTTAAGAAGCATAATTTTTGATTGGATCCTATTCAACAAAAGGATGATTATTTTTTTTTTTTTAGGTCCATTGTTTTTTCAATTTTTGTAAAGTTTTTGATTTGTATCTTCCAGGGTTGGTTTGAGAAACTTAAAATTTATTAAGCGTATAAGTAATTTTATTCTATATTAAAAAAAAATTAAATTAAAAAAAAAACAGTTTTTTTTTATTTTTTTAGGTCAATTTTGTTTGCAGTTTTTGATTATTTTTTTGTTTTTAAGGGTTTTTTTTTCAGAAACTTCCAACTCATACAACAAATGGATAATTTTGGTGTTCTTTTTTTAAAAAAAAATAAATTTTGGGAAAAATAATTTTTTTTTCTTATCGTCTTAAAGGCTACATTTCAGAAAAATATTTTGAATTTTTTTTTATTTTTTTATTAATTTTTGAAAAAAAAAAAAATATTTTTTAGGTGAATTTTTTCTTTTACTTTCGATAATTTTATTATTTTCAATAATCTTTTCATTACCAAGAAGTGTATCTAGGTATATTTAATTATTTTTTTATAAAAGTATTCATATGAAGTTCAAGAATTCCATGTAAGAAGAAAATTTTATTTTTTCAATAATTTTGACACTGCTTTGGGCGAGCGTTGCGAAAACGCAACACGAATTTTCTAGGAAACCAAAAGCTTTTCTAATTTTTTTTAAACTTCCTCTAATTACACAAACAATATCCAGTGTGTGAAATTTCAAGTTTCTGAGTCAACTGGAACTGGTAGCCGCCGGAAATGGGTTAACCTTAAAATTTCCAAAACGAAGATTTTACTTCTTTTATTCAAAAGTCCTAATAGCGAGGTTTCTTCAATAGAGAGCTATATGAGTATCTTTTTTCTACTAATTTTATTTGAATAACATCTACATATTTTCTTTTCCATAATAAACAAAATGGTAGCAATTTGGTTTAATTTATACGAAGAACATTTAGCTTTTTTTATTGAGATTTTTAATGTGCATAATAATAAGCTCTGAATTTTCCAAGAATTTTCCAAATTGATCCCAAAAGAACTCAGATTGGTCCATTGGGACCACGACCACCGAAAGAAATTAAAAAAGTTTGCGTCTGTAGACCTATATCCTGTTGAGTAGAACCTTATGGCATTCCCCCCGCTGAGCATTTTATTGATTTTAACCTGGATCGTTAATGGCAAGATGCCAATTAGGAAAAACAACAAACAAAAGACTTTTCTAAATTAACATAATAATTTAAATTGCCTTTATCATTAACATTCTTTTCGGGAGGTATACTTTTTGTTTTAAAAAACCGAAAAGTTTCTGGAAATGCAGGGTACTCGTATTATTTATAAAAAAAAAAAAAAAAACTTTTTTTTTTCCAACACGATGTAACCTTAAGGATCTACTTCCAAGGAAATTTGTGTGGCTTTTCATTTAAACTGTTGAACTTTGTTTTTCAAAATTGAAAACGTATACAAAATAAAATGCACAACTGGATCGCACGAGCTTGCTCTTGTAGTAAAAGTTTCTTCGAATTTTAAAGATGTAGATAATATAAGACATATAATTAATAATAATATATCTGGGGCCCTGTCAAGACGAGCAAAATGAGCGGCGGGCACTACCTATATTTTCTTGTAACGTTTCGTTGGATTTTCAAGCCCTCATAACTTTGGTCTAGATAGAGCTAGAGGGCTAAAATTTTCAGGATTAGATGTAGTCCGCAGACTTATAAAAACACACCAAATTTAATATTTCTAACTTTTATACTTTGCGTCTAATTCATGCTCAAAAAACGTTGATTTTGTCACTGACTCCACTCATCAAAACCTAAAGGGTATTTCCCAAAGTCCTTGAAAGCTGAAATTTGGAATGTAGGATAGAATTTATACACAAACAACAACAAAATTAAGAAACTTGTAACATTAACCCTCCAACACACCAAAAGTGGGGGTGCAAGAAAAATCCCCAATCATATGACTTTCTCAATTCGTGGTGAAGAACCAACAGTGGTGAAAATCATGAGATTGCACTAGTATGCGTGTTTAAACGCTTTTTATTGCTGCAACTTATGTTTTGTCAATGTGTGACATTATTACGCATACATGCTAAAATGATATAACTCTTATCGGGCAAAAAAGTTAATTGTTGCACTCCAAGTGCCTGTTTATATTGGATTTTAACGAATGGCGCATCCAATGAGACGGGTATATTTTATGTGGTGAAAAAGAGAAGGGAAGATTCCATCTAAATTATGCCGATGCATCAGTTTCAATAAATATAATCCGATTCAGCATCATGAAGATTTTTTTTTTTTTGTGGATTTTAGGGGTGTGAGATAGGGAAGGGTAGAAGGCCAAGTCATACTTTTTGACCATGATGTAGGGTCTGTAGAGTTAGGGCTTGGAGTTAGGTCTGGTAGAGTTAAGGTGATATTACATTGTCATATATATATGGCAAGTTTGCCAAATAAATATGGCTCAAAAATGTCATATAAGTGTGATAGTCATATTTATATGACAAAATATATAAGACTCCATATATATGACAATCATGAACTATTTTGAATTTAAAAAAAATATATGATTTAATGAAACGTGATTGGTCAAATATATCGTATTTTTTTTAAATATTTTATTTTTCGTAGCAACTGTTTCATATTTGTAAACAAAAATTGACAGAAAAAGCTTGTGAACATTATATGGCATACATATATGGCATAGTCTATTAATACTTGTGATATATACAAATATTGTGCCATATTTTATATGACTAGCATTGGTCATATATATATGACAATGTAATATCACCTTTAAGAGCTTTTATCTTCATGAGATCTCATAACTTTTTCACAGCGAAAGCGTTATGTCCATGTGAGTCTTGGCGACCTTTTTTACATGAAATGTTTTTGGTGGGATGCATTTATCCAATTAATAAATAAAAGAATTGGAATGGAACATACCATCTCAATTCTTGAAAAAATATGAATTTATACAGAAGAAAATTAAAAAATGTCTTAAAATTTTTTTGAAAAAAAAAAAAAAAAACTTGTACGTCATTTTTAAGAATATAATAATATACAACTAAAACCATAATTTCAAAATAATCCATCAACCCGTTTTCAAAAAAATGATTTTTCAAAACAAAATTTTGATTTTTTTTTTTAAATAATCGAAATCGATAAAATCCAAAATCAAAAAATCGGTTCTATTACAGTTCCCTTAATAACGGTTTTTTGTAAATTTTTTTTTTGACCAATATTGTAGACCATATACCACCAATAGTACACACAAAAATTAAAAAAAAAATCGTTTAGCCGTTTTTCGGATAAATAACTTTTTTTCCATTACCTACTTTTGTTTTTTTTTTTTTTTAATAAAGTTATTCAAATGAATAGTTTTTGAAAAATTAAAATTCAAAATTTTCAATAAAAAAAAAATATGCACGTCTTGATCGCATGAACTTACATACTTGTAATTAAAATCTATTATGTTAGGTATATCATTTTTTTTTTTTTTGTTTAAGAAAAATTAGCTAAAATTTTTTTTAAATGTCATATTATTTGAACTACTCAGAAGCAGCAGACTGAAGATCGGTCAAATCATTCAGAAGAGATACGCGATTAAAAAACATAACGCTATTTCTGCGGTAAAATTAGTTTGGCAAGAACCTGAAACGCAGTTATTCTGAAACTATTTTGATCATTATCAAAATCGTTATGTATAGCCGTTTTTGAGAATATGTAAAAAAATCGAAATATTTGTATGTGACAGAGCTACTTGTTCTAGATTATCTAAATCGAAAGTTCAATTTTCCTACTTTTTTCACATTTTCTCGTTAAATCATCACTACAGTATTGAGCCATTACAATACATCTTATTATCTCGCAACCTTTTAGCTCTGAACCTCAAATGCAAATTCTCACGAGCCAGAGTCGTGCATTTTATGTATTTTTAGATATTCTCTGTCATCGAAATGTCATAATCAATAAAATCTCAAGTTCGTTTTTTTTTTTTTTGTACAAACGAAGAACTTATGACTTAAAGCTTGCACGCAGTGCTGTCGTTTTAGAAATGACCAGGGCAGTACATTAAAAAATGTTATGCATAATTTTAGAGCAAATACGCAGAAAAATTTTGTTTTAATATTTTTTTCATTAAAAAAACGTTTAATTATAGCAAACAAATAATTTAAGTTATAAATAAGCCTTTTAATTTAAGTATTCAGAAAATATTCATTGAAAGTACAATTTAATGAATTAATCAACTTTTTTGTAATACAAATATTACAATGAATACAATGTTGATTATTTAAACGCACATATTTATTATGAATATATTCAATATGACTAGTTTTAGTGGATGAAAGCTAAAAGTATTTTTTACATTAAGGTTAACAAAACAAATTTTGAATGATCAGAATATTTATTGCCTTTTTATTAAGTATTTGTATGTTTTGAATCCATATTCAATAGCACTGCTTTGCCTTATTAATTATTTTGCCACTAAAATTGAATTAACTGTGGATGTCAGTAAAGAGTTTCTTTTTTTGTCTTTTACTGCAGCTACAATACAAAATACGCGCTCGGCACTCGCACTGCTATGCGGGAAACATAAAATAGAAGCAACAAATGTTTTCAAGTGGAGGCACATTGAAGCATTAAAAGCGTTTTTTAAATTAAATGTTGCGCTCCAAAAATCTTCAAATTTCAAATTCATACTTATAAGATTTTGATGTGCAAGAGCTCTTCATTCGTCATCTAGCTCATCAACAAGTTCTTCATCAATTAAATTTGGGAACAGATTTATGGGTGGTGTAAGGCTTGGTGATTTATTTTGCTGATCTATAATTCGTATGGCTTCTAAGGCTTTATCTTAAAACTTACTCCTTTTTCTGATTTGCGTACATAATTCAATAATGTAATATCAACACTGCTTTTACGTTTTCTATAACGTCACATGATAATACTTAGAAAAATGTTAGCTTGTGCCCTAAGGTAGATCTATTTTGAGTCTAAAAAGTAGTTTGCATTGCAAAAATCAATCGAATTTAGGTGTCATCGACAAATTCGTTTTTAACAAAGTTCGACAATAAAGTTTTAAAATACAATTTTACCGTTGCGTTGAACTTAAAAGCAAGATGTAAATATGGGGTTATTCTGATTAATATTCAATGTTGATTTAGTTTGTTAATTTTAAAATAGGTATGTATGAATATACCTATTTCATTTCATTGGTCCAGTTTTTTTTTGGTTAGATTTATTTATGAAGATTTATTTGTAAACAACGAATTACAGAACGCAATAGAAAAAGCAATACAGAGAGCAAAATGCAGTACAAAACAGAAATGAGCAGTACGGCAGTACGCACCACCCGAAAGCATTACATGTATTGCTGTTGCAGTACTTTCGACAGCACTGCTTGCACGTCGTCACAACATATTTACTTTCTTATAATTGGACTTTAAATCCTATTTCTTTTAAGATATGTGTATCAACTCAAACTTAATGCAAAATAAAAATTTCAAAATATAGTATAGAACCTTTAATATCTAGAGGACTCTTCCAACTCAATAACTTTGTCATATCAGTGAGCTCAAAAGCAGATTATTTCTTGACAAACACACAAAGTGTCATGAAATTCAATTTTCCAGCAGCTTAAAATGTGTTCGTTTCGCTGCCATATTACATCTAGGCAAAGAAAAGACATAATACACATTGTCACTTGGTGCTGTAATGGTTTTCAAAAAAATAATAATAATAATAAATAAAATAACGACAGTTCCGTGATGGGGATTTATGGCACATTTTTACGCAAGAATCGATTCCATTTAAAATGTCAAGAGTGATGAATGCCAATGCATTTGGAAATATAACATTTAAATGACATGAAATGATATTTTTTCACTTAGGTTTTGAATTTTGTTGACTTTTCTGTAAAATCTGATTTTACCATGAACTGAATTTTTAAAACTTTTGAAAGTCGCAAATAGTTTAACAATTTACTTGTAATAAAGTGAATAAATAACAATGTTTAACTTTAAGCTAGTGTCGAATGATAACGCAAACATCAATTTTATGAAAATTTGAGAAAAAAGATAACTAATGTGGGATAATTTAATTTAAAATTATAAAATCAGTATGAGATCATTCCATAGATATCCTTGAATAACAAAAAACTTATACACTATATAAAGAACTACAGTAAAACCCGGATAAGTGCCTCACCATAAATGCCTCGTTTTGAGAGGCACTTATGCGGGTTGTGCAGTTATAAAAAACCCGCTTAAGTGCGCATAAGCACTTATCTCTATATTAACGAAAATAAAAAAAAATTACAATTACAATTACAAATTACAAAAAAAGGTTCCATGTTATTTAAAAAAATAAGAAATAACATTACATCAACTGACTAGTAGCGGTAACCTTTTAAAAAGGAAGCGCTAGATTAAAAGAAGCTTTTGAAATTTTTTTCAGGTAAATTTCAATAAAAGGTTACAAAATAAAAGGCAATTAAGCGGGGAAGGCAGTTAGGCGAAAGGTACTTATTAGATCGGTTTTATATGAAAAAATCCTCAAAATGTTGGTTCTAAGAAATAAAAGGTACTTAAACGGGTTAGACGCTAATGCGATAGGCACTTATCCTGGTTTCACTGTAGTAACTTGTTTTATGTGTTTTTTTAAATCTTTATTTGACACATCTGTGGTCGTAACAAAAACGAATGTAAGTAGTTAATTATTTTTCTAATTAAGGAGTGACTTTTCAAATGGGAGTACCTATAATATATATATTTATTTTTACTTTTTTTGAAATAAGACATACGGGTTTGTTCTTCATGTTCTCTTGCTCAATTTTTCCTTGTAAAATTCTGGAACTCCACAAATAGTTTTTTACTTGAAATCATAAGAATATTTTTTTATCTCCTGATGAAGAATGATCAATTAACTAAAGTTAATTTTAACTCTCTTTGAAAAATTACTCTTCTCTTTATAAGTATTAAAATACTGAACGTATTTGACTCTTGTACTATTCAATGACTGAAATGAAATAAATAAATAAATTTGATGACACAACAGCTCATAAAGAACTAGGGCCTAGTGACTTACAACTCTCAACCATTCCTGTGTGCGTGACTGCAGAAATGGAGGGAACCTACAGTTTATAGCCGAATCCGAACGGATAATATGAGCGGCACTTTTCTATGACAAGCAACGTTGCCAATAGTGCAGATTTATCTATATTTTGCAGATTTTCCATCCAATTCCAAAAAACTATAAATCTGCACTGCAGATTTTGTCTGCTTAATGTGCCTAAAAAAAATTCATCGTCATCGGTACTGTATGCTGTCATTTTTGTTAGCATTCAGTTCTATTTTAATCATATATTCAAATTGAGTGAACGCAGTCATAAGTCAAAATAAGGTTTCGTTAACAAAATTCAAACGGCGAACGCGGCTGACTGGTTGAGCAAAAGAAAGCTAATTGCACCTCGTAACTTTATTGTTTCCTACACCAAGGAGATCTTCAAAAATTTAGATGAGATGAGTTGAGCTGAGAAAATTAAAATATTGTGACATTGCTGTAGATCAAAAAATGTCATTAAAAAGTTTTTGGTATGAAATTTTTTCGTTGAAACGGGGGGATGAAAATGAATGTTTTCCCATTCTTAAAAAATTTGTTCTGTCGATACTATCGATTTCTGAGTGAAATTCTTCTTTCCAAAGAATATATTAAAACAAACCTTAAAAATTGTACTGAATTTACGATTAATAAAGAAATGCTTCGGGCATTCAACTTAAGTATGTATGATTTAAATATTAATAATGAAAAATTGTGATCTAAATTAATAACATTAGCTGCGTTTTATTATCTACGGATCTGGATCAGGATCATCCCTTGAAAATAAAACGATATGGATCACAATGACAGCAGTGTTATATGAACATCTCTTTTTTACCTAACGTTTAATTATATTCAGTTGTTTCCAGTCTCTTTTCTTAACACTGCAATTAACACTACCTTACCATAAAAGCCATCTCCACGCTAGAGTAAGAATTAATGTTTGGATCTTTGAAATAGATCCAGATAGAGAGCAGGATCCCGTATTGTTTTTGTATTACGTGTTAAAAAATGATCCTGATCCGTAGAAAATAAAACGCAGCTATCCAATTAATTTTAATTTTTATTTATTGAATTTTTAAGTTAATTTTCTTGTTGTTGCATTGTAGATTTGTATAGTCATCACTGCAGATTTCTTAGAATATAATACAACACTGATGAAAAGAGATACTCTTGAAGGATTTGTCAATTACTCGCAAGAGGCAGTAGCCGTTTTATTTTTAAAAATTTAAATTAGGTGGTGAGGCTGGAGATCAAACCTAGACCTCTGGCATGACAGTCCATCGCACTAACCATCACACCACAGCTACTACTGACTGATTACACTAACATGAAATATTGAAGATTTATTTATTTTAAATTAGTTGAACCGAATGTTTTTGTTAAACAAAATATTATGAAAATATTTGTAATCTACATCATGGCAAATTAATATATTCTAATAAATTCTAATGTACGAGAATGTTCAACTTAAATATTAAACATTTTTTGATAGCTAACAGGCTTTGTTTATGATAGAGCTATTTTCTGTTTATAAAATCAACAATGCATAAACTGAATGATTTAATTCATTTAAAATATAAATCACTAAATGAAAATAACTAAACAAACATTTACTTATGTAATTACAAAATCTAAATATGAATTCTATACATTCTCAGTTTATGTATCTACATTAAATAAATTTACCCATTCATGCGTATCTTTAAGATACATATATACCTAAATAACTTGGTAGTTACATACATTGTACATTTTAGTAAATTATCTCCTTACAAAGTCAATATTTAAAATTATTTTTTAATCAGACAGTGGGGCACCTTGTATACAAACTAGACTGATTCAAAAAAATTAAAATGTCTTTGATATTCAATGCCAGTAACCTTTTAGTTTAGTGTAGTGAAATAATAAGCCTGGTAAAATTTCGGCTGTTTAGATTAATGTTTAGAGGTCGCTCCTAAATAAATAAATAAATAAATTTGGTGGCACAAACAGCTCATGAAGACTTACAACTTTCAACCATTCCTGTGTGGGTGTCTGCAGGAATGGAGGGAACCTACAGTTTATAGCCGAATCCGAACGGATAATATGAGCGGCACTTTTCTATGACAAGAGATACTCTTGGAGGATTTGTCACTTTCTCGCTAGAGGTAGTAGCTCCGAAAAACACTTAAGGTGAAAGTGGCTGGTATTGAACTCCAGACCTCTGGCATGACAGTCCAACGCACTAACCATTACGCCACGGGCTACTACAGAGGTCGCTTTTAGCTAATTTCTTTTTTGCGTATAATTTGTATTGGGGTTTTCTTTTGCTTGCATCTTTATTTTATAACTTTACAACAGGTTACCGTACGGAAATGATTGAGACATATTATAAAAAGAAATTAAATGTTTCTTAAGTCTCTCACTTCTTCTTCAATTATTGCACTCCTTTTAAAGTTATTTAAGGTTAAAATGGATGGTTTATGTCACAGTTTTTTGGATTCCCTGTGGAAAATATCTTATAACTGCTATCAATATTACTTTTAAAATATTTTATATTTATTAATGCTTACTGTTTTTATTACAATTTTTTTTCATTTTATGAACAAAAAAATAATAATTTATGCTTTTTTTTTATTGAACCAAATCTTTTACTTGGATCTTACTTTTTTTCACTTTAAAAAAATTTCTTCTAGCTTCTTAAAATGTATAAATCTTACCAAAAGCTGACCATATACATCCAAAGCTATAACCATGTTAACCCAATCAGGCATGGTTCGAAAAAAAATAAAACTCTTTTTTCTTAAATTGAGTTTTTGCTTTAAATTTAAATTCTTTTTTATTACTTTTGCTATTGATAGTTTGTGTCAGTTAAATAAATAATTTCATCAGCTATAATATTGCGACCAATCCATGTAGTAGCGTTTTGATTAAAGACCAACAGCTTCTTTTGGTACTAAAAAAATGTCAATTTTTGCTGTTTAACGAGGTTAGATAAAAAACGAGACCATAAAGTATAAAAACATTAAACAAACTTCAGTCGAAAAGAAAACGACAACGAGAAAATTACGTTTTAAGTTTTTTTTTTTTTTTTGACTTTAAAACCTCAGGAACCCAAAGCTTTCATCTGCATCGGTGACAATGGACATCATATGTATAGTACTCTTTAAGTTGGTAAATTTTTTATTGAAAGTTGAAAAAGGGATTATTTTGTAATTTTTTTTGCAGTTTTTTCCGTTAAAATAGAATAGTTAACGGTTTAAAAAAAAATATTATTTTGTTCACTATCAAATTCTGCGTGATTCAAAATATTTTGCAAGATTCTTCTGCGTACCCTTATATATAAAAAATATTTTTGGTAAATAGTTTATTTAAAGCAAAAATCTCAAAAATAAAAATAACGATGTAAGGGAAAAAATATAACGGTAAATTTAAGAAAATTGAAAAATAACGCAAAAAACGTAAAATTGAATTTAATATCAGACCGTAAAAATTTATGTTTAGTACTCATTCAATGCCGTTTAGTTGAACAATTTTGTTAATAAAAATTGTAAAAATGTACGTTTTTAACAATTTTTTACAGTATGTGAGTACTGTTTAAATGAAATAATAATAGAGAATTATTAAATTTTTCATTTTGTTAGATATAATCTTGATGTTTCTCTTGCGTAAACATTTGAAATAATTTTAATTTAATCAATAAAGTAACTTGAAAAAATAACAAACAATAAAAAACGAAAAAAATCTAACGGTACATTTCAAAAGCTTACAAAATATTTCAAACAATTTAATTTTACTTAAATAAAATATCGTATGCACTTTATTTTATTTTTTTGCGGGGTAGTCTCTATGTTGTGTAAATGTATTTTAAATAAATAAATCAAAACTAAAATAAATTTGATGGCACAACAGCTCATGAAGAACTAGGGCCTATAGTGACTTACTGCAGGAATGGAGGGGACCTAAAGTTTATTACCGAATCCGAACGTCTTATGTGAGCAGCACTTTTCTATGACAAGAGATACTCTTGGAGGGTTTGTCAATTCCTCGCAAGAGGCAGTAGCCGTTTTATATTTAAAAATTATTAGGTGTTGAGGCTGGGGATCGAACCTAGACCTCCAGCATAACAGTCTACAAAAAATGTATTTTAAATAGAATGCGAAAAGTAAAATAAAAATAACTTTAAATATTATTTAAATTTATTTAATTAGGCATTGAAAGTTTCATAACATTTATTAATTTAAAAGGAAGCACTTTGATTTAAAAAAAATATAATCGAGCTTAAATTAATAAACTATAATGTTGTGAAACTTCTAATAATTACATAATTAAATTTAAAATGTTTTTAAAATTAAATTTTTGTTGGTGGTGCTGAGCTTTTAATCCAATTTTATTGTAAAAAAAAACTTTCTGCGTGCACACCATGAGATTCGAACCCATGCATATCAGTGCCGAGATTTAGCTAATTCGAAACCGCAGCGAGTGAGTGAGATGAGTCACTTTTCACTAGAAATCGATTTAGCTAGCAAAAGTGAGTGAGTGAGCGAGTGAAATGAAATGTCAGGGGCTTATTGCGGATGAAATAGAATATCGTCGAATAGAATTGAAGTCTACTATCGTTATTTCAAAATTCTATTCGTTAATATTTTTCTATTTGACTTTTAATATTTGTAATGAATATTTTATATTTTTTTCTATTTGAAAGAAATTTCAATTCTATCAAGAATTTTGATCGACTTTTGTCGAATAGACTCTCGCAATAAGCCCCTCAGATTACTCGCCGGATATTTCAGCGGTGACTTGATGTATGTGTTGGTAAATTTACACTTTTGCATTAGTATTTGTGCTTTTCTAAAGGAATTGTTACACATCCTATGCACGTTTGTGGAATGAAATTGCAAGACAACAATGTGTAGTTAAAAATGTACATATCTGTATGCACTAGATTTATTTTTATATAAATATACACATTTAGTACAAAATACTTTATGAACATTTATATAGTTTGGCGTTTATATTTTTGTTGTTGTTCAAAATTCAATTTAAAAAAAATTCAGCATCGCCATCGAAAGGAAGACCTTTTCGACATACTAGGAAGTTTCAATTGCAAAACATTGGAAAAAGATTTAGAAGACACTTTACACTATCACACATTTATTTAGTTTAGTTTTCCTATTTTATTTTTTTTTTTTCAATTTTGTTATCTATTTAATATTGCTATGATACACTGTTTTTTTGTTAAATTTAATAAAATTGGAAGCTCAAATCACAAAAAGAAAACAAACCAAAGACAACAAAATAAAAGATAGTCTTTGGTTATGAAATTTCATGTGTTCGAACTAAATTCGAAATTACTCATTTGACTTTAATAGTTAAATCAGTTTTGCGAGTGAAGTGAGATGAGTCGGCGAGTAAGGCGAGTCATCTCACTTAACTCGCTGAAATAGCTAAATCTCGGCACAGATTTGCTCAGTCTTTGAGGTCGTATGCACTACGCATTCCACCGCTTATGACCATTAAGGTCAGGTCGAGGTGTGTTGTTTGTTTATCAAATAATGCATTTGGGGCATCAGCATTTTTATAAGTGCCTTTAAGTATGCTGTCTTGTTCCGCCTCCATTTTTCTCCATACCTTATTCGATGGACTATAATTCGTAGAACGTATCAAAGGGGGAGATGTTGGAAGATAATAGGCGGCTCGGCACCCCTTAAAATTGCTGTAATATCTCCAGCCAAACAAAAATAAAATTAATTAAAATACCTAAAATTTATTCGTAAACAATTGGTGGTAGCACCTTTAAGTTGTTGTTGTTCAAAAATTCAATGAAATGACGAAATAAAGAATGGTCAAGTCTAATGAACTGACATTCTAGTATGAATGGTACAATGAAAAATAAAAAATAAATTTTTTTTAATTTTTTCATTCCTTTACACAATTTAAGGGCATAACCTTAAATTGTTAAAATTATTAGAAATTCTTGAAGAAATGAAAATTTTACCTAATTTTTTTTAGTTTCAAAAAAATATGTACTTACCTATAACGGCACATCAGAAAAAAAAAATCAGAATACATCAAATATTTTATGAAGCAAAATTTTATTTTCTGCTGCTCAACTTTCTAGAATTTTTTCAAAAAACAACCAAGAAAATTTTTTTTTTGATGCAAACAAAACAACAACAAAAATATAACGGTATATTTAAAACACTTACAAAACATCTTAAATAATGTAAAAATATATCAGTTTTAAGATTGCAATTGGTTGTGGTTTACATAGATAGATGTTACTGTTAAGTTTGTTGAATTTCTTTAAAAAAAAAGTATAAGTTTTTACAAAAATATTGTAAGGTTTTTATTGTTAACATGAAATATTTAACAGAATTTAATTAAGCAAAAAGTTTTTTTTTTTTTTTCAAATAAAACTGAACATTCATAGACCAAGCAAGAGATGATCGGCCTGGCGACCGTGAAATAGCTATATCTTCAGCCGATAAAACTTAATGGTAGCTCACTCAAGTTGTTGTTTCATTCAAAACTTTCAAATAGTTAATAAATTCGTTAATAATTTTCCATTATTTAAAATAATTCCAAAATCTACCCTATGCAGTGCGTATCCTTCTGGGACAGAGTTACTTTTTCGAAAAATGTCATGCCCAAGTTTTTGGGGTGGAGAATCTTGAAGTGCAGTTTGTTTTATACGCAAATGTAATTTTTGTATTTTCTATTTTATAAATTTAGAAGTTTTTGGTTTGTTTCAATTTGGGCATAAAGGAAATGCTGAAAAATATTTTAGGGTTTCCCATCAGCCTTATTTTTTATTAATGTTTGCTGTTTGTTATTTATTAGTTAGTTGGGATAGTTATTCCTTTTAATTTATTTGTATTTTATTTTTGTATCTTTATGAAAAATTGTATGGCTTAAATCAGTAACGTAAAATTTGTTGTGGTATTGATTTTTCGGTTCAACATATGAAGAATAGGTGTGAAATTTTACCCTCAAACTTAATAATAAAAACAAAAAATTACAGAAATCGTGAATAACTTCTTATCCTCTAAGAGGTTTTAGTCGGGCATTTAATTGTAAAATAAAATGAGAATGTGATATTAAATAAAAACAAAACTAAAGCCGGAACCACACATATCTCGTGTGGTGTGTTGTGGAGTGTTGTGTCGCTATCGCTTCTATGTATTTCATATGCTTAGAAACATATTTTTCTCGTGTGGTGTGTTGCAGTGTGGTGTGTTGTGGCGAAATCGCTTCTGTTCCGATTGCGCCATACCACGATATGGAGTAGTGAAATGAAACAAACACCCAAATGTCTTAAATGACATTTGACTGTTTGTTAGAAAGAGAAAAGTATATATTTAGAAAAATAACTCATGTGGACGGAAATTTACTTACATATTTTAAATTAGAACGCAAAAATGGCAGATTAAAAGTTTTTGTCGGCAAAAATATTTGTTAAAAAAAAACTTGCCTGTCAAAAATGAAAAATCAAGATGAAACAAACAAAAAGGACATCATTCTTTTCCACCTTATTCAACATCACAACACACAAGTGTACACATTCAGCGACACGCGACACCACTCCACAACACACCACACGAGATATGTGTGGATCCGGCTTAACTCTTCCATTACTCTCTTCTAACGTTCTTCTATTACTCCAAAAATTCCCAACGAGTACCGTAAAAAATGTTGACCATTGAAAAATGCTATTTGATTTTTTAATTTGACTGTACCTTTTATTATTGTTAATTTATTTCGTTTTTGGTTGCTATTCTATCCCACTGTATGGTTTTGTGAAAAATCAAAATAATTTCAATGAAAATAAATACAGCGATATTTGTAGGTAGGTACTCATTTTACACTGTGCAAACAATCATGTTAAAATATTGAAATTAATACACCCAAGGGCATTTTTGTTTTATGCGGGTTTCTGCAAACAAGAGACATGACAATCAAATAAGTTCTAAAAGTTAAACAAATTTACCATAGCCGGCCTCGGAAAATTAAACAAAACAAATTTTGATTTTACATTTCTACCTATACAGAAAATTTAATTTTTGAGCATCGTGTTTAAACACTCCAAAAAAGGATAACTATGTTGACTCTGTACAAAAATAGACTCATTTAAGGGGAGATGAGACATACACCAGAGATGGGTGTGAATCAGTAGGTACCTAAACTAGGTAAACAGTGAAGTGAGAGGTTTTGATTTCCTCCTCTTGGATCATGACCTCGTCGTCATGGTTGTCGTCGTCGTCGTCATTGGAGAAAAGTCAAAAGGGGAGATTTGATTTGTATATATTATTGTGAATTGTGATTGTGTTTATTTTCTCTTAGCTTGTGTAACGAACAAACAATGCTTAACACGTACATATCAAGGATGATGATTTTAATATCTTCAGCGGCATTGCCTCTTGCAGGGCAGGCAAAAATACTCTCTCTTTTTCAATCTCCGACATCAGTTTTAATCAATAAATGCATAAAACTTATTTCGCAATGTCAGATGGTCTTTGCCTCTTAGGCGATACATTAATATGTATAGCCTATTCTGACTTTTATAATTAAAATATTTTACATATTATATGTACATATATATTACTAAATATAGTATACACCAGAATTTTATTTCCAATAAATGTTAGTACAAGTATAAACCACAGATTTATTTTAAATAAATCGATTTAAAATACAGAAGGTATTTAAATAAAATGCACTACTTGCTCTTGTAGTAAAAGTTTCTTCGAATTTTAAAGATTGAGTGTAATATAAAACACATAATTAATAATTATATTTATATGTTTTTATCCATTTAATAAATTGAAGAACGGAAATTTGGATATGGAAAAAAAGCATGAAATACGTTCTTTAAATTGATAAAATAAAGTACTTAAAATATTTTAATCTCAGAATGAACGCCATCTAAATTTAAAATTTTTAAAATCGTTGGAGCGGTGTTCTTAAAAAATAATTTTGTATATATAAAATTTCTTGATATTTTTTAGAAAAAAAAAATTTGTCGTGCCATTTTTTAGTATATAATAATATACAGCTAAAACCATAATTTCAAAAATATTCATCAACCCGTTTTTAAAAAAATGATTTTTCAAAAAAAAAAAAAATTGAACTTTTTTTTAAAAATCCGAAAAATTGGTTTTTGAAAATATTTGTATGCAGTATTATCCATACTTGATAATTAAAAATTTTGATCAAAATCGGTTAAGCGTTTAACTAAAAAATTGTCAAAAAAAAATTAAGGGAACAAAGAAAAAATCACTGTTTTTTAATGATTTTTGAGGAGCTGTATCTCTGTAAAAAGTGGTCGTATTGAGATGAAACACAAAGCATTCTGAAGCTTTATATTTTTTGTATTGAGAAATTTCAGTATACGATTTTTTTAAGGTACCGTTATTGCGCAATCATAAAAAGCAGAATGAGCCAAAAATTTTAATTTTTTTTTCTAATTTTTGAACATTGTGATTTTCTTTGAAAATTTTTTTTGAGCCAATTTAATGTGTTTTTTTTTCTCAAAAACTTGTTTATGCTGCTCGTAGCCGTTCGGATTCGGCAATAAACTGTAGATCCCCTCCATTCCTGCAGACACGCACACAGGAATGGTTGAGACTTGAGAGTTGTAAGTCACTAGACCCTAGTTCTTCATGAGCTGTTGTGCCATCAAATTTATTTTTTTATTTATAACTTGTTTATTCAGCTTTAAGGTCATCTTTTTCGTAATTCTACTTTTTTTTCCAGAAAAATATCTGGCTTTGAATGAAAAAAAAAAAACAGACTTTTGAATTTACCTACCATTATCATCGCAAGGAATGACGACACAAAAAATTTAAGGGTAGTTCTAAAAACTGGAATTAATTTTCTACTACATTTTTTCAAAACATTATAATGATTATTTTTTTTTTTGGCTCCTCACCGTTACATTCCGAAAAGGTAAAAAAAAACTACTTTATAAAGACTTTTTGTAAATCTTTTACTGCTTTACAAATATTGACTTACTTAATTTGGTAAGACTATAGACTATAGAGTATAGACCACCAATATTTTTGTAAAATTTCAAATTAATCCATTCAACCGTTTTCCAGTACCGAATGATCAAAGTCGTAAAAACCAATTAAAGGAACAAATTGGGTGGTTCATAAACATTGCAAAATTGTCATCAAAATGGAAACGAAAAGAACAATTTCTGTCCACTTTTTTCACAGTTTTGCATTAGTTACAATCAGCGTTGCCGCCCGAAATAAAATTACCGTGCCATATTTTCTGAAAAAACGTGCCAATTTTCGTGCCACATGAAAAAAACACAAATTCTTCTCTTTTCTTGAAAAACCTGTAATCATTTTTTTACGGGGTGAAATACAATAACAAAAATCAATGGAAATCATTTGCTTTATTCGTGCACTGTCAAAATTTATGTGTTTCTGTCAATGTTTTACGGAGTTTGGACCGATTTTCATTAAATTTTGTAGAAATTTACTTCATTTTAAGTAAAATAATAGAAATAAAAAAAGGCCATAAGGTCAAAAAAGCAAGATCGTGCCACTTTGGCAACGCTGGTTACAATACTGATAAGAGTTAAAATTTGAAGCATGAGCCTAAGATAACCAGCAAGAAATTAATGTGTATAAGTGAGTTACACATTATCTTAACTCAATGCATAAATCTGGTCGGCCAGCCGATCTGGCCAGGATATCAGTTGGACGACCAAGCTTTTCTATATCACCTAGTAAAGTTCTAAAACGATACATAAGCAAAATTTTCTTTATATCGATGGGTGGGAATTTAGTATTGCTGCCGCCCGATCTAAAGCAGAAGAATCAGCATGTTACATTTATGTAGTGATTTCACTGTTTAATATTCACCATATTTTTAATCATATTCCAAGATGGTGAAAAAGCAACTTCCGATAAACCAGTGATTTCGTTGCTGAATTTTAATCGAGAAAGTGGCATGTACCTACCGCCAATAACATGCTGGTCAGAGATATTCATCAGAGAAAAGAGTACAAAAGTGGCGGGTGCAGCTTCTTTTCCTCAAGGAAAAAGCAGCTTATTCAGCACTGAATTTTTAGAAATTTCCTACTGGGTATACTTTGATACATCCTGAGTGTATCAAACTTAATCCACGAACTAGGGAATATATACATTACTTTTCATAAGTTAAATCATCGTACGACTTAATTTACCGAAATTGTAACCTGATTTGCAAGCATTGAATTTAGTTGTATTTGCTTGGTACCAGCAAACGAAAGTTTAGATATTATCTAAATAATAAACTGATTAAAAAGACGACTATCTTTTTTTCTAATGAAATCATTGCATGATGTTCATAAAAGTAGTCGATGAATTCCTTGTTCTATTCACCTAAAGTTTTCATTAAGGACGATAAAGAAATATACAGATTCTTCCAGTTCAATAATATTTCTGTCGTATATTGGAGAACCTCCTTTGATGTAACATCGCAGAAGAATCTTGATTCTTGACATTTAAGATTGACAACGTGAATTGAATACCCACAAGCATACTAAAGAGCTTTCCACAATCTTAAAATGCATAAGGGTGTGTGCTCCTATGAATAATTTCAAAGAGATTTTTTTTTTTTCATATAAAAGTAGTGTAAGGTTGCTGTTTAGAATAAAGAAAAAAAAAACTTTCGAAGGACAACGACCGACTACCTTACCTATGTTATGCTTGCAGTAAGTTTCTTGAGGAAAAGTTTCTCGATTTACTCTTTGTTGCATTGTTCAGTTCCAAGTTCAGTTTCTTCAAAGATGTAAAGTGTATATCAACATGAGGTGGTGGGAAGGTATTTTTTAATAGATACATATAGGACAACATCAAACTGAAGATGTTTGCACTTTAAAATACCTTTATTTTATGGTAAAAGTATTTTTTTATGACAAGTATTATGATTCAGCCATTATAATAAAGGAAGAGAAAATTAAAAAACAAAGTAGGTGTCTGCCTAAGTGCAGAAGAAACTTTTTTTGATTGAAATTTTCGCAGAAAGCTAAATAAAAATTTTAAATAAAAATCAATGAAAATATCAGAATAATCATAAAAGATAATTTAAGTAGGTGTACCTGTTATTTTTTTGTGTGTATGTGCTTTGAAGCTTTCGTTTTAAAAGAAAACAAAATTTTTGTTTAATTTTCTAGGTAACCACCCACCTACGGAGTTTGAACGAAAATGAAATTTCCATAGAAAAATGTCAAACTATTTTTGAAACTCTGCTATTTGTTCGGAGAATTAAATTATAACCGTGAGTTTTTCACTTGAATTTCAACCAATCTAAAATTGTCATTTCAAATTAAAAGAATCGTTTAAAGTGTTTTCTACCGTATTACTGCTTTCGTCTAAAATAAAATTTTATAGGTACTAGAAACCCCTTAAAGTATGGTAAAAATTGAATTCCGTATAATTTAATTTACCCAAAAATTGCACAGCTTGAAACATAATAGGATTTCACTCTTCTACTAAAATGTATAAAAGGTTTTGCACGAGAACTAATATGATAGTTTTATAAAATTTTAAGCGTTTTAAATTTGTAAACTTTTTTGGCTACAGAAATTTTTAATCAAGGGCTTCTATTTTATTTTATAACAAAGATTGTCATGTTGACAAACCTATGGAAATGGAAAAGCGAATCCAAAAAAAATTTAGCCAGTTCACGTTTTTGAGATCTCACTAAGCAAGCTCCACTAAGCAGGAGGAGAAACCTGAAAAAAAAATTTTCTTCGCTAGAAGACAAAATCAATTTTCATCTCTTTTTTTTATTTATTAATCAACTACGACAAAAAATAATTGATATTAGTCTTAGCTTTTTTACAGCAAATCTGAGGAATCTCACTGAGTAATAACGTTCAGATTTCGGAGATTGTTAAGGTCTCTGAGATTTTGAGAAACCTGAACTGGCTAATTGTATTCACAAGATGTCATCAAACGTTAATATCTTATTTGTCTCTTGTTTTAAGGTCATCGCTCTACAATCAATATTTAATAATGAAAGTTTGCAAATCAGTTACAGTCGTATTTATTAGATTTTTGACTACTTAGACAGTGTCTAAGTATTTTGAAATAGTCAGAAATATACTTTATTTAATAGAAATTATATTATATTGGTCAAGGTTTCGACAATCGAATCCGTTGTCTAAAGTTAGATAAAAAGTTAGATCACTTTAGTAACAATTAAAAATGTTTATTTTTAACCTGGATGACTGTCTAAAGTTAGACAACGTTTATAAATTCGACTGTTAGTGTTCGCTAATTCTTTTAGTAATTTTTGTGGTAAGAATGATGGATAGAAAATTATATACATTCTGTCATGAACATGTTAACTCCCTTTCAGGAGTAGCGTTTAACTGCCTGAACAGAATAGAATGCTGGAACTGGAGCCGCAGCTATCAACAAGTTTCGTACTTTTTTTTTTTTACATGCCCACAATGCAGCTGTAAAGCTTTGAAAGTATTTTGAAGAAAAACAAAATAATTTTCTTGTGTACAGGCTCAGAATTCAAATTTTTTGTTTCAAATATTTTTTTCTTTTATTCAATAACTTTTTTCGCGATACAAATAACCACAATATTTTTTTCCGACCCAAAAATTTGTTTTTTTTTTCTTCATACAATTTGAAACGTCAAAAGTGTTGTACGTGAAAAGTTAAAAGTTGGTGAACTCTTCCGTCTGCGGCTGCAGCTGCGTATGCGGCTACGTTCCGTTGTGTTCGCAAAATTGAATTTGTGTGTATTCAATATTTTGACAGCTATTCCAGTTGCGGCTTCAGTTCCGTCTCCGTCGCCATTCTGTTCAGGCAGTAATTGTGGGCGTTGGAATGCGAAAAACTGTAGGTTGCTGTTCGAAAAATCATAAACAAATCGCGATTTTCAAGGAATCTCGATTAGTTATGATTATTGATGAAAAAATTCCATATTAGAAGAAAACCTCATGTCAAGAATATTGATACATGTTTTTGAATGCACCATTAAATTTCAGGAAACTTACAGCTATTCCAAATGTAACGGCCGACGACAGCAAGGGCAATGCAAATACGAATTGATTTGTTACACATCCTCACTGCGAATTCTGGTAATCAAATACCGTTTTGTTAATTTCCTGTAGACACACTATACAGTATTCCCCGCTTAATTACACTGACTGACTTTGTCGATCAATTAACTGTAAAAAAGCTTTTCCAATTAGGTAAACACGAAATTTTCGAACGCATTTTTTTCGATCAATTAAGCGGAAAAATCAATTAACCGAGGTTCAATTAAACGAGGAATACTGTAACTATATGCAGATAAGTTCATGCTTTTTACTTAACGATAATTGGTATCAATAGCAATCCATATGTCAAAAGTCGTTTCTTCTCATAAAACAACTACTAGCAATAAGACAGTTGATACTGCTTGCTTTTTATTTTATAATGAAAACTCTCTCCAATATTTCTTATTGCAAACGTTTGTTTATAATTAAAAATACGCAAATTGAACTGTTTTCGTACATTGCTTAATCTTGTAATCAAATATGATTGCGAGATTATTCGTAAAAGAACATTACTCTTTTGGTGTTGTGCTTGAGCGTGAACATGCGTTAATAAGTCAAATTACGTGTCCTGGAATTTTCACTTCCAAGAAGAGTAGACAACACAACATTTAAAAATGTCATGTGTGTATTTACCTACATGACGCGTAAATGTCATGTGACTTAATTATGCAATCTATAAAATTGACAACTTTTTTATGCAACAGTTCAGTTTTTCATGCAAAATCGACAACTTTTTTATGCAACAGTTCAATGAATATTCTTTAGGGGATGAAAACAAGGATAAACGGTGTTGTTGAGCCACAGGCCACAACCTATTCAAAAGAAAGGGTATTTTTTGGTTTTTATTTTAATCATTACCGATCAAATCGCAATGCTCATTTAAAGCGTGTGCTTTTCGCTTGATATTTCAATTTATTTTTTTGATTTAGTCTTATGGTATTATGGCTAAGATCAAAGTGTAAATATTTTTCAGAAGTTCAGCAAAGTAATAATTCTGTAATTGCATTAAATTTTTAATACCACATAGCATAATTATGGGAAAGGGGGAAAGTTTTTTTTTAATTAATTAATTATTTCAAAATGTTGGACTTATATTTTAAAATATCAAAATAAGAATTTTAAATATAAATATTTGGCTATATTTTGTATTGGGGAAATTTGGGAAAAATCGGCTTATGAGGGGAAACTGTTTCATAAAATTAATAATAATATTTTCAATATGTTATCATTACTATTATATAAAGACGAAGCAAATATTTTGTTTGTCCGCGTTTTTCTCAGAAAGTATTCAACCGATTTACTAGAAACAAATTTTATAATTTTTCTTATTCTTTGAAGCATGTAAATAGATATTTTTTATTTGTTAAATATATTTGTTGAATAAGATTATTAACTTTTAAAAAAATTTCGTACACTTTTTTGTCGAAGTTGACCAACATATTCAATTATGCTTTTAAACCTGCTTGATATTTTACAAAAATTGGATTTTTTGTATAAAGCCAATAATTTTATGCAAATTTTAAGCTCTAAATCATTTCTCAACTGTACTTACAAGCTGAGAAATAAATTTATTTACAAATTATAAATTTATCAACTTTTTGTATTTTTGCATCTATGAATTCGATTCAATCGCAATGACTGGGTTGCTGCTTTGTTCCATTTCATTATCGTTCCGTGTTTTGTGCATTTTCTTTTGTTTATTGGCCTTCTGAATCTCTGTCCACTCAATTGTTCACTCATCCACTCATTTTATATTCCTCCTTTCATTTCACTCAATTGTTGACCTTCTTTTGTGTATTTGCTTCTGAATCTCTGTCTACTCAATTGTTTTCTCATTTAGTCATTTACATTTTTATTCCTCCTTTTATTCCACTCGACTTTTGACTTGACTTTTTGTTAGCAAACTAAAATGTTACACACATACCTTTATATTTTAAGTATGGGCACTACTGCCGTGCGCAATGTGTTTATTTTTTGCTTCTTCTGCAGTGAACCGAAGTGTTACATAAATGTACATATTTTGAGAGGAAAATGGGCAGGGCATTCAGTAGAATGCAGCATGAAAAAAAGGTTTTCTGAAAGCTGCTAAAGATTATGAAAATGATTAAGGAATAAAATACAGTGCAAGCTCCCTTAGCCGGACAGTGACGGTCGCAACAATGTTGTCCGTCTAAAGGAGTTTCCGTCCAAGGAAAAATATAAAAAAATAGTTATAAAAGGAAATGTATAGTTGGCATCATGAAACTGCTTCAGTGAGAGAAAATAAAATTCTTTATTTGGTTATGGAAAGCATATGGAAGTATGTACATATATACAATTTTTGTTAATGATATAGTAGAAATTGCGGTTAGTCTGATGGAGCATTTGATATACTTTTAGCTACTCATATTAATAAGTATATTTAAAGCTTGCGAAGCAACGCGAGCACGGGTCGGCTAGTATTGTTATAAACGCATGATGTCTACCAGTATAATGTAGTTTATTAGTTTTTTTTCGTTAAAAATTTATCGTTCGTAACAAACTATGTTATGATATTATATAAAGTATATGGAATATATTTTTATATTAATTATTGGTAGAAGAATATTTAAAATTTGTACCAAAAAAAAATTTAATTAAATACATTTGGTGGAGAGACAGAGAGCTCATGGTATGGATCAGGAACTATAGTGGCTTGCAAACCTCAACGATTTCTGTATGCGTGTTGTTTGTCTGTAGGAATGGTGGGACTTACAATTTTCTGCCGAATCCGAACGGTTATGATGTAAAGCACTTGAAATCATTACAAAGAGATAATCTTAAAGAGTTTTTTTTTTTTTCAATTCTTTGTTACACGCAGTTTCCCTGAAAAAAAAAAAACTTTTTTTTTATAATCAATTAAACATCCCGCAGAATCGGAATTTAATTCTATAGTGATTAAGAATTTGCAATGCATTAACTGCTGGAATTCAGTCTGTTATAAATTAATGTGATGTACCTATCCCATATTTTTTGTCTAGATTGACTGTTAGGTAAAGCGGCCAAGCCTTAGAAAAAAAAAATGTTTGCATATTTTATTATTCCATTGGAAAATAAGCTTAATAGCGTATAAATCATTTTAGTTTGCACTTCCAACTAATGAAACATTCAAATGAATACATTTTCATTTTCAACATCTGAAAATTCTTTTCTTTTTTAATTTACTGGATAATAAATTTGTACGGTTCCGCAAATTTTATATGCAAACAACGCACAGGTGCACAATGCACAAAACGTACATACATATATACAATACACATTCGTACAAAGTACTATAAAAAACACATTTCTCTTTTGTTTTTCCTAAATCCAAACAATGATACATAGGTACCTCACCTACTTCACATTTGCAAACGAACCAGGTAGGTATAGTATTCGCGGTCGTAATTCACTGCACTATCTGCACTAACATGGGCTTAAATTATTTCACCTCAGCATCAGCAACAGCATTCTGGCGATTGTCCAACAAAAAAAGGAGGTAATCTATAAGGATACAGCTGGCACACTATATAAACTTTACCATCAGCGATGCCATTACTTCGGTGGCCTTGTTTTGTTCCGTTGAGTTTTCATTAGTGATCCTTGGTCTACAAAATTCTCAATTAAGCTTTGCGGATTTTATTTCGCAGAGGGTTAGCCACGCACTATAGGTAAAGCACATAAAAGCATTTGTATTTGTGTGTTAGAACTAGAATTTCAACGTTTGTTCATCATAAAGGTGAGACGTACATACGTACATTATATCCTATTGCTATATGGTATCCAATGTTCATACAAGACGCTTAGAACATTCCTCTAGCACTCAATTTAACTGTTCAACTTGGATCTTATTCGTTAGTGATTTAACAACAATTCGTAATGAATTCGGTTCGGTTTTTGCGCAAACAAGCTACATTGCTGTGAATTGTTATAAAAGGGCTTTTGAAATGGACTGGCTACTAGCCATGTCAAATTTAAGGTAATGAATGCTCGTATGGTGTTTATATTTTTAAATTTTATGTGTTAAAAGTATTATTTTTAGCACTGTAAGGAATTGCTTATCAAATTTGGTGAAGAGCATGCTATTTCAAAAAAGATAAATTTCGAAACAAATGTACACCTACAATATGGAAAAAAAAATCCGAGTAAGAAGGATTTTTAAGCGTAATTAATACGAAATATTGGCTAAAAAGTCCATTGCCAAATCTTGTTTGCATAAAGAGTTATTCGGGCTTACATCTCGAAAATATTGCGAAAATCAATGGAAATTATTTTAGGTTACGTGAGACTCGATTGGAAAATACCCTAGCGATCTTTTGAGGTTTTACATAAAAAATATTTTGCTCGAAAGTTATAAATGAAAATGAGGTTAAATGAATAAGGTAAGTGAAGTCATTTTTAAGATTTGCAGATTTCCGGCCTTTAAGAGTGTGCTGCCGCCGTTGTGTGAGGGTTTTCAACTTAAGTGCTACCAGCTTTGGCAACAACTGTTACTGTGTTTTGAATTTGTTTACAAAGTATGTATATCAGTTGTACCATTTTGAAATCTTGATGAAATGGGCAAATTTTTTAAATAACTTGCCGAGGGTAGTATAGTACATTGTTGTTCGCACGCATTCCGATCGCTCCCACATTTAACTATAATAATCTTGCCACCGTAGTAGCCGTGGCGTGATGGTTAATGCGATGGACTGTCATGCCGGAGGTCTAAGATTCGATCCCCAGCCTCGCCACTTATTTATTTAAAAATAAAAAATGGCTACTGCCTCTTGCGAGGATTGGACAAATCCTCCCAGAGTGCCGCTTGTTAGCCGTTCGGATTCGGCAATAAACTGTAGGTCCCCTACATTCCTGCAGACACGCACACAGGAATGGTTGAGAGTTGTAAGTCACTAGGCCCTAGTTCTTCATGAGATGTTGTGTCATCAAATTTATTTATTTATTTTAAATAACCGACCAACGCCATAGACACATAATAATAATAATAATTTATTATTTACCTTTTTCAAATACCCAATTTTATTTTGCCATAACTTAGCACGTTGCATGATGTATGTCTCAAACGATTTAAAAATGGCACAAAACTACCCGGACTCTTTGATGTAAGTGATAAAAAGAATAGATCGAGAATGTGAGATGTATTCACACTTTCGATCTCGATACGTCCTCGCTCCGATAAAATATATTCTTTGCAATGAATCGAAACTGGAGCGAGAGTGTATCTGTATCGGAGCGGTATCGAAGGCATAGAGTACCTATATTATCTAGAGTACCGACTTAAGGTGTTCGTTCTCTTTCACCCTACAAGCTGTAGTGAGAGAATGGGACCATTTTGTCGACTATTCGTTGAGCACGTATTAGTGATCCCGTGCATTTTAAAAGGAACCCCATCCACCACTGCTGTAACAAATAGTATACACGTTTTTGCTCATTTATGATCAGTTCTTGCGCTGAGATATTTAAAATAAGAATACACGTTAAATTCAAAAATTGAAATTGAAAAACAAAATTTCAATAAAATTACTTTAAATAACTTTCTAATGAACTGAAACAAATTTGTTTACTGTTGTCTTGCTTTTAGCATTCAAATCTAGTAATATTCATTTATATTTATGTTAAAAACGCGACTCTATAAAAAAATAACTGAGCTAATGGCGCGTTTTTGTGTTTGCATCCACGATTCACTCTGATTCACGAATAGGAAATTTTCTCTTACTCATCTCAAATAAATTTTGCGGGTGTTTTAGGCAAGAGGGGTACGAGTCGGTTTTCTAGATAATATAGGTACTCTATGATCGAAGGTGTGAATATACTCATTGTTTCTTGTATAAGAATATTTTATCGGAGTAAGAACGTATCGAGACTGTATCGTTATCGGCACTATAGTGTAAACCAAGCTTAAAGATCCTATTTCCACAAATTAAGTAGTAAAGTAGATTTTTTGTTATTTTCAATAACCTCAAAAACTGAAAGTTCGTATAAAATTTGAAATATTCTTCGTTAAAATTCGTGCTAATGTTGGTTCTATACTCATTAAAATTGCACAATTCTTGGAGTTTTAGATTTTTCATGTGCTTACGCAATTCAAGCATAGCTTAATTTTGAAATCATCTAGCTTAAAAGTGTTTCCTGAAAATACATCCTCTTAATATTACCTTTCAAACACAAAAATAGTTTTTTTTAATGTGATACTATTTCCTGTTTTTACCCTATTTCACCCTAGGTTTGACTTAAATTTAAAATTCAAAATCTTTTAAGCAGTTTGGAAAAATTAAGGATCCTCTTCACGTAACTTAGACTAATGAGATCTTAGTATAGCGTGCATTGCCTTTATGTCTAACAGATGGCGCAGATTCAAATGCAACGTTGAATCTTTGAAAAACTTTCGGAGAATTAAGATTTTGAACAAACCAATGTTTTATTGATCAAGAACATGAATTTCGCTCATATTTTCATTTTCATGGTTTCAATCAACTTACACAACAAAGGATTATAATATAATATGACCTTATAACTTTCTTAACGAATATGTTTTCGTTTATTTTACTTATAGGTACCTAATCATTTTGAATGGCTTCTTCTGATTGATATGTTTTTAATTAAAAGTTCGGCCTTCATGAGAAACCCATCAAAATTAATTCACTGTGTTTATTGAAAAAAAAAAAATAATAATTAAACAACCATGTTAAATATGTAATAATAATAAATAAGTATACTGACATATTTATATAAATTCGAATATTCTATCTTTTAATTTCAGGATAATTAAACACAATCTGTGCGCTGCCATTGAAGAAAAAAAAAAATAAAAATAAGGAAGCAAGCTTGCTGACCGACCGTCCTTATTCTTCCTACATATATTTTTCCGTAAGATAAAGCAAATGGGTTTTCACGAAGGACGTCAGTTCCTTTATTTTGGTACCATGTGTCTACGATGTTGCCAAGGGTGTTGTATTAAAACTGCTCGCGTGTTCTAAATTAATATCTAAAAGACGGACACAGTATTCCCAGTAGATGTGGAATAAATTCATTATTCCTGGTTATTTTCACACCATCTGGTGGACAATACACACACTATAACGAAGGCACCAAACCGAGCTATACTAATGCGACAAAATGTACAACCGTTCGTGTCAATGGCCAAACTTTACCGACTGCAACAATAATGGCAATCTAACGCTTTTCAAGGATAACTTGCTGGACGTTGAATTTGAATTGGAACTCAATGAGACTGCAGATTGGCCATTGGAGCGTGTTGTTTCGATGGTCGTGCCTGTATTTTTCGGAATAATTGGATTAGCTGGACTACTGGGAAATGCCTTGGTGATATTAGGTGAGTGTTTTATGTAGTGTGCATTCATTTTTGTCTAAATTTTAAGGCACGAAGTGACCTTTAGTAGCAAATTTATTATCGAATTCATATAACATGCATTTTACACTATACTTTTTACAAAATTATAAATTTTCCGTATGAGTGCAATATTAATCTTTACATGCATATGGCCGTAGGTTCAATAATTATAATGCAAATGAAATGAGTAACTTTACATGGTTTTGAATATTTGTCAGGGAAATTTGATTGCTGTGTACAAATGTAGTGAGTGATTAGTCGTGATATGCTTAAGGGTGCATCTGCATATACATATTTAACATAGAATCACTTTTCAGGCATTTAATTAAAAACAATATAAAGAGCACGAGTGGGTCGCATGAACATGCACAGTGATTTTTGTGGTTTTGAATATTATAAGCCTATTCATCAGATACCTATTAAAATATATAAATTAGGTGCCTTTATTTACATTTTTTAAGAAAAAATTGGTAGCCAATTTTTAGTTCTTATTTATGAAGAATTAGAAATTTAATTTTCAAACCCACATTATAAATCATGTATGTACCTAGGTATCGAATTTTCAAAAAATAATAGGCATTCAAAATTTCTTTTTTTTTTTGATATGACAACCAAATAAGGATGAGAAAACTCTGTTATAGCATTCGCACTTTTATTTAACCCAAACGCAAATAGAATTAACCCAAACGTAATTCCAACAAGTTTTGCTCTTTTCTTCAAGAAAGTGCAGAAAAAGTGAGCGACACATTTTTAAACGATGGTATCTTGATTTTGGACATCGCTAAAATACATAAGACTCAAGGCTGTTTCACAATGCGACGAGAAAGTGAAACGTCAGCGTGACGCGATCTCTTCACAGTTGATCTCTCTTTAAAACGAATTTCAAACAACGAAATAATACATAATAAAGTATTTCTCGTCGTCACGTTGTTTTTTCGAACTTTATGACGTGACGAGACGACGATAAATGCTTTATTATGCATTATTTCAATATTTAAAATTCTTTTTCAAAAGAGAACAACATGCGAAGAGATCTCGTCACGCTGACGTCTTGTTCCCTCGTCACATTGTGAAACAGCCTTCAAGAAGTGGGGTTAGATCTATATTTGCGTTGGGGTTAAATCTATTTGCGTTTGGGTTAATTCTATTTCCGTTTGGGTTAATTCTACTTGCGTTTGGGTTAAATATATTTATCTTTGGGTTAGTTTTGTTTGCGTTAAATCTATTTGCGTTTAGGTTAATTCAATGTGTGAATGCTATACAGTGAAAGCTCCCTTAGCCGGACAGCGACGCGACGGTCGCAACACTTTTGTCCGTCTAAGGGAGTTGTCCGTCCAAGAGAAAAAATAAAAATAGTTATGTTAGGAAATTTATAATATGCAGCGGCATCATGAAACATTTTTGCATCTAAAATCCATGAAATTCATTCAAACTAAAAATGAACATGAAGATACAAGAAAAAAAAAACAAAAACAGACTACAGCTGCAGAAATAAAATCCGTTATGAATTTAATCACAGACAGTAATTTGGTGAAATAGCATCTGTGTCGCTGTAGACCAGGGAGACCGTTTTTGATGCAGAATAAATTTATGTAAAAGTATTACTAAAAATAATTGTTGAAATTTACATACTAAAAAAAGTTTTTGTCCGCCTAAGGGAATTTAATTTAACAAATCGCGGCTAATATTCTTGTCCGCGTCCGGGTAAGGGAGTGTCCGCTTAAGGGATCATAAAATGTATAGAATTTACATCCAAGATCCACGGTCGTGAGAATTTGTCCGCCTAAAGGGATTGTCCGCTTAAGGGAGTTGTCCGCAATAGGAGCTTTCACTGTATGTATGTACATATATGGAGGTATTTCAAAGAATTATACGGTAACCCTAAAATGTTAATAATGTTAATGTATCTAGAATAATATAAATTGCTCTTATTATTAAAAACATTGTAGATTAACGATTAAATGTTAAAGACAAAAGTAGTGAAAAATTAAATTTTTCGTTTACCTTTTTTTAAAGAAATATTTTAAAGATTTTAACAAATTTGACAGAGTTCTAAAAAAAACTATACAAACGTACATAAGTTTTTTAAAAATAAGGGTTTTTTCTCAAAAAATTTCATAAAACTTTTCCTAAATACGAATTTTTTGACAAAAGCCTGAAACGTAGGAGAAAAGTTGAAAAGACTGAAACCAATTGTATGGCGTCTATCCATTTTAGATGAACTAAAAGAAGAATTCGGATTTTTCCTTTGAGATTTTTATGAAATTTCTCAAAGAAAAAATTTGATGCTTTGTGCCAAATTTGACAAAAATCAGACTGCCGGTTTAGGCTTGAACTTGATCACCCCTTCCCATGCATTTTGTATACAGAATTAAAAGGCCTTATTGGATTCTAATTTAATTGAAAGATCACACTATTGTCACAGAACCTATTCTACAGCTTTCTGTCGATGCCGAATCCTGAAAATGCCGAGGCGAGAGGCACTTATTCATAACAAGAGTTAAAAGCGTATTTTTTTTAAAATAAATAATACATACTAAGTATAAAGGTTATTATCTACCTCTGGAAGAAATTTGTTTCTTACTATATACCATGAAATTTTCTTGTTCACATTTTGAAGTAAATTTTGGCATCTTATACCTAATAAATTATCGATTAAACTTTCAAACTTGAAAAGATGTTGACTTTGCAACGAAATTCAGTCATACATTTGACTGGAAAACTTTGTGCATATTAGGCCAGTCAAAAATTACCCTTTTCGAACGCCCACCTCCACCGCCGGCTGAAAAAAACCTGCCAGACGGTTGAATGTGATATATTAATGCACACATACATGCACATGAATTTTAGTTATACCTCCACTGACAAAATTTTCTACCGGCTCTAGGTCTATAAAAACTTCCCTTAAAATCAGTGTGATGCAATTTTTTGCGACCTACGGTTTTTTTTTATGACTAGCCTATATATTGCATACCTATACTTTAATAAAACCAATAAGTAACTGATTGGTTGATACGTTTGCTCCATGAATTCCAATTACTTTCTTAATAAGAATTCCAAAAAATCAATCACAATATACATACTTATGTATGCACTTTGTTTTAATTCCAATAAATAAATTACCTCTCTTATTGCCATAAAAGCCAAAACAGATGATGGATTTGACTGCCAAATGAGTTTGCCTATAATACTGTATATTTCCATTTTATTCTGAGAAAAAAAGGCATCATTATGTAGATTTTATAGGTATTATGAAAGCAGTGATCCCATCATCCAGCAGCTGCTGTTGAAATTGAACACAATCTCGAAGAGCACAAAATCTCATTTACGAAATAACATAACTCGCAATAGAACCCATTATTGGTAACACTTCTACCTGAATCCAAGAGCCAATTTTGGATTTGCGCTTATGGAATTATTAACAATGGTATTGGTATGTATATATGCAGAAAGTGTCACCACACCATGGATTGGATTAGCTAAGCAAATTTTCTAAGCCCTTTAATCCATGATTTAGTATAGTAGCTTAATACGAATATAGAATATCACTTCGGCAACTCAATTTTCCTTAATAATAATTCCTTAGATTCAGTACCAAGGGGGATAAGGATATCTTATATGTATGTTTGCACCCAAAATTTACTCTAAATGTCTCTTTATTTAACTCAAGGCCAATGAGTTGACTTCCTTCGACAAACCGCAAGAACTTGCTCTTAGTAAGGTAGCTTCATACTCGTTGTATGTACATGTAAAATGGTTCAATAAATATAATGTTGTAATCAAAATTGACACTACGATGGTGAAGAAATCCGAAAAATTGTTTTTAGATATACAACAGTCTGTGCGTCCGTGTGTCCACAGTAATTTCAGCTAGAGCCAAAATGGGTGGACCGAGTTGCTTCAAACAGGGAAATTTGAATGTTTGATTTATATCATCTAGAACAGGTCTGGCATACAAATTTCGGTTATTTTCAAATTTTCTATAAAACGGCTGTAATGATTGTTACTAAACTTAGTACCTGTAATAACCAAATAAAGTTGTTTCTGAAGAAAAATAAATTGCAAATTGAAATTTTCATTTCTGTTTGAAGTCAACAAAATACGTGGATAAGCTAAAACAGTAATTCAAATTTCAGTTTTTTTTTTTTATTTTGACACCCATAATCGGCACATATCAATCTAGGCTCTAGCGTCTAGCCTAAATTGTAGTGGACGCAGAAACACATATACGAACAGACCATGCCTCAGACGGTATGATGAAACTCACTTTTCAGATTATTTCATCGTCAAATAAAGCAATATAACTACAAAGGTAGATTAATTATTATCAATTGATTGAAGAAAATAAGATTTTTAAATAGAAACATTACATTTAATAAAATTAGAAAAAAAAAAACAAGTTTTAATTTTTAGAAGAAAAAAGGTCACAAAAATTGGAACAATACATTGGTATCTAACTTAAGTCTGTGCTAAATAAAAACCAATTTGTAGGTACTTACATTTTGGTTACACTTTACCTCCCTAAATTTTCTGTCACCTCTTTGAGACTATCAAATTTTTTTCCTGTCTAAAACATTAAGAAATTTCAAATTATCGGGCAATTTTTGCGTTCGGCACAACGTACTGATAATGAATGTGTCCATGCGCTTGCGCTGATACTGATGTCATTAATGAAAATACATGCGGGTAAAATGGAAAAAAAAACAAAAACCGCCAAAAAATGATGACCTAAAAATATATTATTTAAAAATTCACTTAGACAAAAAGTTAGGTTAAATCAAAGCTTTGGCAAATAAGGGTCAATTTATTTCTTATTTTTTTTACTTATTTCCAGAAAACATAACCCTGATCTATGATAATGTTTTATTCTCCAACGTCTATTTTTCATATCTCGAGTTGTAGATTTTTCACATTTTTTGTACATGACTTTTTTATATTAAAAGAATCTATCGATTACAAAAAGAACCAACTCTCTATCATTTTTCCTTTAGAAAATAGGTTTTAGACTTTTGTCTTTGTTAGCCCTAATTTACCCTACTGAATTCTTAATTTTTAAAAAACCACCGTACCTATTTTAAAATTTTTAACTAAAATTTTCTTTCATTTATGGTATTTTTTTGTTTGTCCTTAAAACTTACCGCCTAAGCTTTATCAGATAAAATTGTAAAAACCCAAAAAAAAAAAACCATAAGTATGCCTTGACCAGCGTTGATACTTCGAAAAAAATTTGCGCAGCAGATCAATAAAAAAATGCAGTAGATTAAGGCCGATTTTATTCACTCAAAGTTGAACATAACTTTAGGAGTTTTGTTCTCAACTTGTGAATTTGTTTTTATTCACACAAAGTTGACATTTTTTACTTTCGATTTTCAACTCTAGAGTTGATCAACTTTAGATTTTGTAACTCCCGGAAAAAGTAGAAGTTGACCCAGCAAACTTGAGACTTTACATAAAAAGGTTGTTTTGTCAATTAAATTTTGTTACAAAAGCAGATTACGGACAGCAAAAGGTAAAAAATTAATCAGGAAATGCTCCGAAGCTATTCTTTTTGGAAATTTGCCATCAATTTCTTTGAGCAGTAAATGCATTCACGATTTTCTCCGACGATTTGTCCATGTTTCGTTTCGTGGTATAATGTCACAATACACCATTTAACACTTAATAACACACAAATAATATTGAAAAACTTCAAATTAATCACACAATAAATCAAAATTAAAATTGAAAATGACAGTTCTGTTTTATTTTCACAAATATCCTTGGTATATTATTCAACTGGGGAGTTGAGAAAACAACAAGTGAATAAAAAGAAATTCAAATTTGTGTTTCAACTCTCGAGTTGATCAACTTGAGAGTTTGCCTCAATAGTAAAAAAAAATGGCCCTAAAACTTTTCGCAGTAGATTTCTTGTTTAAAAAATATACAAAATTTATCGATTTGATCAATGTTTAAAATGTTTTTCAAAAATAAAGCTTAAATAAGCCATTTAATTTTCTTTTATGAACTCGCCATTTGTAAATTCAAAGTTATTAAAGCACTCCAAAAGCCCGGGGTGAATCGAAAGGTGTCTAATAACCGTTGCTGACTATTAATTTCCTAACAAAGGATAACATTTTCAAGACTATTGACACTAAGTTTATTGCATAGTTTGTTTTTAACTTGGTTTTCAATTGAACATTTTCGCTCTGCTGCAGCGCTTCTATGAGGTACTTATATTCGGAAAGTTCTAAATATAGCTTTGTTCGTTGAACTTTACCCAGGATTGACCCAGGTTGTCTTGACAACTCCGAGAGTTTCCAAAAAACCTGGGTTTTTCGATTCTCAAAAAACACTTTAGAACTCTCAATTGTGTTGTTGACATTTTCAGCAAGAAAGTTTCCATTTTCTTTTCCTATTTAATTTTATTCAATTAATGTACTACATAATTTTATCTAATTATCTACAGCGGGACTTTGATAGTGATTGATGCAAGGAAAAATTATTCAAGTCAATGTTGATATTTACTGAATCAAGTTTTATAAAAAATTGCAGTAGATTTGACTTTGTGCCAGTAGATTTAGTTTTTGCGGAAAATGCAGTAGATCTACTGCAATTGCAGCAAAGTGGCACCGCTGGCCTTGACCACTCTCCGCTAGGGAACCCTTGCGCAAAATCTTTGTTTAGACACTACTTACAAAACTGTATACCTACTTCTTATCTGGTACCTCGATGAAGGTAGGTCGGTAGCCCCATTCGTTGAAACGAAACTTAAATATGTATGTTCAACTGAAACGCTTTTTATGTTCTACTTTTTCCTCGGCGTTGACTGTCAAATAAGCACTTGTATGTTGAACATAAATCTTTAAGTTTCGTTTCAGCGGGACTTAATCAAAACGTTTAGTGAATATTTTTTGCGAAATTGATTTTTAAGCTCAAAATAAAAGAAAATTTACTAATTTTGCTGCTCCAAATATCCAATTTCCGCTAAATTATTAGTAAAAAAAATATTTTATTATTTTGAATTTTCTCAAAAACTTGCAGGATGCGTCTGGTTTTTAAGTTTTGACAAAAAGTCGATAGGAGCATTGAATATTAAAAACAAAAATGATGACCCGGCCTTAAAAAAAAACGTAAAAGCTTTCTATTTCAAGTCAATTTTTTTATGAAATTTCGCATTGAATGACCACCTCTTTGGTTTATGTCGGTGCTACCCCATGTCGTATGGTGGGCGTTGGCATCGCACCCGACCAATAACGGTAGCTTTCTATGACTGCAGTATTCCACTAGCCTTTGCACTTCAGCAGGTGGAATGTTGGCCGCGTCACCGGGGAAGTAGGCTGCTGCGATAACCATTGTCCTTAAAATGCCCTCGATGTTAATTTGGGCTTTTATCGGGACCAGATCCCTCGTCATAAATTCTGAAAGACATATACAGCCTTATTTAATAGATTTCACTAATACTCGTTTTAACCTCGGAATAGTTAAACCGAGTCGAAGCACCTACTCCGTCTTTACGCCACGTCAAAGAAATTCTTATTTATAAAATATATTATCAAAAAATGACAAATCTAAAACTCTGGTTATTATAAACATGGCTGATTTCCACAAATTATGAATTTAAAGTAATTATTATTGGTTTTATTTTATCTAACCAAGTACCTATCTATTGAATGATAAACAAAATAAAAGAAAACGGTCTGAAAACTGGGATTTCGTTTGCACACCTTTTTGAAAATTTCACACGATGCTGATGTCATGTCAAAATGACATAAATACTAAAACGGCTTTACTCCGGCGTTATTCCTCCTATGTACCAGTTTTAGCTTACTCCGCCTCTATTCCGCGTGTATTTTTTTATGAATAAATTTTTCAGGATTAGAGGTGTCGTAAAGTCGGAGTAACCTTACTCCGTCTCTAAAACGAGTTAATAAATAAGGCTAATAAAGTTTATGTTATTCCTTATTTTTATGCAAGTTCTGGGCGAGTCTTGTCTCGTGTCCCATATTAATTTAGAGTCGCTGCTTGATAACCCTCTTACCTGACCCCTGTAGATCCAGGGCTCTTGGATCAGTGCTAGCCCTAAGTTGTTCGCAGTGAACTTCCTCGCTAATACGGCTGATGCCGCCTTTGCGTGGTGGATGTTCACTTGGGCCAGCTTGGTACTGATCCCCTGTCCGTCTATTTTGTGTTTTCTTAGCAGATGGGGGCAAAAGCCCCTTCAACTGCAAGAAGGTCTTCTTCCTCCTCTAAAGTCGGAAGCATCCATTGGATAGTTTAAAGAGAATCTATGTGCATATGTATGTATCTATGTGTAGTGTATATAGATAACATTTGTATGCAGTTACGCCAGTTTGTGAAATGAAGGACAATATGTATGCATATTCAATTCATATACAGGGTGATCGGTATAAGATGCACCAAACTGCTGGAGCGAGTAGGTTGGGTTAAGACAAGAAAACAATCGTATGGGAGGGGTGTCTATTTCCCCCCGTTTAGGCAGAAGAGGCAATTTTCAAAAAAATTGACTTATAACAGAAAAAAAAATATTTAAAAACAACGGTACAATTTAAAATGCAATGCTATACCTTTTTGGAAAGCCAGAAATCTTTTCTTTGATTCTCATTTTAAATTAAGTTGCGTTAGTGAATAGTTCTTGAAAAATTGATTTCCAAACTCGAAATTCTGAAAACAATATGAAAAAAATAGTTTCAAACTAATTTTTTTCAAAATTATATGTAATTAGGTATAATTTTTGTTGCCTAAATTTAATTCTCTTATTAATTATCAAAAAAAAAAAGACAGAAAACCGGATGCAAAAATGTCTTTTAGTTTTTGAGAAAATTGAAAATAACGAAATCTACTTTACTACATATTTTGTAGAAATAGGATCTTTTGAACAACAAAATAACGGATGGAAGTCAAATTTAAGGAAAATTTACTTTTGTTATTTGCAATTTTCTCAAAAACTAGACTACATTTTGACATATGGTTTTCAATGATTGACTACAAATTGATGGCAGTATTGAATATTAAAACTAAAAATACTACTAAATAACGTAAAAATTTGAACAAAATCAGTTTGAACACAATTTTTAAATTTAAAATGAGAATCAAAGAAAAGATTTCTGGCTTTCCAAAAAGGTATAGATGGCATTTTAAATTGTACCGCTGTTTTTAAATATTTTTTTTCTGTTATAAGTCAATTTTTTAGAAAATTGACCCTCCTGCCTAAACGGAGGGAAATAGACCCCCCCTTCCATATGATTTTTTTCTTGTCTGAACCCAACCTACTCACTCCAGCAGTTTGGTGCATCTTATACTGATCACCCTGTATACATATAAATATATGTAGGTATGTACCTATGCGCATTTGATTAATTTATGTTTGCCTGTTTGATTATCGAATTATTCCTAATTGCTGTTATGCATTATAAATATTTATGCTGTATTTATAGGACATGTTTGATATTCCTTAATACTTCTGTGGCTTGCAAAGCAAATTTAAACTCGTTAGCCCATAAAATTAAACAAACCAAAAGTTGTCAGGCAACACTATACTGTAAATTGGTCGCTTCTATTTTCCATCATAACAGACCTCATATATGACACTTTCATAATCGAAATTTAATTAAAAACAAGCATCATCTTAATCTTATATGTGTAATGTTAACCTCAAAACAAACCACCTTCAGTCTCTTTTCAGAATCTTCAACGTAAGTATCTATTGCCACACTAGAAACAAACTTGAACTGTAAACAAGAACATCCCTAACCAAAAACTAATTTTGAAGAACATCCTTTATGGAAAACCATTTTCCGTTTGTCTCCCCGGAGTGTATGTATATACAGCATATAATAGAGAAGACCAATTTAAGCACTGCTGGCTCGTCTGATGTGGTACCTATTTATGTATCGTATATAGTTTATTTTCCCCTACGCTTCCTTGTAGATTAGAAAACCCTATATCAGAAATGGTCGCAAACAGGGTGTTTTTTTATTTTGTGGAAAATATTGTTTTCCACGGGTGTAAAAAGTCAAGTCAACGACTACCCAAAATTATCAAATGAATATAAAAATCCTTAAGTCTGGGTTATGATTTTGAATAGTAGGGGTACAATACAACATACTTAAAGTCTCCTGCCCCCGGCCGTAAGCGTTCGGCTGTAAGGAAGAGGAAAGTCCCATTTTGTATTTTACCCAAATATTTTTTTTTGAAAATAAGCGTATGCATTACGAAAGAAGGATTAACTGAAAAGAACAGACTACAAGGAGTAAAAATGTGAACAAGAATATGATGAATAATATATATAAAGGTATTATTTAAAAATAAATTAAAAAAAAAAAACACATAAATTTAAAATTTAATAAATAATTTTAATTAATTTTAATTTTATGTTTATATTCTGGTGCAAATTTATGTGATCAATAAATGTATCTATTAGGCAAGGCGCTCACTGAAGTGTTGACGAAGTGGAGTGGTAAAGGAGTAAGTAGTGAGTGGCAGTAGAGTGTTGAATGATTGTCTTGGCGACTGAGTGATTTAACGCGAACTGCGGTGGCAAACTACGTTCACCAGCTCTCGGTCTAAAAGTCAATAATCCCAAGCGTTCTCGTATACAGTACAAAATTCCACTTCGTCACCACTCACTTTCCACTTGAAAATTAAACATGTTCGAGATATGTGGCAGCAGACTAGTACCACGCCACTCCACTTTGACGAACGCGTCTTCATTTAATTACAAAGGTTTTACCAATTCCACCTGCTACTTAGTCACCACACTACTACCACTCCACTTCGTCACCCACTTCAGTGAGCGCCTCTTGCCTTAGAATGCCAGAAAAGAGCATGTTGAGTATTTTGAATCATGGTCATATTTACAAATGATATGGGAACCTGTATGCGTATTAATTTCTTCTGTCGCGATGACTCTGGGTAATCCTCAACAGACATTAAATTTTTACCCTGAATACCATTTTTTTTGAGAGTTTTTACATTTACAGCCGCATATAAAAAATTTTTGTTTTGCAAATGTTAATTTTCAATACACAAACGATTCAAGGCTGCCACTCAAAATTATAACCCAGACGATAAGATTTTTTGCATTTTGTTTCTTCTTCGTTAAAAAAAACAACGTTTATTAAAAACGACGTAATGTGGATTGCAAGGGCATACATTGCAGATAACAAATATTAAAAGTTATCCCCGAGACTGGATATGCCGATTTTTTATTTTGTTGTCGCATACAAAAAAAGATGGGAAGGGTGATGCAGAAGAAAAGTACGCTGACACGAGGGCTCTTGTTGGATCCAACGGATACTAGAAAACATAAGACCACGTCATAAATGCACTTCGTGCCGTATCTATGCGTTAAACTGCCTTGGCGGAAAAGGGGTTAAGTTAGTTAATAAATATAAGTAAAAACAATGGCGCAAAATTTTAAACGATTTAGTATGATGTTAAAGCATTTTAAGTATGATACTAGGTTTAAAACAGGCTTTTCCAAATTTTAAACGATAGCGTCGTATTACCTTTTTAACATTTTACTAAAGTTGAAATCGCAAAATGCCTATTTTATCTTTTTAGTATCATACTAAATCTAAGTGTCACTTTGGCAGCTATACAATTGCAAAAATGGGTTAAACTGTCACTGTTTTAGGCATGTTCAGCTAGAGTTTGGCTGAGTTCCAAAATGTAAAAAATGTTTTGATGCGGATGTAATGCCTACATTTTTCATACGCATCAGCAACGCAAACTTGATGTTTTGTTGAAATATTACCTTGCATAAGTCTGACGTTTCGGAATGCAAAAAAAAATTATATCGAAGCAGCTAAAAAATGTTTGGATGCGCAGTTTGCACAGTAAATGCGCATTTGACGAATTTTGGGACTCAGCCTTTCTTAAGAAAATAGGTTTAGTGTGATAGATAGAAAATGTTATTGCTAATACCTTAACATAATACATATTACGATTTCATTAGAGCTGAAATGAGGTAATTTGGCAAATTACAAAAAAGTGTTCACATTTCAAATTTCCTAATTTTCTTTGACGGTCCAGACTGTCAATCGCTTGTTTTTGTTGTTTTTTTACATTTAATTCTGTCATTTCAAATGGGTTCCACTTTGAATGGATTCCATTTGGATATGTTCATAAAAGTTTTACGTAATTTGCTACCGCATTTGGTGCAAATTCGGTTTAAATTACCTCATTTAGAAATTTGAACTTGTATAGGAAATGAGATAATTTTGAATTGAATTTGGAAAATTTGAAACAAATTACCTAATTTGCTCTAATTAAAAAATTAAATTTGATGGCACAACAGCTCATAAAGAACTAGGGCCTAATGACTTACAACTCTCAACCATTCCTGTGTGCGTGTCTGCAGGAATCGAGGGACCTACAGTTTATTGCCGAATCCGAACGGCTAACGAGCGGCACTTTTCTGTGACAGGAGATACTCTTGGAGGATTTGTCAATTCCTCGCAAGAGGCAGTAGCCGTTTTCGGGGTATATACTTTTTAATGCTCAATCTTATAAAACCAAATAGAACACGAAACAACCACCATAAAAATAGTTATAGCCTTTTAATAAAATATAATATATGAATTGACGAATTTTCCATCTCACAAGTAAAATGTTACGAAATAATAACGGTATAGTGATGAAAAATACTTGCGTGAAAGGCGTTTTTTTTTAAGTGGGGGAACTATTACCTGAAAAACCCCTAAGTACATTGGTGAAAGGTGGTAAAAAAAAGTTTAATTTTTCATCAGAAGCAAAAATTAAAAAAGTCCGCAAGAGTATGATCAACGTACCAGTTTTGGGAGGGGTTTTTCTGGTAATTTTCCCTCCCTTCGAAAAAAAAACTCTTTTAAGGTATATATTTTTATTGACTCTTTTGATTCTTATTTCAAATTGAACGTGTGTTCCAAAATTTATCCCTATGCCGTTTTTATTTCGAAATATTTAATTTTCTTGCATATACGAAAACACTTACAGCCTTATTTATGAACTCGTTTTAGAGACGGAGTTGAATTTATAAACAAAACAAAAAACCTTAACATACTACCACAATATAAATTAATCTCACTCGACGTCACCAACATGTACACGAACATTCCAATAAACAATACAGTCAAATTAATAAAAGATAATCTCACAACCACCGCCAAACTCAATAACCAACAAATAGATGAACTAATTAGTATATTACAATTAACACTTAAACAAAATTATTTCACGTTCAATAACAAATTTTACACACAAAATGAAGGACTAGCGATGGGATCACCCTTAAGTAGCCTAATAGCAGACATTTATCTGAATCATTTTGAAAACAAATATATATTATCTAAACTCAACGCACAACAACACAAAATAATATTTTACACAAGATATGTTGACGACACTTTCATCATCTTTGACGGCACACACAGACAAATTGACATATTGAATAAGTACATAAACAACATAAACGACCTAACCATCACCAAAAACAAGAACAATAAACTCCAATACAAAATATTCAGGAAACCAACAACAACTGACATCACAATACACAAAACCTCCCACCACCCACAATCTCAAAAAATGGCAGCTTACAACGCTTTTATCAATCGTTTAATAAACGTACCCATGAATAAATCGGATTACATAGAAGAATTAAATACAATAAAATATATAGCCACAAAAAACGGATACAACGCACAAATAATAGAAAATCTAATTAACAAAAAGAAAAAGAAAACAAGAATAAAACACAACACAACGAACGAAAACACAATAGAAAACAAAAAATACATATCTATAGAATACACCACATTACTCCCGCAAATAATACAACACGAATTCAAAAAACTAAATATAAACATTTCATTTAAGACAACAAACAGCATTCACAAAATATTACAACACAAAAATAAAAAAGAAATCAAATCATGCTCAGGAGTTTACAAAATCAACTGCGATGACTGCGAAAAATACTACATTGGACAAACAGGCAGAACATTTTATGACAGATTCACAGAACACAGACCAAAACAAAATACGAACTCAGCATTTGCACAACACCTAATCGACAACAACCACAACTACACAAACTTCGACACCAACTTGACACCCATGCACATATGCAAGAAAGGATCAAAACTTGACGCTTTAGAAGAATACGAGATATATAGAGCAAACAGAACAGAACAACACAAAATTCTTAACGACAAATTAACAATAAAAAACAACACACTATACAACACTGCAATCACACACCAAAGAAGACAGCAATAATAAAAAAGAAAGAGACAAATCCAAAAATCACAACTGCAAAAGAAAATTGGCAAACAACACAAGTCACTGAATTAAGCCCGATGATGGATGAAAATATCCGAAACGCGTAGCGTATAAATAAATATAAATAATTGTTGTGAGCAAAAATTTAAAAATTAATAAATAAAATTTCACAAAATTTAAACTTTTTAAAAATTTTATTATTCATTTTAAAAACTATTCAAAGACGGAGTAAGGTTACTCCGACTTTACGGCACCCCTAATCCTGAAAAATTTATTTATAAAAAAATACACGCGGAATAGAGGCGGAGTAAGCTAAAACTGGTACATAGGAGGAATAAAGCCGGTGTAAAGCCGTTTTAGTATCTGTCAATTTGACATGAAATCGGCATCGTGTGACATTTACAAAAAGGTGTGCAAACGAAATCCCATAGTTTTCAGACTGTTTTCTTTTATTTTGCTTATCCACTCATTAGATAGACAGATATTTAGATAAAATAAAACCAATAATAATTACTTAAAATAGATAATTGTGGAAGTTAGCTGGGGTTTGTTTGCGTTTATAATAACCAGAGTTTTAGATTGGTCATTTTTTTGATATTATATTTTATAAATCAAATTTTGTTTGACGTGGCGTAAAGAGGGAGTAAGTGCTTCAACTCGGTTTAGCTACTCTGAGGTTAAAACGAGTATTAGTGAAATCTAATAAATAAGGCTGTTAGTTTTTAAGAATTTAAAATCGTCGTAGCCAGTCCCGGGGGTAATTTGTAAAGAAAATAATTAAATATTTGTTATCTACAATTTATACCCCTTCAATCGACATATGTACATATGTTTTTTTTATCGACTCTGGGATTTAAACATAAAATATTGTATATGTATGTAATTGACTTTTCTATTTTGAAATTATTTCAAATATAAATGTTCATCAAAACAACTTCAGAGTTAAAATTTGAGAAAAAAAAATATAATTTTAATTTTGAACATAAAATCTGAAATATCCGAACCATGCTCTAATTGACCTTCAAATTACCTATCCGTAAATCTAGACATACCTGATGCGACACAAAAAAACACCCTGTAGACAAACAATAATTCAAAATAATTGTGCTGTTGTTGCCTTAATACAATTGCATGGATTTCTATCGAAAATATATTTTATTTATTACATTATAATTTATGACATGAGTATCGTTGTTTAACAAGCTAGCTATAGTTGTTAAATTTGTTTATTACATTAAAAGTAATATATGTATGTATATATTTTAAAAATTTAAGAAGATGTGGAAAATAATGGTGATGTTTGTTTATTATAATTTGTTTGTTGAATTGTGTTTGGACTTCAGGCCAATAAATAAATAAAACAATTTTTTTCTTTTGTGTTCACGAAATTTTTTCATTATGTTGTGTATAGGTAAACCAAAAAGTTATCTATATTTGTATTGATATCTATCTACAAATATTTTTACAAAATTGAGCTCATTACATAAATAACTATAGAAAAACTTTCACTTACAATATTTATAGTCCAGTAAACTTGTCATCTCATAAGAGGGAAACCTTGCGTTAGATTCAGTAATTTAGGTTTTTTGCTGAGTTTTTATGATATCATTTTAACCCGAGTGCTGAACGCAACATGGTCAAAAATCAACAAAAAAAAAAACGCAAAATTTTCGCGCTTTTTTCAGTTATTGGCGATTTTAACCTAAAAGGACTAGTTACTCGACTGAATTCACAGCTAAGTTACATATAAAATTAAATGTTCTCACTCAAATAAATACCTCATTATCAACAAAACATTCTTCGAAAGGCACTAAATTATTATTGAGGTATAGTATTAATGTTGGGATACGCGATAAATAAAACATATTCCTTCATATTTTAGTAATTAATTTATTGAAAAATAATTAAAACCAACTTTATGCACAGAATTAAATATTTAGAATGAATGAAAAAATTATTAGATATCACCGTTGCTATTAAATGAAAATGATTGTGAAAATGAAAGTAATTGACGTGAAAGTATTTCTATATTCATAACCGCGACAGTGGTTCTTTTCAAAATTAATTTCGATTAATTTCAACTATCTCGCATATTCAGAAATTATTTTTGACCAAATTTTGAAAAGTGCAATGCTAACTTTATATGAAGATTTTGTTTGAAAACCATTTTTGGAGAACCACTGTCGGGGCAATTTTTTTCTTTTCACGGCATATCTACGGCATATCTACGGCATTTATACGGCAATTTCTGAGACAGTCAAATGTAAGTTTTTTGAAAGTTGTCATGCTGACTTTATACGGCTCAAAATTTAGCAATAATAAATTTATAACAACAAGTAATATAATCTGCTGTATAATGGTGGATTTACATGTATCTTCATGCGAGTTCTGCAAAAAATGAGGGATACAAAATATAAAATGTATGTTTGTTGGATAGAGAGAGAAGAACAAAATGCAGACATCTTCATAAATGCAGATTATAGGAACGCAGATGAAGATTATAGCGAAGACGAACATGTTCATCTTCATAGTGGTGCTCTTTCACACATTCGGTTTTTTGGTATGACTCTATCCCGTTCTACTTTTCTTGATGTTTGCAGATGAAGAAACATGTAAATTCATCTTAATAAAAAATAAAATACACGACTGGGTCGCACGAACTTGTTCTTGTAGCAAAAGTTTCTTCGAATTTTAAAGATTGAGTATAATATAAAACACATAATTAATAATTATATGTATCTGTATTTATGCATTTAATAAATTGAAGAAGAAATTTGAATATGGAAAAAAAAAACATAAAACACATTCTTTAAATTTATAAAATAAGTACTTAAAATGTTTTAATCTCAGAATGGAGAAAATTTTTTTAAAATCGTTGGAGCGGTATTCTTAAAAAATAAGTTTTTATATATAAAATTTATTGATATTTTTTAGAAAAAAAAATTGGTAGGCCATTTTTAAGAATATAACAATATGCAGCTAAAACAATAATTTACAAAATATTTATCAACCCGTTTTCAAAAAAATGATTTTTCTAAAAAAAAAAAATTAACTTTTTTTTAAAAATCCAAAAAATATTTTTTTGAAAATATTTGTATGCAGTATTATTCTCATTTGACAGGAGCTCCTAAGTAAAAAGTAAGATCAAAATCGGTTAAGCTGTTAACGAGAAAATCGAAAATAAAAAAACGGTTTTATTGCAGGTACCGTTAATAACGGTTTTTGATATTTTTTTTTCACTGAAATAGACCACACCACTATTAGTACACACAAAAAATTTTAAAAAAATCTTTAGAGCCGTTTTTGAGAAAAATTACTTTTTTTAAAACGATTGTATGGCAAGTACCGTTATTTTTTGAGCTAAAAAAAAATCTCGATTTCCCCTCTATAGGGAATTACCAAAAAATCTTATGCTCCAATTTTGAAGAAAATCGCTTCAGGGGTTTACGCTATAGGCCTAGGTACAGACAGGCATACAGACATACAGACAGACATACACACAGGCAGACAGACGGAATCGCGGGACCCATTTTTTTCGTGTTCTCTATAACTTACTTTATAGTACCTATATCGAGAGTATAAATGGTGTTTGGCACACTACAGCGTGTAGGTTGACTCAAAAGAAGAAAAAAATTGTTTGGGAGGGGTAGTCTACATCCCCCCGTTCAATCGGAAGGGGCAACGACAATATCTGGAACAAAATGTTATATCTTTTCTTGCAACCAGAGATCCATTCTCCAATTTTCTTTTCAAATAAAGTTTTTTCAAGTGATAGTCTTTAAAAAATTTATTTCTAAACTCAAAATTAAAAAAAAAAATTAATGTTTTTTATAAAAACTAATTTTTTAATAAAATTTTACGTAATTCATCACTTGTTCTCTTTTCAAAATTCAATTCTATTATCAATTCTAAGTCAAATACCAAAAACAAGATGTCTAAATGACTCATAGTTTCTGAAAAAAAATCAAAAATAACTAAGATTTATTTTCTTTTAATTGGCTTTCAATACGTTATTTAGATCAAACTGAATGCAATTGCTTACTGCTCCATTTCAGTCCGGAAAATTCTTATTTACACAATGGCCCTGAACACAAAAGCTAGCTATCTAGCTTTTTTTTTTATTCACTAGACCCAAAGAAAGGAAAAAAACTACAGAATTTGTATTTCTGTCTCTCTTTCCATTCCTGAAAATTGTAAAAACGGCAGTAAAATGTTTGGAAAAAATTCCAAGAATACTTTAAAAATTACCAGCATTTTGTATACATTTTTTTATGGCTTTTTTTCAAAAAAAAAAAAAAAAAAAAACTACATAATATCCGGGAACTATAGATAAAAAGGTTTTTAAAAAAAAAAAAATTTTATTGAGGAAGAATTATCCAGGCAAGTTAAGCAAATGATATTGCATAGATTTCGCTGCAATTAAATTTTCTTTTGTTTACATTTTTATTTTCATTGAATTATTATTTTAAATAATATTTTTCAATTAAGTTATAAAAACAAGAATCAGGCACAACTTGTCCATGCTGCCGTATTTCAATTGAAAAACATTATTTTATTTTATTTGGACAGTCAAATTTATTCACCGCATACTCACCAAATCGAAATATCAATTTCCTCCTTTAATAGTTTAATTGGATTGGATTCCAATTCTTTTCACAAAATTCAAATTGGTTAATTACCTTATGTACATATTTCACTATTGAGTTGAATAAAAAAAAATTATTTTCCTCTTCTATGTAGATGTGTCAGAATAGAAACAGTCCTTGAATTCTGCATAGACAAAAAAAAATGTTTTGTCTTTCCAAAGGATAGATATAATTTATGTCTTTTTTGTGAATTTTAATTTACATACCCAACATCTGTGGATAGTGGACACCGCCGCCGCCGTCATCGTCGCCTGCACACCGCAGCGCCCCACCACCATCACCTACGACCGCAAGCCATATGACAAATGGATGAACCAAGAATTTCAATGAAAAATGTGCTTGAAGCAAAAAATACAACGAAGTAATGGAAATGCTTTGGCTTTGGTGAACCACAAAAGGATGCAATTAATTGATCAAAGTCTTTCTCCTGTCGTTGCTTTCCTTGGTCGGTATGGTAGCTGTTCTTCTTTGTTGGCCATAAAAACAGGTGTTAAGCATATTTGAATACAAAATTATTGTTTACATATTGGAAAGATCCGCCATGGTTCTTCTTTTATAACTTTATTGCTCTAGAAGAGCCTAGATTCAAAGAAAAGAAAAAATCGTGATTTATAATTGTTGAGAATAATAAGCTTTCTTTAACGTCGCTAAATTTGGTATGGCAGGTAGGTAGTTTTTTTTTTCTTAAAAAATTAAAAAAAAATCTAGGGGGTGATTACCAAAAAAGAGTAAATGTCAAATTTAAATAAAATAATTTCTGGACTACAGCTTAAACAGCTTAGGGTGTAGCTGAATGAACAGGCAGGATTGTTATTTAGACATTTTGTATTGATTAAAAACACTCATATTCAAAATGTTCAGGTTTAGTGTCAAAAAACAATAACACAAAATCTGTACCTCTTATAGGTGGCGCTATGGACAAGTTTTAAAAAAATCTTTATCATGGATCGAAATGACTATCTATATTCTATAATATCCACAATATGATGTAGTTTTTGTATCAAATAAGCAAAACTGATTAACCCTATTCGAGACATTAAATGCAATTTCACTTTTTTTTTTTCAAAACTATGGTTTTTATTATTACTTCATGCATACCAACCACATTTTAGATTTTACCAAGCCCCATGCTTAGTAATTTTATTTTCTTAAAAAAAAAAAAAAAAACAGTAAAACAGGGGTTTTGGAAGCTACTGGCTTCAATAAACTACTTTTCAGTAACTTTATTAATCTCGCATACTTTATATTTTAAAAACTTATTTTTCTATTTCTATCATTGTTCTAATTTTTAATTTTTCATAAATTTTTTGTTTTTCATATCTATTTAATATGAACCTTTTAATTTGTATTTAAATAGCTATTAATTTATAAGTGAAAAAAAAAAATAAACTTAAATACAGTCCATACTATTCAACAGTGGTGCACTAGGGCGTATACGTACTTTTTTTAAATTTCAAAATACATATATTTATTTTCCCCCCCTTTTTGTTTGTGCACATTGTTACACGTTACTTTATGTCAATTGAAATACATATGTATAAGGCTTTTTCAATTACATATGTACATAACATAACTACATTATATACATATGTACATATAACTTTAAGCCATATTAAGCTGCTGGGAAACAAAATTGGTCTGTGGTCTTCAACACAACAGCTAAATACTAATGGAAACCCCAGCGAAAAATCACGATTGAAAGTCTCTGGAATATAGTTAACAAAACACAAACGTATTCAAATCACAGAAAACTATATTGTTATCAAAGAAACAACAATTACAAACACGAATAAAACACAAATAATGGTCCGGGAAAAAGAGCCGAGACTTCTCCAAATAATCTGCTAAAATCAATTGCTCTCGCTTAACAGCGTAGCGTACTGAAAAATATAAAGGAGAATGGAATGTTTCATTTGTGATTTCATCGGATGTTAGATCATTTTTATATCGGGTTTTTCGTTTCGCATCCAGCAGTTATGGGCTTAAGCTAGCAAGAATAAAGAAGTGCTTTTGGTAGCAAGAATAAATTGTTGAAAATATTCGATATAATAATCGTTTCAACAGTTTATTTTTACTAGCTAAAGGGTTGGGGTCAAAATTCTGCTTTCAAAATTCTGCTTTTCAAAATTCTGCTCTTATAATTCTGATTTTCAAATTTATGTTTTTCAAAATTCTGCTTTTCAAAATTTTGTTTTACAATAATGCAGAATTTTGTAAAACAGTGATTTTGAAATTTGAGTTTCGTCTTACAATTATATTATTTTTAATTTTTTTTAGAGAGCTCAAAATCAAAAATAGAATCATCAGACCTTGTTTGCGGTCAAATCTGAAGCAGATAGAACCATAAAATAGAGAGAACATAAACGCAAAAAAAGGAAAATTGAGAATTAGAAAATAGACCTAAACGAAATAAGATTTCTTAAGAAAATAGCTAACAATATCCTCTAGCTTTGGTCAGATTATGTATTGTTTTTTTTTTTTTTTTTTTTGTTAAAAACTGACATTTTTTATTGTAAACTGTAATTTTTTTTTAATTTGCATAAATAATGTTGGTAAATTTTTCTTGCAAAAGCAGAATGAGCCGAATTTTATTTTACTTAAATATTAACAGTCAGTATTTTGAAAAGCAGAATTTTGAAAAACGGAATTTTGTAAAACCGAATCGAAAAAAAAACAGAATTTTAAAAAGCAGAATTTTTGCAAGGTGAGGTAGAATTATAAAAAGCAGAATTAAATTCCAAAAGCATAAATCGCTCAAAGCATGAATAAATTGCTCTTCATTTATTCTAAAGCTTCTGGCAGAAAACAAAAAAAAAGTCTTAACAACACTTACTTTCACGGAGTCAAGAAGGAATGAGATAATATTCATTCCTTAAGATCTAAGAATGTATGTAGTACAATAATTATAAAAACTTGTCAGTCGCCTAAGTCGACATTAGTGGTTTCGTTGAAAATGACATTTTGGTCTTTTTTGCAGGAAATGTCACTTTTTCTTACAATCGATGTAATCTGACACTCTTACGCCCAATTTTTTCACATAGGTACTAAGCTAGCTTAGAACCCGGTCTAGCTGGACCAGGTACTAGCTCTGGTACTGAGTCCTAACGAAAATTTAGTACCTGAGCATTTCTTCACATCCCTAGTACCCGATCTAAGTTCACACAGCGGTACTAGGAACTTAATACGTCCAAAACTGGTCTAATACTGATTTTGACAACATTTTGGCATTTTGAAAATTATTTTGATATTTATTTGACATTTACGTCAGTTTTTGTGAATTTTTTAATTAATTTTCGACAGAATTTACCTGTCTTTGATTTATTTATGTCGTTTTCGATTGGATTTTCAGAGTGTTTCACTCTTTTTTGATTCCAATGGAATATGAAAAACTCTCTTCCGTAATATGTGTATCTATGTAGAAGTTAAAACTAAAATGAATTCTTCAATAATTTCAATTCCAGACAATCTCAAGAAGAAGCATTTACTATTTTAACAATTAATCCAAGACATACTTTTAAAAATATGTGTGTTTTCAGAGTGCACTCCTAGCACTCTTTAATGAAATCCGGAGTGAAAAAACACTCCTAAATTATCACTCCGAACAGCCAATGGAAGGTTTTTGGAGTGTTGGGAGTGTGGATGGAGTGAAAAAAGAGTGCTAGGAGTGACCAACGGAAAACGACATATGTTTTCTGTTTGTTTAGAAGATGAATATAATAATTATAATATTGTCGTGCGTTGCATTGAATTTCTTCTTATTCAAAATATGTGAATATCTATTTTGTGTTTGTGGTAATGATTTCGCCGAATTTGTATGACTTTTCGTAGTATTTTGAATTAAATTTTGCGTGTTCGCGTTTGACCACGGACCTACTAGTGGGATAACCAAATTCGCCGGCTTCAAATGTGTGCGCCTAATTTTAATATTGGTGAAATATTTGACCGAGCATCGATTCCGGTCCATTTTTTAACAACGTTTAGTCCGCCAATGATATTTTCCGGTTACGTCAAAGATTAAGAATCGGTAAAATGCATTAAAGCTTGCTTTTATCCAAAGTTGAACATCTAAAAACCAATAAAATTAAAAAAAAAAAAAACGCTCTTATGTTACATTTATTTAAAAAAAAAGAAATGGTCAAGAATTTATCAAAACTGAGCAATATGTCTCGGACGAACAAATTGTCACCACCAAAAACTAAATCCATTTTCTACACAAGAACATCACCGATTACTTACACAAAATTGAAAGAAAGAAAAAAAATAGAATAAACTATGTTAACAAAAAAAAAAAACCACTTATTCGGCCCTATCGAGGTAACCGTCGGAGCGGAATTCTCTACGATTTCCTACGAATCGGAGACATTTTGGTTCTAGGTAGTTCTCCGACCAGCAAAATGTCTCCGAGTCGTAGAAAATCGGAGAGAGTTCCGCTCCGACGGTTACCTCGATATAGGGCCGATTACCTATTTCTTCAGAAAAAACTGGCAAGAAATGGTCAACCTAAATGCAATTAATTGCTCTATTTGAGTATTAACCTGCTAGACTGTCGATTTCGAGGTCCTAGCTTAAACCAAGTCCTATCTAGTACTCGGTACCAGATTGACAGGACTAAGCCTTAGTACTTGTGTGAAGAAATGAGTTGATACCTATTTGAGTACTAACTTTAGGGCTAGTACCGGTACTAGCGTTAGGACTCTGTGAAGAAATTGGCTGTTAAAATATCTTGAATAGGTCCATATTTCTAAATTTATATACATATTTTGGACTTTAAAGATTATATTTAAGAGTATTTAGTTGAATTGATTTCAAAAACTTGTTTTAACAAATGCAATAAATTTAAAGAAATAATATGCACGATTGAATTGCATATGGACTTCCTCTTATAGTTTAAAAAATAAGTATATGTAATGATACCATATGATTACTGATTTAAATTGGGTAAGTTTACGGGTCAAGTTTTCAAAATTCTTTGAATTGTTAATACATACTTATTTATTTAATTGACTTTCTTCAAACCTAGTTTTACTGAAAAACTAGTTCTATAGGACTTATTGATTGGATTTAGATGTCAAAATAAGTATGAATATTTTGATTTAGATGTCAAAGCAGTCAAAACTTGTGAAAAACTTAAAACTCGAAACCCCTATAGAACTAGTTTTTTCGTAGAACTCTCTTCAAATTAAGCCATAAGTCTCGTACGGCCAGCCGTGCTAGGCTCTACTCAAATTATTTGAGTTTTATTCATACATATTATTAAATAAATTGCACTTGTTGAGGTCCGACTGGCTGGCAGTGATATAGTTCAATTCTTGTTGATGTAAAAGGAACATTTTTAGTTCAAAAAATTAAATGGACGAACTCCATTCAAGGAAAGGTTTGGTATCCTTTTTTCTTATTACTATAGTCATATCTTCTTAGTTCTTATTGATATAGGTAAAATAAAACCTCGATTTAATACCTAATCCTGACAAGACTAGACTCTTTTAAATGATAAGCACTCCTATAAAGCTTATTTTTTATCTCTCATAAATATACCTTATATCTTTTCAACTCAAACCATACATATTAAAACTCTTTTATCCTTTTGTATTTTCAGTGGTCGTTGCGAATCAGCAAATGCGTTCCACAACAAATTTACTAATAATAAACTTGGCCGTGTCCGATATCCTCTTTGTGATATTTTGTGTACCATTTACGGCCACGGACTATGTTTTACCCGAGTGGCCCTTCGGAAATTTATGGTGCAAATTTGTCCAGTATATGATTGTGGTAACATGTCACTGCAGCGTATACACTCTCGTCCTGATGTCCTTCGACCGATTTTTGGCCGTAGTACATCCGGTTACCAGTATGTCTCTGCGAACGGAGCGTAACGCAATGCTGTAAGTATATGAATCCCACAATAACGGGTTATCTCTTCAATATACTAAATGTCAATATAATAGAAATTTATTGTTTCATTCAAAATGCATATGTATTGTAATATTTTGTTCCATACAGAGCGATTTTCCTAGCCTGGATACTGATAGTTACAACAGCAACCCCCGTAGCCTTGGCACACGCTGTCCGGATTTATAAATTCCGAGGAAACAACTATACGGCCTGTGTATTCTCGACCGAGGAAGGTGTTTGGAGTCTAGTTGGGTTTCAGGTGAGTGGGCAGAAAAATGCTCTAACGAATAGTCGTAAATAATAGCTTTCGGCAGCATTGATGGGCCGTTTTAGTTCCCCATGGTTAGGTTATATGGACGATATGATTGTATCAGATTCTGGCGGCAGAGACTGCCTTGTCAGCTACTGCCATAGAAACCATTTTCTGGGCTTCTGAAATAAGGATACGAGGTTTTTTCTCACAAGTTTTATATTATCGTCTATTGTACATATAATATTAATGTGGGTTGGTATCACCTGCTGGGATAACTGTGTTCTTTTGTGGAAGGTTTTTTTTTTTCTATGACAATTGGGGATTTTGCATAACTTTTGCTTTGGACAAAAAATTAGGGCATGCCATTACCATCAGAAAAGATACCTACACAAGGTAATAAGGAATGAATGAAGATACCAGCAACATAAGATTTACTTTTTATTTCTTTTCGGATTATGTACTTTTTTGTATATTATGTTCAGTGTTCATATTAAATGAACGAAATGTATAGGTACCTGCTTTTATTCTATTTTTAGTCTTATTGACACAGAAAAGTAACTGTTATTATTATTAGTAAGTAGGTATCCTGAGTTCTTGATTATGAGATGGCATGGCAACATCAACATCAAATAACTTCACAATAATAGTCTGAAAAAAATTTCGAAAACATAAAAGGTAGGTGTTTAGGTAGGTACCCACATAAAATAACCATTTTAATAAATAAATACATTCCTAATTATTCATGTATCCTCATACTTGGAGATTAAATGAAAGCAGATATACTAGGTCTTAAGCACAAAATGCGACTAAAGACTATAGAGCGGTGATTTCAGATGAGGTTTTTAAAATCCCACCTTTTTTGTACATAATTTTTACCTAAATGTTTATTGTAAACAAAAACTTTAATTCTACTAATTTTTTAAGTAAATTGAAAATAATTTTAAAGCTAATTATAGAGTTCCTTAACGAAAAAAAAAAATCTACATGAAATTCTTATGGGAGTGATTTTTTTTACTCAAAAGAAAATTTCTGTTGAATTTTTTTTTTTTTAATTATACTCACCACGATTTTTGTTGTTTGTCATTGTTTTATGCAAAAAAAATCTTGTTTGTGTACCTAACCTACTTGACCCAGCTATTGACTGATGACGAAACGAATAAGTCAACTTAGATGGTGCCTCACGAGTAACACACTAAAAATAAATAAATCAAAATTAACCTCATAACAAATTTATTAATAGCCCAGAAAAATTAGACTTTCAATTCGAAAAAATTCCGACAAAGCTGAATTTCGGTGGAGATGTTTATTTTGGTATCTTAAGAATTTTCCAAAAAGTACACTTAATAAGGACCGTGGCTAAAATTTTTAGGGGGTGGGAGTGAAAGGGGTTGAATTGCAGTTTTTTTTTTTGCTAATTTCTCAAAAATTATCAGTGTTTTTAAAAAATGTGAAGGCAAAAGCTGTAGCTTATGTAATTTTACATTAAAAATGTTATGACACTTTTTCGTACAATCAATAGGTTTAAAAAAAAAAAAACTGAAAAAACTTTATATTGTACTGGACTTAGTCTCAAAAAAATTTATTGAAGTTGCATGATTTGACAGGCAAATATTTTTTTATCGTATGTGTTTGGCAACATCTCCACATTATAAAAAAAAATTGTCGGGGTGGTAGGGGCTAGGACAAAGCCGCCATATTGAAACAGCTGGTCATTTCGTTTTCATTTAATAACTCGCCTGGATTTTATTTTGTAACAAAATGACCAATTAAAAACTTCTAGAGAATCAAAATACCTACAAAATGACTTGTTAACGATCTCTGGGACTTTTTTTATCTTCAAGTTATAGCTTGTCAAATTTCACCTGTATCAAATGTGGTTGAAAGGAATGTCTAGCTTTAAGACACCCTTCCTGCCTCTCCTGTGGCATTTACTCCACCAAAATCTATTACAACTTTTTAGAGAAGGGTTGCTAAAATATCTTTGTCGAAGATCATTTTTCAAAATTGTAAAACTTTTCATCGACTTTTGTCTTTTTAAAATGGAAAATCACATTCATGCCGGATTCAAACACCCCTCTAGTACGAAATTTTGTACCCATATTCAAGAATTTGTAAGCAAGAATGTAGCCTGATATTCTGGCTAAATTTAAAGACTCCAACCTTGAAGAACCAATTACTAGGACCAATTACTATAGCTAACAATATCATTCGATGTTGACTTATTTTTCAATATTTTTTACTTCAAAAATTAATCAAAATAGAGCAATATGCTTTGGATTTTGCAGCTAATCCTGAATATGAAAAAATGGCGTTTAAGTAGTAAAAAAAATAAAATAATTTCTTCAATTATTTCAATTCCAGAACGTCCCACTACTTTGACAATTAATCCAATGAATGACTTAAAAATGTATGTGTGTGCTTGGAGTGCACTCCTAGCACTCCTTAATCATCACTCCGAACAGCTAATGGAAGGTTTTTGAAGTGTGGGGAGTGCAAAAGGAGTGAAAAAAGAGTGCTAGGAGTGAACAATGGAAAACGACATAAATGTACATACATACAGTGCTCTTCACTTGATTAGACGCACACATTTTACATAAATTTCATTTTTTTGTTAGTATGTGTAACAATTATCAAAAAATTGCATTTATTAGAAAGGTTATTAAGCTCTCAACAAAAAAACATAAACAAATGGTAGGTAAGTGGAGGTTAACGGATATTTTTTCTCTTTCTTGCCTATGCTGTAAGAAAAAGTGCAGTTTTTTTTTGTTCACATGATTAGACGTACCTGTAAAAAAGTCGTAAAAATGAAAGATAGACTTTTTAAATTAACTTTTTTCTCTTTTATTTTTATTTTTGTTTCTTTTTATTTATATTTTAGTAATTTGTACAACCACCATGTTTTAAAATCACATCAAAAATTCTATTTTTAAGTGAATCATACAGTTTTTCTAAATAATTTAAGGGAATCGTCTTCCAGGCTTCTTTTATTGCTACAATTAGCTCTTCACAGGTCTCATACTGCCTACCCCTCCTTCGTAAACTTTACGGGTGAGCCATCCCCAAACATTTTCAATTATATTGAGGTCAGGAGAATAAGGTGGCCACGGCAACAATATCACATTTTCTTCGGCAAGAAAGCTTTTGACTACACGAGCGTGCGCATTGTCTTGTTGAAATATCCACTGTAGAGGTCCGAACAGTTCTTTCATGGCGGGCAAGGCTGATTGCAAAAGGGCTTTGTAGGAAACTCCCGTCATTTTGTTGGAAACGAAAACCAAATCGAACGCCCCATAGTACGAAATGGCTCCCCAAACCATTACTCCTCTTTGCCTCGAATGGTGACGTGTCAAAAGCTTTTCCTCTTTTCTAAGATCATGGAAGTAGTAGTTGTAACCATCAGGCCCATCCAAATTAAATTTTTTTTCATCTGAAAAAACCACATTTTGCCAATTTAGCGCACTTCCAAGGTGAGTATCCCATGTCATGTGAAGGCGTGCGAATTCCAACCGCTGCTCTTTTCTTACGGCGTTTAGTGGGGGCTTTTTTTTAGTTTTTTTAATTTTAGATGTTCAGCACTCAAAATAGCTCGCCGAACAGTTGATGTGCTGGCAGTTACCCCCGCTTTTTCTTTTATTTTGCTTGTGGAGGCAGCTGAATTTGACGCTATTCTTATAATTTTTCTTTTGTCCTGAGGTGTCAAAGCTGTTTTTGTCCTTCCCTTGTAATTTTTACCGTATGAAGCATTGTTTTTTATGTAATTCCTCACAACATGGTCACTTCGGCCTATTTTCTTGGCAATGCTTCTCATTGAAACCCCTTCGGAATGCAACGCGTTAATTTTGCCTTTTTCTTCTGCGGTTAAAACTTTTTTTTCCCCATATTGAATGAAAATTAATAAAAAACACTCCTTAATTCTTAAACTTTTCAGCTAACTAAAATCTGCGTAACAGATCGCGACCAACTAAGTAATTTAACGGGTGCGTCTAATCATGTGAACAAAAAAAAACTGCACTTTTTCTTACAGCATAGGCAAGAAAGAGAAAAAATATCCGTTAACCTCCACTCACCTACCATTTGTTTGTGTTTTTTTGTTGAGAGCTTAATAACCTTTCTAATAAATGCAATTTTTTGATAATTGTTACACACACTAACAAAAAAATGAAATTTATGTAAACAAAAGTGTGTGCACTGTAAATAAAGTATTCCGCATTCGTGTAGTAGGTACGATTAGAAAAAGGAATCTCTGTACTTGATAGGGTATCATAATGTGCCACTTGTTTGATGGTAATTCAACCAGTGTGAAAGTGAGAGAGAAGTGAAAGTCAATTTTTTTAAAAGCGCCCAGTTTAATTCTTTTTATATTTAAATAAAAATTAAACTAAAAACAAATTAACTTTAATAACATTCTTAAAGTAATACAGTAAAACCCGCTTAAGTGAAAGAAAGCCAGGGACATTTTGCATTTTCTCTTAAGCGGGTTTTATTAAATTACAAAAGAAAAAAGTGGAATTTCTTGAAATCGCTCAAAGGGTAGGATTTTTTTTTAAATAAAATTGAGTTAAAAAAGTAAACTTTATAAAAATGTAGAGCACAGCAATGAAAAATGACAAAAATCTCATTTCAAAAATCTTTGTGCAGAGATATTGTTCAAGAAACCATTTGTTTAAAAGGTCACAAGTTCATAACGCTTTATTCGCTATGAAAATGTTATGAGATCTCATAAAGAGCCAAGCCCCTAGTTAATAGAACTTTTGCATAGCAGACTTAATTTTACCATAAGTCTATAGGAGTTTCTGTGCTGTGTAACGGCCAAGCCACACTTTTTGACCACGGACTTGTAGAGTTAGGCCTTATTGTAGAATATAGAGTTTTGGGCTGGGCTCTTAATGAGATCTCATAACATTTTCATAGCAAAGAAATAGTTTTGAGCTTGTGAGTCTTGGCAGCCTTTTTTACATAAAATATTTCTGAGTTCTAAAATGTAGAAAATGTTTTGATGCGGAAGTAATGCCTTAATTTTTCATACGCATCAGCAACGCAAACTTGATGCTTTGTTGAAAAATTACATTGCACAAGTCTGACGTTTCGGAATGCAAAAACAAAAATTTAAATCGAAGCAGCTACAAAATTTTCGGATGCCCAGTTTGCGCAGTAAATGCGCATCTGTTGAATTTTGAAACTCAGCCTATCCCTCCTTGTTGGCAGATTCTCTGTGTGTCAGATTGTCAGGCCAAAGAGAAACTACCAATCTAAGAACACTGCTATAGAGCGTATAGCAGTTGGGCCGTGTCACTGCCTTCATTATAGGTAATACAAATGGTTGAGTTAAAATGACAAATTTCTATTTTCAATACGGATTTTTAGCTTTAATGGTTGTTTAATAACGCGTTTATTTTTAATATGGATAGACGCTTATTAAGGGCATTAAGGACAGGTAAGCAGTCACTTTAGCGACTTTTATTTAAAAAAAAGATTTTAATTTAAACATGCCAATTAAAGCGAGCCAAATTTAAATAATGGGATGTGAATGAATAGGAATAATTTAATGAAGTGTTCTTAATGACATGTTTACTTTAAACGCAGATTAAGTTAAAAAGACAAAATCCATTTTTTATTGGAGTGTGTTTTAGCGAATATACTTTTTGAAAAAAAATAACTAAATGAAAGTAAAAACTAAAATTGTCAAACTTATTTTCGTTTTCAAAATTTTACGTTTTTAAGTAGGTATCTCGTAATTTAAGTTTTAATATTCAATGATCTAATAAATTTTTAGTCAAACATTAAAAACTAGAAAAAATAACATAAACTATTATAAGAAAAAACGTGATTGGATTTCTAAGTTAATAAATGAATACATAATTGAATGTTTCTTTTAGTTTTTTTTAAATATCACAGTCTCATAATTTTCAAATTTTTTTTAATTATAACTTTTTTGTTTTCAATTTTACGGTAAAAAGTGTGTTAAAATAAATTGTAGAGAATTTAATTCCCTATACAAATGTGGTAAAATTTTGTTTGGGCAATGAGTGGTTCTCAAAATATCGCGAAGAACTTTTTACGCCACCTTTTCCAAAATGGCGGCCAAATGGGCGGGAGTTCAACCCCGAAACTCGTTTTTACACTCACACTGATCACTCCCACTGTATGAAATGCAAGGTTAATGTACCATTTCAATGGAGTATTTGTCCGTCTAAGGGAGTTGTCCGCTCAAAGAAAAAAAACAGAGTTTCTTTCACAATTGTAAATTCAGTTCTTGTTCCTCCGTTCAGCTGAAGATTTCCCTTTGCCATTGGTAAGGGATCGGAAACTTTTATGAGTTAATAAATATCTAATTTTAACAAAGTACTTATTGACGTTATTTTTTTAATAATAATTACAGATTATCACTTACAGATTTTCCCCTAATTCGTGCCGAATATTTTTAAGAAAAAGTTTCCATAGGGGGACAAATTTTATCTCCCCCTCCCCTGAGGTAGAGTGGGGTATTTTAAAAAAAAATATACTTTTTGGAAAGCTTATTTCAATTCTTTAAATTTTCCTTTGATTTTTATTAAAAAGGATCTTAGGAATCATCCCTAAAATATCCCGTACGAAATCTTTTCTTTACATACTTCTTTTAATTATTTATTTTGTAAGGTTAACTGGCTGAACAGAATAGAATGACGGAACTGGAGCCGCAGACGGAACTGGAAGTGCTGTAAAAAAGTGTCGTACGTTATTTTTTTTACCTGTCCAAAACGCAGCTGTACAGCTTTGAATGTATTTTGAAAAAAAAAACAAGAATATTCTTGTGTACAAGCTCAGAACTCACATTTTTTGTTTCCAATAATTTTCCTTTTAATAAATAATTTTTTTCGTGATACAAATAACCACAATATTTTTTTCCGACACAAAAAGTTGTTTTTTTTCTTCATACAATTTGAAACTTCAAAAGTTAAGTTAAAAGTTGGTGAACTCTTCCCTCTGCGTCTGCAGCTCGCCGTATACGTCTACGTTCCGTTGTTTTCGCAACATTGAATTTGCGTGTATTCAATATTTTGACAGCTATTCCAGCTCCAGTTGAAGGCAAATTATAAAAAAAAACGAAAGTTTAAAAAATAGTTCCAAAGGGAATTGGGTCGCTAACATCACTGTGTATCTCATCCGGATGAAATGGAATTTTGTCCATAGAGGCAAATAACGCAACGACCGCACAAAAGGAAACCCAATGTAGAACTATTTCCACTACCCAAGGTTGTCCTTTTGCAATCTAATTTTTATCTCAGTTTCTATATGTTGTGATGATAGATAGTATCGCCCACCAAACGCTGAATAGTGCTCTTTGTAAAACGCCAAATCATCCCACTTTTCAACTTCTCCCGTTATCTTTGTCGTTTTCATTTCATCAAAAAATAGATTGCCAAATAGCCAATTATCTTCTTCGCCCTCAATTCGTGGAATACGGTGATATTACGTGTGTCATATCGTGAAAATGATTAAATATTTTTTTGACGTTTCGTAATCGATTTATTATTTTTTTGCTGAAATTTGTATTTTTATATTTTGTGATGAAAAATATAGACCAACATAACATCCCAGGGCTGCCAGACCCAGACCCAGACATAAGTCATTTCATCAAAGCCAAGATTTTTTCTGTGAATATATCCTGTGTCGTATGTAACAACAAAATTAATATTACGAACCTTGAACCAGTAGGGGGCTTTGGGAGGTTAAATATGGTAAAAGTGCAATAAAATGTTGCAAAATTACATCATTTTATAAAAGAGGATTTTTTATATGTTTTAGGGGGTGGTATTGTATCATTAACCCTTAGCTGCAGCGTGGGTCTATTGGACCCACGTTCGAATTTAAAATACTGTAAAAAGCGCTACGGTCGCCGTAGCTCTTTCTTCTTCTAGGTACCTTACTTGAGTTTGCCGAAGTGTGTGCAGTGAGACGTCCGCATTTCGCTCGTTACTCCTTTAGGTCAGAATACACGTGGGTCCCCTGGACCCACAGCTATATTATACATACGTAATTTATCTGTTCGTGATATTATTTCCAGGTTTACTGTTGTATTTTAAGTACTTGTAATGGCAAATTAAAATATTATGGCTGAAAATCAAGAAAACATTTATAACAGTAGCTGAACGCTGAGTTGTCCAGCGATGAGGGCGAAATTGGCCCGAATTTGAGATTTGTGCGCAATAATAGCCGCTTTGCTTGACTTGTTCAACACAAGTTTGTTTTTCATGCATTTAAATGGGTTCACTTTGACCTATGTCAGAATTTTTATCGAAAAATATTTAAAGTTTTTGTTTTAACAGTTTTAAAGAGGAGGTTTTGTTTTATTTTTTTTTTTTGTATTTTATATAATTTTTTTTAAATTAAATGTTTTAAAGTTAAGAATTTTTTGAAAGACTGAAAAAAGTACAAATTTGAAATAAAACGAAAGTTCCTACCGCTTATTTATTTTAAAACTATATACTTATGTTATTAGTCATGTTTGCAGTTTAATAAGAAAAAAAGTTAAAAAAAAAAAAACTAACATAAATTAAATAAATTTGGTGGCACAACGGTTCATGAAGAACCAAAGGCCTAGTGACTTACAACTCTCAACCATTCCTGTGTGCGTGTCTGCAGGAATGGAGGGGACCTATGGTTTATTGCCGAATCCGAACGGCTAAGGTGACCGGCACTTTTCTATGAGAAGAGATACTCTTGGAGGATTTGTCACTTCCTCGCCAGAGGCAGTAGCCCGGAAAAAAACTTAAGGTGGAAGCGGCTGGCATTGAACCCAGACATCTGGCATGACAGTCCCATACCCATACTTTACTTTTTTTAAATTATCAACTGCAGGATTTGCACAAACCAATAAATATGTTTGTATGCAGCCGCATTTTTTTCACAATTCGCATTTCAATTTTTGAAAGTTTATTTAATTTAAATTTTGTTTAAATATTTCTCGGTAAACTTTTGTATTCTTTTTATTAATTTTTTGTTATTTTTAAAATCTTTATAATGATAAGTAAATTTAATTTTCACAGAATTTAAAAAAAATAATAATAATAAATACATTTTTTTCCACATTAAAGTTATTTTTTTAACATTCCCATTTTACAGTCAGCCTTTGAGGTATACTACAGACTGAATTTTTTTTAGCTTAGAACCAATGCGGGAGGATTAATTGGATATGGAACTGCACATTGAAAAAAATCTTTATCTTCTCATAAAACCAAGCTGCTCTAAAAGCTTTCTTCCAAATAAAATCCAAATTGAAACTAGAAATGGTATGACACTCTTAAAATCAAATCTTCTATTTAATGGTTGGGTCTAGTCAAGCAAGAGGCAATAAAAAATGATGGAAATAAAATTGCATAATCTCTTTCAAAACACGGGGTACTTTACGCTTTTTTGCCCTTAACAAAATGGAAATCGCTACCCTGAAACACTCTGTCAAACAATGACTCAACTTCCAACGCAATTACTTTGCGTCTTGCAATGAAATGAGTAACTCTATCTATAAGATCCAATTTAAAGATAGCGTGTCTTCCTTTTATAACATGTCCACAAAGTTTATCAAGGCACAAATATACAATAAAATTATAGATGAAATAGAAGCCTTAAGTTAATTGATATCTGAGGGGAACGTTCCCTTTCTCGATATACACATTTTATTTGCCAAATATTTAATGTGAAGTGGATTCAATGGACTTCAAAAAATCTTTATACAGACAGACATATACGATGAACTGAACTCCAGGAGAGATTCATCGTGATGAAATGCAAAATATTTGTATGGGCTTAAATGCTATACTTTCTCTTGGTAATAGGTTTATATGACAGACTTTTATTAGTTTTTCCTATGAAGCATTGAAATTGAAAAATGACCTACCCAAAACCGTCATTAGCAATCAAAGAAGAATATGAGTTTTGAGTATACGCCTTAAACCCACAAAGAAACAAATTTTATAGCTTGATTAGCTTAACAAATCTCCTGAATGGAGAGTGTCGACATTAAAATTTGCCATAAAATCCAAACCAGGTGACTAAAACGTCTGTTTAATGGAAATTATGGTGATAAACCGGTTGCAATGCAACAAAAGAATTGGTGATTTACGAAAATGTGGAAATAAGAATTGGCAATTATGTCACGGAAACAGGAACTTAAGCTAAAACAAAATACGAATTTTCTGCTTTTATGGCTTTTTTATGTTGACTGGCACACCCTTACAACCATTTAGTTTAGGGTGTATATAGGTTTCAATTGGAGTTGGAATAATTTGTTGTGTTGGAAAATTCCTAACAACCTTTTTATAATAAAACAAACTATTATTATCTACTGTAAGAAAGATAGTTAATTAAGAAATAAATTAAATACCTACACAACTTGGTGTTTTATAATTGGAGGTATTATATGGTTTGTCTTTTGGTACTCAGAAAACCAAAACCTCGTTTTTATCACATTTATATTCAAATTTATTAAAAGAAGAAGAAAAAACATATCTTTTCAATACTTCTTGCCGTATTCGATGTTAAATGTTAGTCCTCATCTATTCTATACAATTTCTGGATCCTGGAATAAACCATTTATAAACCAATCTAATATCGTATACAAAAAATTTTATTACTTGTAATGAAATCTCTTGACGTAATAGTAATGCTTTGAACTGTCATGCCAGAGGACTTGGTTCGATTCCCAGCTTTTTCCACCTAAACAGAAAAATATTTCTCAGGGCTACTGGCTCTTGCGAAGAAGTGAAAAATCCTCCAAGAGCATCTTTTGTCTCTATTCGTAGCCGTTCGAATTCGGAGACAATTGTAGGTCCCTCCATTCCTGTCTTACAACATACACACAGGCATGCGGTTGACAGTTTTAAGGTAAGGCCCTATGTTGTCAGCACGTAACTTGACACAATCGAGTTCAGTCGATACAATCGAGCATAGGCTATTCCTACTAAAGTTCAATCGAACCAAAACCACTCAACTGAATTCAATTATGAACTGCCTATCCTATGCTCGATTACATCGAGTGAACTCCATTGTTTAAAGTTTCGTGGTTTTGCACCACCAAATAATTCTCTTAGAATTACATAGTTTAATCTGTACATAAGTATGTATAACCTTGCGATAATCTACACGTAAATGCTTCTCTTTTACCCAAAAATAGCTAAGTAGTAGATTTGTATTCAAAATTCAACTTGTAATATTCTTTTCTTTGTCAAAGACAATGTAAGATAATATAAACTTGCCTTTTATAACAATAAATAAAAAATCCTACTAAAATGTATTTTAACTTGCGATATAGGTACTAACTATATACCGCTACAACCCATTTTGCCATTTTTATGAATTTATTAATATACAACTAAAGCCATAATTTCATCTACAAATTTTCAAAAAACGATATAAAAAAACTTTTTTTTTGTAAATCTAAAAAATATTTTTTTTTTTTTCAACATATTTGTGTGCAAATTATCAACATCGATTGAGCTATCAGCAAGAAATTCGTACATCAAAAACTATGACAGGTACCATTAATAAAAGTGTTAAATAATTTTTTTCCTTCCCCAAAATGCAGACCCTGTCTGCAGTAATAAACACAAATTTTATCAAAGTCGTTAAAGCCATTTTTGAGATAAATAACCTTTTTTCAAAACGGTTGTATGGCAGGTTCCGTTATACTATACAAAACTTTCGATGTCCACCTAAAAATCTTATGCTCCAAGTTTGAAGAAAATCTCTTAATTGGTTTAGGCTGTAGGTATGGGCATTCAGATACACAGACATATGCACATACATACCTATCTAAAGACATATGTACAGACTTACAGCCATACAGCAGAGTTGTAAAAACTGCAATCTTTTCGGTACTGCAGTTAATTGGGCTTTTCCAGAATCTGACTCTGTCTTTTCTCTTTCTAATTTTGACAGTTCTTTCATCGAAAAGAAGCTCTAGATGGGGGGAAAACAACAATACAAACAAATAAAAATACACACCGATACTGTTCGCGCCTTTAATAGTGTGTTTGTTTTCCCCCCATCTAGAGTTTTTGACGTTTGGTGGAAGTTCTCAATTGACTAAAAAGACTTATCTTCCGTCACGATTCACAGAATACTATGTTTGTATGTTAGGTACTATGATTTTCCATACAAGACAAAAAAAACAAACAATGGGAGTAGAGAGCTGATACCAAACAAACAACTTATTTTGTAAAAGAGAATAAGAAAAAAGAGAATGCATCACCACACTACCCAACCCAGTGGATTTCTTTTGAACCAAACTTCTCTGTGTGCGTGAGCAATGATGTTTTTATGGTAAAAAAACGCAAAATTGACAACTTTTTCAAAATTAAAATTATAAAAACCGTGAGAGAAAATATTATTTTGTTTTTTAAATTTAAAAACCAAAATACCAAACAAAAATAAAAAAAATATGTGGTAATTGTATTGGCTGTCCTTGCCTTACCACGGCATTACAAATAGTGTCACATTGAATTGCATTTTTTAGCATTTTTTAAGACAATTTTTTTTTTTTTTAAACCCAGGTGGTGTTCAAAACATATGATTCTTTGATTTAAAAAACATTTAAGAAATTTAAAAATTATAAGACTCAATTTCCCAGGTAGTCAAACGAAATAATTTGGAAAAAAGGAGTATATTTTCTCTTTTTGTCTCTAAAAAGTTACTGTAAAAAATAAAAAAAAAATGAAAGAAAAATAAGAACAACTGCACATACATATTAGCTTTGAAAAACCGTTAGTTTGATTTTGTTACCTTTTATAATTCACAAGTTTTATCAAATAATGCATTCATACCTCCTTGTAAATTTCCTTCATTTTTCACAGTTTTGTTCAATTTTTTTTGGGAATAAATAAAAAAAACACAAAACCCAGTTGTCACTTAAAGCTGAATTTTCTCTAGAAAAAAAATGTAAAAGAAAAAAAAAAAGTAATATTTAACCAATTTCCCTATCATTTGTTTAAGCATCTCAATACATTTTATGATTTTTCCATCTGTTTGGCGGTTTTGAGGCATATATAATTTTTTATATTTTTTAAAGCCACAAAAATATATTGCTTAACTTATTTCCAATCGATTACTTTTTTTTTTATTAAAATATTCGCAAAATTGTGAACGCTATACAGTTTGGCGCAAAGCTCCAAACTATTTTTCCAAGGGACACATAACGTTAAGTCTTTTAAGTTTCAAAAATACTAACTGAAATAGAGCAGTCAGTACTAATATTCCGACTGTGCAGTTAAAAAAAAAAGTTCATTTACTTTAAGTTTATTAACTGTAGTACCTACTTTTTAACTGCTTTTAGTCTTTTTAGTCAGTTAAAAGTCTTTGTACATGCTATTATTTTACTTTAAGTCAGCAATTATTTTAACTACACTCAATTAACTGTAAGTTTTTTAACTTTTTTTTCTTTTAAATTTCTTTTCTTTTTATTCCATCCTGTTCTTTTATAAGTACAAGTCTGCAGTCTTTTAGTTAAACGACTAAAAGAACAGTTAAAAGACTTACAGTTAATTGATTGTATAGTTAAAAGAAAGTTAAAGTTAATTAACTTTTTTTTAATTGCACAGTCGGAATGTTGGTACTGACTGCTGACTGCTTGTTTCGCAGTTAAAGTACTTATTTACAGTATTAACTTACATTCAATAGGTAAATTAATTAACTGCGACTTTATTAACTGCATTACCAAAGTACTGCAGTCTTTTACAGCTCTGCCATACAGACGGAATTGCGGGACACACTTTTTTTCGGGTTCCCTATCATCATAGTGTCAAGTTTGATTGAAATCTCGAGTTCGATCTTTTTTACTTTTATTTTTTCCCTATAATAGTACCTGTTTTACATTGGACCAAAGGTCACAAAAAATCTTCCATTTAAATTTAATTCAATACAGTCCACTAAAACATCAACAAAAATAATTTTCTTTTGTTTTTGTTATTCCTCTTCTTAGTACCTTTACCTACATTAAAATTGAGAATCGCTACATGTTGATCTTTTTCGTGCCACTGCACCACGAGACTTGTAAGTTTTTCTCAAAGACTGAAAAACATTTTGGCACCCGGTTTTGAGTTGTTGACTAGAAATTGCTAGGAGCATCGTTTACTGAAAACAACTGATGTCAAATTTTGAACAAAATTAGTTTGAACACATTTTTTTATTATTTTTTCAAAGTTTTGAGTTTGAAAATAATTTTCACAAACTATTTTCTGAAACTATTTGAATAAAAAACTAAATAAAGAACGGACTTCAAGCTTGAAAAAAAAAGTACAGCATTTCATTGTAAGTGTTGCCGTTGTTTTTTAATGGTCTCTTTTCTATTTCTAGTCCGTTTTCTTAGAAAATTGCCCTACCCGCCTAAACGGGGAGACATAGATCCCCTCTACCGTACGATTTTTTTCTTGTCTCGAATCAGCCTATACGCGTAGCGTTTTGTCACACCGTATGCGAATAAACCCAAGTAATTTTGTGCATTCTCCATTTGAATGAACAACGAAGAACCTTAATTCTACCGATTGAATTATTTTGAAAACCGTTCTTTTTATGAAGAAAAGTGTTATAATCTTTTTTGTAGGAAATTTTCTAGGCTACAAATTCGTTATCAACATTTTTTCTGTACAAGGCACCGTTAGGGAGATATTCCTGAAAAATCATTTTGGGTTGCCTTAAACCTCCCGTTAAATTGTTAGCGGCTCTCCTATCGATAAGGACTTTTTGCAGTTTCTGAAGAACACCATCAAAGGCTATATACCAAAATCTTGCTTTTCGGCGATTTTCCCGGAGTCCAATGTCTAATATGACTGGACTTAAAGTCAATAATATTAAAGGTAGGGCTTAAAAGAAAAAAATGTGTTCGCAATTAATATTAATAGAGTCATCAGCTTCATATTTGGATCAAAATAATCACCGGTTTTCCTTTTAAGTGCCTCAAAACTTAAATTAAAAATTTTAAATGATATGTTTCAATAAAATCTATAACTGGTGCCTTAAGGTCATGTGTGATATAAATCGCGTTAAATTTTATCGGAAGATACATTTTTGGACACTAATGCGGTGAATATGTACGTGGAAACTTCAATTTTCGGATAAAATTTTGTTTCGAAGTTTTAATCCAATTCGCACAGGACATGAAAAAATTTTACCTAAAAGCATTTACTGTTTTCTGAAAAGATTTTTTTGATTTAGATACTAGTTCGTATGATGAGTTTTTATTTTGTCCCGGGGAAAAAATTGAAATCCCGATATTTTTCCATATTTTTGCCATTTGTCCCGCCGAGCTACGAAAAAATCTGGCAACCTCAATTAGCATCATATTAGAATTTGTATTATAAAAACATGGACATTTTCAGTCTTATTAATAAACCCATTCCAAAGTATGTATAACTTTAGACAGCTGTCCAACTCCAAAATTGTATTAATAAACATTTCTATGGGTTTTAGACACCGAAATTGGTTGTTAAAACCTATTCTAAAGTTGGCACGTTCAATGAACAAAGGAAGGCAATTTTTTTGTTTCGAAACGAAAAGTTATGTTGAAATGAAAGGAAATGAACGTAGCCAAAAATTCGGCTAAAATCATTAATTCACTCGAGAATAAATTATTCCAGGTATGTCACGGGCAATATGATATCGTATTTAGACAGCTGCTGGAATGTGATTATTAATAATGAAGTGTCCAAATATTTAGACAGTGGCTAGCTGGAAAACTGTCCAAGAGTGTTCTAGGGAAATCTTATTAATACTACTGTTTATCTCCAGCAATCAACCAGATTCAGTTGTCTCTACAAAATTTTGACTTAAAATAAATTGAAATCTAACTTTTTATTTTAACTGAAATTTGGAGTCTTCAACAATATACGAATGTTGTGTGTTTTTTTTATAATGCATTAAAAGACATTTAAATTAAGGTCGAATTATCGCCGAGACAACTCAATTCAGTTGATACATTTATCTGAGTAACTACGAGGTCCAAAAAATCATGTGTATAAGGTCAGCAGAGCAGGACACTTTTTCGAATGAAAATTTATAATAATTAGCAGCTACTTTTGCTAATTAGCAACGACAAAAAAAAAATAATCGCTGTTTTGGTTTGCGAATAAATGAGTTTCCTGCTATGTATTATGACCTAATCTTAGCAGAAATCTCGTTTTTTTTTTAACGAAAATAGATTAAATGTTTTTTGCGTAACTAGCAACTTAAGCTTGTAAGCTACATAATTATTATATACTTTTACAGCAATATTTATTAGATTTTCTTAAAACGTTTCTTAAAGGCAAATTAGTTAAGTTCGTTTAAATTTTTAATTTGAATTTAAGCAGCGTTGCTTAAATTCTCATCTATAATCAATTATATGCATGGGTACTTAACTAATCGATGATTTGCGAATCTAGTACAATCCAAACAAAATATTACTAAATTTTTTATTTTAAATACTGTTTCGTGGCAGATTTAATAAATAAAAAAAAACATTGGAAAACAATAAACAACTTCGCCATACTCGCCAATAAGAAAAAAAGGTCTGCTGACAAGGTGGCATCAAATATATCATGTTAAATGAATTAAAATATCTTTTGTATGCGCAGATTCTTCTGCAACAACTTATTGAAAAAAAATCAATATTATAGAGGACAAAAGAGTCGATACAAACATCTCCAAGGCGAAGCGGGAAGCATGCCTGAACATCCTCCCATCGTATGTTTTAAATTAATCAAGAATTTAATGAAATATTACACACAAGACACAAATTTACAATTACAAATATAAACAAAATGCTTCTCAAATGTCAAACTACATTTAAGATAGCTTTAAACAACCTCTAAACGCGATGGATGGCGGGCGTTTAAGTTAAGAGACCTTTAAGCAACGTTGTTAAATGTGAAAACAGATTACAGATACCGATTTCACGCTTAAGTGCTGTTTAAAGGCATTTTAAAGTTAAGAAGCCTTTAAGATTCTATTATAGATACGGCTGTTAATCTATAGGTATTCATGCATCAAAAAATCATGCAAGCCTTGATATGTAGACACTAAATTACAAAGGTACATTGTTGTGTATGTATGTTTTAAAGCCATTTTACTTAAAATTTATTTTCAATATACAAAATCTTGGAATTAAAAAATAAACAAGGGAATGTTCTACAGTATCCGGCCTTGTCGCTTTATAATGCTTTTTGCACTTAGTTGGAAAAGCAATTTCGAAGAGTTTTCTCAAAATCCATTTAAAAAGCAATTCTTCTTTATTTTCGAATCCTTTCGAATTTATACAGAATTCATGTACATATGTATCTACGTACAAATATAAGTATCATGGTTGTCTTTTAACATTCTCTTTTAATAATAAAAATGTATGTCCCCCTGAAGTGGTGAAGAGTTAATTTGATTTCGTTTTATATTTTTTTAATCTATTTTTCTCCCAACAGGTGTCGTTTTTCCTATCATCTTACGTTGCACCTCTAACTTTGATATGTTTCCTCTACATGGGCATGCTGGCGCGTCTATGGAAAAGTGCTCCTGGATGCAAGCCCTCAGCAGAATCAAGGTTAGTACAAATAGCAAGTCACTTAAGCTCAACATTACAAATACATACATACATACCACAAATGCACCATATAACAAAACTACTTAGCTACAGTTTTAAAACCAAGCCATTATTTATATGTACGTACTAACATACCTAATATAAAGGACCTTCCTTTTTTAATATACTTACATCATATTGTTCCACTTTGTAGAACAACAATCAAACCATAAAACTGTTGTTGTTTATTTTAAAGAAAAAGCACGGTAAATACAGCTAAAAATAATAATGAAAGACTATTTCCCGTTGCAATTTGGTATAACCTTAACAGTGTATACTCGCATCGCATACACTCCGGTGCAAAAAGAACCTCCTCAAATAGTTTAAGGTGCTACTTATGTCATTACTATTATATAAAGACGAAACAAATATTTTGTTTGTCCGCGCTTTTCTCAGAAAGTATTCAACCGATTTACTTGAAACAAATTTTATAAATTTCCTTATTCTTTGAAGCATGTAAATATATATTTTTTATTTGTTAAATATATTTGTTGAATTAGATTATTAACTTTTAAGAAAATTTCGTACACTTTTTTGTCGAAGTTGACCAACATATTCAATTATGCTTTTAAACCTGCTAAATATTTTACAAAAATGGGATTTTTTGTATAAAGTCAATAGTTTTATGCAAAATTTAGGCCTTAAATCATTTCTTAACTGTACTTAAAAGCTGAGAAATTTTTGTGTTTTTGCATCTATGAATTCCATTCAATCGTAATGACTGGGTTGCTGCTTTGTTCCATTTCATTATCGTTCCGTGTGTATGTGCATTTTCTTTTGTGTGTTTGCTTCTGAATCTCTGTCCACTCAATTGTTCGCTCATCCACTCATTTACATTTTTATTCCTCCTTTCATTCCACTCAATTGTTGACTTTTTGTTGACGACAGCCAATGCGTACTGTGTTTGTTTTTTCCTTCTTCTTAAGCGAACTAAAATGTTACATACATACCTACATATTTTAAGTATGGACACCACTGCCATGAGCAGTGTGTTTATTTTTTGCTTCTTCTGCAGTGGACCGAAGTGTTACATAAATGTACATATTTTGAGAGGAAAATGGGCAGAGCATTCAGTAGAAAGCAGCATGAAAAAAAAGGTTTACTGAAAGCTGCTAAAGATTATGAAAATGAAAAATTATTGATTTCAATTGAGTGGAGTAAGGAATAAAATACAGTGCAAGCTCTCTTAGCCGGACAGTGACGGTCGCAACACTGTTGTCCGTCTAAAGGAGTTTCCGTCCAAGGGAAAAAATAAAAAATAGTTATAAAAGGAAATGTACAGTTGTTTATTTGGTTACAGAAACTATATTTAAAGCTTGAGAAGCAACGTGAGCACGGGTCGGCTAGTTATTATTATTTACACGTTAAAACGAAATTTTATATTTAAAACAAAAATTTCTTAACAATGTAAGAATACCTATACAAAAAACAATGCATATAATCCCCAAGATTTCTTCTAGCTAAAATGCGACAAAGTGATTTAGTATTGGTTTAAAAAAAACTAAGTAAAACACATTTTGTTACGACTTAAATATTTCAGTAAAATAGACCATAATGGAATGGGTTCTAAATAATAAACCGTGCATAGTATTGTGGATTATAAATAATGAACCCATATATCTAATTGACTCCAAAAAATTGGGAATAGCTGTAATATATAGTTAATTATATTATTTAGGATCCATAACGTTATGGTTAATTTCACTGCAATATTTAAGTCATAACTAAATTTGATTATTGGTAATGCCCATAAACTTTATGGGCATTTTAGGAATGTATCAAACTCCATGAGTCTGGCAACTTTGCAGTCGTTGGTTAGAGATCATTTTTTATAACTTTATATAAAATTATATCGAAAGAACTTAACGAAAGTACATAGAGAAAGACGAGATTGTATAAAGCGAGTATCGATTTGCCAGTAATAGTAGATCAGATTTTAACCTTAATGGTTGACCTTGCGATAGAATAATAAAAGAGAAAGAAGTGTTTTTTTTTTATATATACTTTTCCACTATAAAAATCTTGTGTTTTTATTTCTATTTACCTTTTGTTCCTTCAAGTTTCATGAGCGATCGATACAGGAAAGGTATGGCCTATTTTAGACAGGAATGGAAATTATATATGAAGCTTTGTTTATCATTATTTTTAAAAACAAAGTAAAATTTGCGTATGAATTGAATTTTTAATTTCTCTCTCGCATCAAGGTTAGGTTAGGTTAGGTTTTAAGGGGTGATGATATGGCAAGCCACGTCATCTCACTCGGATCTCAGTGGATCCATTGTGCTCCTCAGGATATGGGTAGGGAATGAATAAGGACGGGTGAGAAAAGGACTTATTGAATATAATAAAATTAAAAATTTTGATGAAAAAAATTTATTCTGACATAGCTGAATTTCGGTAGAGATTTTTAGTTCTTATGTTTTCGCCCCAACCACGGCTTGCAAGACTTGCATATTTGCAAATAGAAAATAAAGGCTTATCCTGTTGCATCATTGAAACTATAGAGTCAGCAGTCATATACAATATTCTGACTTATAAGTCAATTAGGGCAGTCAAATGACTTACAGTTAATTGACTGCACTACTTTTTGACTGATTTCAGACTTTAAGTCGCTTAAAAGTCAGTAAGTATAATTTGACGGCAGTCTTTTAACTTAAGTCAATTTATTTCTTTTTATTCTTTTTACTGCCTTGGGCGTGACTTGATGACTTTTAAGTGACTTAAAGACTGAAACCAGTCAAAAAGTAATGCAGTCAATTTTAACTGTATAAGTCAATTGACCAGCCTAATTGAGTTAGAAGTCAGAATATTGTATATGACTGCTGACTGTAATTTTAAAGTTAAAGCCATTTTTAAAGTCAAAAGACTTATAAAATAAGTCATTTAAGTCGATTGACTTCGATTCATATAACGAGATATTCATATTTGAACTCAGATTTTTTTTTTTAATCTGAAATTTCAGACAGCGGCAACGGATATAAGATCGAATAGGCTCAGGCCTTGTTATGCATAGTCGAAGAAAGTGGCACATAATGTGGTCAATATTTTAAGTAAAGCCTAAAGGCCTGGTCAAACAGAGCGCGATATCGGCGATCTTTGCAAAAATTGACAAACAAAATTTGACCGCCGCGTTCTTTCTTTCCCAGTAAAGTATTGACCGTCCCGTCGTCGGCCCATATCTCATATTTTGATCACTTAAGTTTAAAAAAAAAAAATTTAATGCAGTATTGTTTGAACTACTCCAGAAGCATCAGATTGCAAAATTATAACTAAATCGATCCGCCCATTAAGAATCTATACTTATGAATAAATCGAAAATAAGGAGATTTTCTCAACAAAAAAAAAACAAAGCCCTGATTCCGAAATGCGATTTTTTGGTGAAAACCTAAAATGCAGTTTCCTTAACTATCGTCATTACACGAACGAAGTTTGATCAAAATCGGTTAAGCCGTTTTTGAGGAAATTTGAAAAATGTTTGTATGGCAGATTCCTGTTCTAAATGACCTAAATCGAAAACTCGAATTTTCCCTCTAAGGAATAACATAAAAATGTTCTGTACCAAATATGAAGTTCATCGGCAAAACCGTTTAAGCTCTAACTCATATTACAGTGGACGCACAGACCGACGGATGGTCGGTATAGCGATCAAACTTCGCCATCATCGTGATGTCAATTTTGATTACAATCACTTGGGACTTTTTTACACTTTGAGAATGCAAAAAAGTCCAAAATGGTGTAGGATTTTATTGCATTCTTAAAAGTGAAATAAAGTCCAAAATTTTGCTTTTGACTTTTAAACGAAAAAAACAAACATAAAATTATTTTTGTTTAGTACTTTTGACATTTTTAAGTTAAAAATATCATAATTGAACCGATTCACATATACACTGATAAAGTTTTTTTTTAACTATACAAGAGAAAGAAAGAAATTTCTGGTAGAAATTTCATATAAGGACATGACTATCTCCACACAAGTCACATTTTAACCCCTAGTTTAGACAAGCGAGTAGAACTAGTAGGATTTGTGTCGTAGTGTTGTTGTATAACTAGTATGATAATTATTTTTATTTCATACAACTTCAAACGGAAAGATATTCAAAAAAATAATTAGAAAAAGGTATTATATACAAAATATGAAGAAGTTCAAAATGCTGAAAAAGAAAATAAAAAAATGAAAAGAAGAAGAAGATGAACCCTTTCAGGGCGATTTTTTTCACTTGAAGTTGAACATAACTTGAGGAATTTTATTTTCAACCTACGATTTAGTGTTTATTCACTAAAAGTTTACAATTTTAACTTCCGATTCTCAACTCTAGAGTTTATCAACTTTCGATTTTCTCAACTCCCTCAAAAGGAGAAGTTGGCAAGCATAAACTTGAGATTTTCCATTAAAATTTAGATTTTTGTTTTATCAAAATTTATTTTTGCTTTTAATATCCAAAATAAATTAATTTAGAGCGACAATGTTTAGAGGGAACTATTTTTGGCAAAGTAAGTCATCATTGCTTTGGGAACCGAAGATGAAGAATACGAAGAGTTTTGGATTCTTGAAAGAACTGAACACGTGATTTTTCAATTTTTTTTTTATTTGCCGATACTTTTCCCGCCCGGCCGTAACACGGCAGTGGTGCGATACTGAAAACCTTGGCAATTTTTATTCTTTTTAATTTTTAACTGTCAACAAAAATAATCCCGAAACTTATAGATATATCAAATCAATTACAACAAATATAAGATTTACTACAATTGAAACTGACATATCTGTCGCAAATATCCCAGGGATTTTTTGAAAAACTAAAGTTTGTCAAGTTTTAAATGGCAACGCTTGAGTTGATTTTTTGAGTAGTGAAGAAAAGCAATTTTCAACTTGCCGCCCAACTCTTAATTTGTTATCAACTCTAGAGTTGCCCAACTTCGGAGTTTTCTGCAAGTTGAACAATAGTGAAGAAAACAAATCGTAAATCCGTCAAAAATATATTTACAACGAAAAAAGTTTCTTCGATTGAAACGGAAAACAAAAATACTGCACAAGTGTAAACGGTAAAACAATACACAAACGTCAAATCACTAGCAGGCTAACTAGCAACCAACTCTTCTTACAAAAAATTAAAACGCCATGTAAATATAAATTAAATATGTATGACATGTAAATATATTTATGTATATGACGAGTAAGGGCCTACAGATAAGTTGTTTCCAGGCCCCCGTTTATTCTTAAGATAGAACTCTAACGAATTGCAGAAATACCTACAATCATAGGCGCCCGCATTGGCGGTCAAAAGGGGCACTGCCCCCCCCCCCCCCCATTCTCTGGCACATAACAACTTACCACTATATTTTTAATTTTTTCACTAGGGATTTATAACAAACTGTTTTTTTTTGTGGTTTTCAGTTATTATGGGCATGGTTTTCCCTCGGCTCCTGGCCACTCGCTCACTAGTTAACTGATGAGCCCAAGTGAGATCGTCAAGCCGCCCTGACTAAACGCTTACTTTTGTAGATTAAAGACCATTAAAATATATTTTGAAATAATAATAGTCAAAAACTCTAATTAAATAGTGATAAGTCTTCTGCTTGGCTGATTTATTTCAGTAGTACCTATATAAAATTCGTATAAGATTATTTAAAATTAAATAAAACAAAATATGGTACTTTGAAAGTTGAAATAAAAGTAATTTGAAATAATTTTTATTTTTGCTGTTTGAATAGCTACTGACTGAGAATAAAATGTAAAATCCACAAATCATAGTTTGTTAAAAGTTAAAAGTATGGATTTGGATCAAAATTCTGGTTGGGTCACAATTATTATTCAAATTCTACTTTCGTAATTCTGCTTTTCGAAATTTTGAATTCAAAATTTCAACGCACTCCCTTCAAGTTACTGTCAGAAATTTTCTGAAGGATGTAAATGATTCAAATTCTTTGAATTTTTGCTTTTTAAATTTAAAAAATAAATTTAAACAAATCCCTTTTGAAATATTTATTTAAATAATATAAATAAAATATAAATAAAACTCGTAGTTTTTATGTTGCTTTAAGAACTTAGCTTTTTTCAAAAATTACATAATTTGAATATTTGTGTTAACAACCCTACGACAATTTTGACTTTCTCGAATTTATTGTTATTACCAGGGATCGGATTTTGAGTCGTTTAAAAGTCTTAAAGAGAATTTTACAGAATCCGTTTTCTGCTTATTACTATGAATTCTTATAAAAAAAAAAATTGAATCAATTTTTTATGCTTTTGAGTTTGCCCCCCTGGGAAAAATTCTGCGGCGCCTATGCCTACTATGCATATAAAAATTAAAAACAGGCTTGAAGCTGTTTATGGAAAAAGGCCAACTTTCTTGCAAGGTGGGTTGTTTATTTTGCCCCCGAGTTTTAGCTAAAAAAAAACAAAGTATTGAAAGAAAAAATAAACGATGCCGAGGAGGAGTCCCAGAAGTGAATGTTGAGAGTTTCAAGAGTGGAAGTAGGTATTGTGAACGGCACTGGTTTTGGTTAAACAATACAAAAGAGGGGAAAGTCCTTCAACTGAAAATGGAATTTATTAGATCAAATACACAGCCACCATATTAAGATGGTAATAAATTTAGCTTGTACCCCAGAGTGCTTGTCTTGGAACAGAGTTGGTACATATTTGTATCCAAATGAATATTCTCTTTGGATATGTTGTTTATGTAGGGAATATTTTGCTTTAAAATCACAACAAAGGGACCATGTGGATATATATGTATGTACCCACATACTGCTGGATTATTTAAAAATTAACTTTTCATAAAATTAAAAGCTATTTCATGTCAGAGTTCAAATTCCTGAATGTGTTTTAATATTTAAATTAGATAACTTTACAACAATCATTTATCACTGCGTTCGAGAACTCAGTTAAGTCAATTTTATTTGTGCGGTGGAATAATTCGGTAGATATATGTAAGCATCATTGAGCTAGGAATTTTTGGATTTTTTTTTTTTTCTTTAACACACTTGATCAAAAGTTATTTCAACATTCTTGTTGTTTTGCAAGTTATTTGAGTTCAATTTTAATAAAGTGGTAAGTTGTTGTTAAATTAATTTTAAGACGATTGGGTGTGATAAATATTAAGTTATACGGAGGTTTCTTCGAGTTGAGTGGGTAATTTAATGATGATTGCTTTAAATTTGAAATATTGCTTAATGAAACTTTTGATGCAGGAAACCGCACATCTAATTACAAGATACACGTGCTTCGAGAAATTACAGATTATGGGAGCCGATTTATTGGCACATACATATGTATATACCTAACAAAGGGTACTGCATAAATATGTACACATATATTTATATTTGAAAGATGTAAAATGTGCGAACAAAAAACTTTGAAAAATCTAATTTCGGCAGCATAAATATAAAACTGGTTCAACGTAAAGATTGCTGGAAAACCGTTAGTATTTGATATCGGCAGTGTTTAAAATTCTGAGTAGTTATGATCTCACATTCATATGTATATGTATATATGAAGGGTCCAGGGGAAAAACGGCACAAGTGCATTCAAGACTTACTTTTTTCAAAATTTTACGTTAATAAGTGACATTTTTGTTTCTAATATCCAATGCTCCTATTCATTTTAAGTCAGACACTAAAAACCAGATGCTTTAATATATGCTTTAACTTTAATGTATTCTTGTTTTTGAAAAAATTGAGATGAAATCTATGGACTTGTGCCATTGTTCTATTTCTTTTTAATGGTATTTTTCTTGTAAAATCACCACTTTTTTCGAAAAGTTAATAGAACATCATATAGTACTCACAACAAGCTACAAAGCATAATCAATAGTTTAATTTTGAAAAAAAAATTGGACCCTGGACCCTCCATGTGTGTTTCATGTGAATTTTTAATAGTTTCTTGTCGTTTTTATTGAATTTAATAACCTAACCATGAAACAATATAGAAAACCCTATTTGTATAATTTTTGCGCACGGGCCTTCCCTATTCAACGTTAAGAGTTTTATAAATAACTAGTATCGCACAGCGTCCGAAATTCGGCCAACAAAACCTGACGCACTCCAGCAACAAAAATGCAAAATTAAATTGAAAGAGAAAATTAATTCTTTTGGAATACATTTTTGTCGACCATTATTCAGTAAATCATATTATTTACCTACCCCAAAGGAAAGATGTTGATTTTCTGCAAGCTATAATCTATGTCAGCTTCATTAAAATCGTTCAAGGAACAACAAAGATAGCATTTTTCGAATCTGAACCCTATTTGTGTAAACATATCCCGCTTACCACCTATTCTCTTTAAACTGTCTTCAACAAAGAACATCCCTTATAGGAAAGCTTTTTCAAATCAGTGGGACCTACCGAATTCCCAAGGCACTCCACAAAAGATAATGCCACATCATTTTACCTAATTGTTGCCAGTTTCAAAGCCCTGCGATGATGAAATACCATGGTCAACTGGCTTGCGCACATTTCTTTTCTGAAATAACTGTGAAATTTTTCCTTTTACTAAAAATTTTGCTGTCGTGATACACCTCATTTTGTTTCATTATTTAACAGCTTCATATGCACATAATTTTTTATTTCTGCACATCTGTGGGACAAAACCATTCCAACGATAGGTATATCACTTACGCATTTCCGTTGAATATTAACGGTATTTTGGCGTTTAGAAGAAGAATAAGTCGTGTAGCTAAAGTGCGTTTATAAATAAGATTAACTGGCTGAAGAGAATGGTGACGCAGACGCAACCGGAGACGGAGCCGGAATAGCTGTCAAAATATTAAATACACGCAAATTCAATGTTGCGAACACAACGGAACGTAGACGCATACGGAACTGCAGACGCAGACGGAAGAGTTCACCAACTTTTAACTTTTGACGTACGGCACTTTTGACGTTTCAATTTGTATGAAGAAAAAAAAACAACTTTTTGGGTCGGGAAAAAATATTGTGGTTATTTGTATCGCGAAAAAAATTATTTATTAAAAGGAAAATTATTGGAACCAAAAATGTGAATTCTGAGCTTGTACACAATAATATTCTTTTGTTTTTCTTCATTATACTTTCAAAGCTGTACAGCTCCATTGTGGACATGTAAAAAAAATGACGTACGACACTTTTTGACAGCTCTTCCAGTTCCGTCTGCGGCTTCAGTTCCGTCATTCTATTCTGTTCAGCCAGTAATACAGGGTGGGCATAAGTAACGTTATGATTTACATATTGAATAATTTTTTTGTTTGCTGGTGTTTTTTTTTTCAGAATTAGCTTTGAAAAACGTTGGAAATTTATGCTAAGCACAGAACAAAGAACTAAAGTTGTTCAATTTTATTTGATAGTCGACATTCATTTATTCCGATACAAAGATTATAGGGAAATTTTGTTCGTGTTTGAAATGTGGCCAGTGCTCATCCAACAGTTTACCGGTTAGCGTCAAGAAGTATTAAGTAAAACCCCGAAACTGCCACTAGGCGACCAGTTGGGGATGTCTAGGTGAACTTTGCAAAGAATTTACGGCCGTTATACCTTTTTCCATATACAGTAGTCCCTCGATGATGTGAACTAATTAAAACAATGCGTTTTCAGACTTTAGAGGGATTCACATTACTGGAACATTTTTTCAGTGCTTATAAACATCAAAACGTACCTACACAACGGGCAGGAGACACTCTCTTGGCCCCTACTGCATTCAAAATCTTGAAATATGTCTAGACAAAAAATAACAGTTAGCAAAGTATCTAATATTGCACGCAAAACTAAAGAAAAGAAAAATACAAAATATATTCACATTTTAGAGGCCTAAAATTTCGAAAGTTCACATTATAGAGATGACAATGTAAAGTTTTAGCTTTTAGAGAAATTTACATAATCGGTAATTCACATTTAGAAAGGACTATTGTTATTATTTAATTGGTTCACGAGCTTTCAAGCTCCAACTTAACCCTTTTTGTAAGACCAGAAACCTTTTCTTTTATTTTATTTAAAAAAAAAAAGTTATTTTAGTGAACAGTTTTTTAAAAATTAATTTTCAAACTTAAATTTTTGAAAAAAAAAATCAAAAAATTGTGTTCAAATTAATTTTTTTCAAAACTTTATTTTATAAAGTAATATTTTCGTATTTAATATTTAATGCTCCTATCAATTCTCAGCTAAACTCTAAAAACCAGATGTCAAAATGTATTCTAGTTTTTGAGAAAAATGAAAATAACTAAAGTAAGTTTCTCTTAAATTTGACTTAAGTAGATATCGTTATTTTCAATTTTCTCAAAAACTAAAAAACATTTAGGCATCCAGTATTAAGTGTTGACTGGAAATTAATAGGAGCATCGAAAATTAAAATCAAAAATTCTACTTAATAACGTAAGATTTTGAAAAAAATTAGTTTCAACACAATGTTTTTTTTATTATTTTTTCAAAATATTGAGTTTAAAAATTTGATTTTTCAAAAACTGTTCTCTCAAATAATTTAAATTAAAAAGAAAATAAAAGAACAAGCTTCTGGATTTAAAAACAGTAGGGCATGACATTTTAAGTGTTGCCATTGTTTTTTAATATTTTATTTCAGGTCGATTTTTTAGAAAATAGCCTCTCCTGCCTAAACGGGGGAAAATAGACCCCCCTCACATTCGATTTTTTTCTTGTCTTAACCCAACCTACTCGCTCTAGCTCTTTGGTGCACCTTATATACAGAACACCGTATAATAAACTAAAGTACTCTCCATACGCTTTCATTTAACATATTGTCGGTTCGGAATAAGAATAACGACACAACTCAACAAATGAAATTTTTGCACTGCATTTTTGTGAATAAAAGAAAAACTACTAATTGGAAAAATATCAGTCATACTACAGTATTTGGAAATTAATGAGCTATTGCGTGGTCTTAATATTTTAAAATATTAATTGAAATACAAATTTTCATTCAATTTTCGGTTGCCCACTTTGAAAAATGAAATTTGTTGATTTTTGTCGTTTTTCTTTCGAACCGACGATAACTTTCATCACTGTTGAGCAATGTTAAAAGTAGGCCCAAAGTCCATACCAAATTGCCTATGATCCTTGATTTTCTTTTCAGAAGAAGAACTGTCATTTCGATATCAATTAAAAAAGCCCTTAACTGGCTGAACAGAATAGAATGACGGAACTGAAGCCGCAGACGGAACTGGAAGAGCTGTCAAAAAGTGTCGTACGTTATTTTTTTTACATGTCCACAATGGAGCTGTACAGCTTTGAAAGTATTTTGAAGAAAAACAAAAGAATATTATTGTGTACAAGCTCAGAATTCACATTTTTTGTTTCCTCTAATTTTCCTTTTAATAAATAATTTTTTTCGCGATACAAATAACCACAATATTTTTTTCCGACCCAAAAAGTTGTTTTTTTTTTCTTCATACAAATTGAAACGTCAAAAGTGCCGTACGTCAAAAGTTAAAAGTTGGTGAACTCTTCCGTCTGCGTCTGCGTCTCCGTATGCGTCTACGTTCCGTTGTGTTCGCAACATTAAATTTGCGTGTATTCAATATTTTGACAGCTGTTCCAGCTCCGTCTCCGGTTCCGTCTGCGTCACCATTCTGTTCAGCCAGTAAAGAAAGGGTAGATAGTCTACATTGTGACCGATACTCTCAATAGAAATTGTGATGTTAAAATTTCAGCACCTAGGTTGTGGAGAAAAACTGATAGAAATAGCTATCTCTGTTAAGTACATCTCAAGGGAGTTATTATAGAAAGAACAGTAAAACCGATGATCATTCAGTCAATCGTCCTTAAGCGATATGGACCGAGAATTTTTCTTGCTAATCTAATAATTTTTTGTTAGAGTATAAAATTAATTTATAATACTTTTTAAAATAGTTTTCAGGAAGTTATCTTTTTTTAATGCTTCCGGTTACAACGGCAACATCTGAAAGAAGTTTTTCCAAGCTTAAGATACCTAATTAAAAATTACCTCAGAACTTCTATGGGCCAGGAACGGTTATCAGATTTATAAATTTTGTCCATAGAAGCCAAAAGAGTGGGGGGAAAGGGCAGGCACAAAATGTTTGATACAGGGCCCCTAAAGGGCTAGCCACGCCACTGGGTATGAGGTTATTATTTATAAACATAATTTCTTTTTATCCTTTTCTCTATACGACACTCGTTACAGAAATAACCATGAACCAGTTAGACAAGTTTTTTTTTATTCAGCAGTGCATTCCATCTGCAGTTTAAAAGTACATTTATATAAAACAAAAGAAAATCCAGACGTTAAAGAACAAAAGAATGTGCTTTTTGTGCCGTGTAAACCATTTGTGGTATTTAACTGACATAAAAAGTTTCCCTCCCAAGTCAACGAATCGAGAAAGAAACACGAGTAATTTGTCAGACTTGAGATATTAACCTGTCTAACTGTGACCCACCTACTGACTTCTGTGCCAAATCGTTATATACATAAGTACATATCCTTCCTCTACACATATGAACATAGTATGCTCATTTGTAGTTGTTTTTCTGTGTTGCACTAACTGGCTGAACAGAATAGAATGACGGAACTGAAGACGCAGACGGAACTGGAAGAGCTGTCAAAAAGTGTCGTACGTTATTTTTTTTACATGTCCACAATGGAGCTGTACAGCTTTGAAAGTATTTTGAAGAAAAACAAAAGAATATTATTGTGTACAAGCTCAGAATTCACATTTTTTGTTTCCAATAATTTTCCTTTTAATAAATAATTTTTTTCGCGATACAAATAACCACAATATTTTTTTCCGACCCAAAAAGTTGTTTTTTTTTCTTCATACAAATTGAAACGTCAAAAGTGCCGTACGTCAAAAGTTAAAAGTTGGTGAACTCTTCCGTCTGCGTCTGCGTCTCCGTATGCGTCTACGTTCCGTTGTGTTCGCAACATTGAATTTGCGTGTATTTAATATTTTGACAGCTATTCCGGCTCCGTCTCCGTTTCCGTCTGCGTCACCATTCTGTTCAGCCAGTTAGGCTTTTGCTTAAGCTGTCACTCTTGCTCTTACTTTAGACTGCGGTTCGAGTATAGTTTGCGTTGATTTATAGAGGTAGTTTGTCTAAAATGTGCACAAATTGGTGTGTCACTGGATGAGTTTTGGTCATTTAGAAGTTCCGACATGCCGACACGGACGTTTTTCTTTACCTATACTGAAATGCACGTAACACAAAATACCATGAATAGAATCCACTTGCTCATTTGTTAGGCAAACTGCCTACCTCTGTAGTTGTATTTTGTAATGAAATTCATCAACCATTTATTTCGTCACATAGTTCGAAATATCAACTTGAAGGCCTATCAATCAAAAAGGAATGGAAGTGATAGAATCTTTTTGTAGAATTTGATATATGTACCTGTTAATTGTATATACATACAGGCATATAATTGTCTATGCAAACGCATGGACTTGTACCCTTGGGTGTAAAAACAATAACTGATTTCCCTTTCCCATTCCCATAATGATTCCAGCAAACCGTCATGTACCTACATTAAATGTCATTGCAAACGATAAAATCTTTCTCTACATTTATGTTTGAGAATCTGGTTTTGGTTTTGCATGTAAATTTCAAAGCTTTCATATCAATTTTCCATAACACAAAATTCTATCCTAAATTATTTTCCAAATTTTCAAAGCATTTCTACCTTTATTATTTATAATGTGGCATTGCTTTATCAATTCTAAATTGTTTCACGTATTTTTTTTTTTTAATAATTTTAGGAAAGGAAAAAGAAGAGTAACTCGTATGGTGGTGGTTGTCGTCCTAGCATTTGCCATATGCTGGCTTCCAATTCATGTAAGTACCTTCCATTAGGATAAAAAATTATTTTTTTCAGTAAGTGCACCTAAGCATAAATAAAAGATATCGTTATTTTTGGTAAAAGCATGAACGAGATCCACATTATAATAGAAAATATACACACAAGGTGGGACATGTACGAGTATATAAGTGAATGATAAAATGAACAATGCAAAGTTTCAGATTTGATAAGAAAACAAGCTTAACCAATTAAAGGGTAGCACAATGAAAATATTTATATTTTAATAATTGTTTTCAATTAACAAACCCACATTTGATTTTAAAAAAACACATAATTTAAGCACATTTAGAATAAAGCAAAATCAGGCTTTTTTTTTTTTTTTTAATCACTTACGGCTATATTATTGACTTTCTTCAAAGCTAGTTTTACTGAAAAACTAGTTTTATATGGGTTTAGAGTTTTAAGTTTCTCAAAAAATATTATTGATTTGATTTTGATGTCAAACTAGGTATGAATATTTTTATTTAGATGTAAAAGTAATAAAAATGTTTGATAATTTTAAAACTCGAAACCGCTATAGATCTAGTTTTTTGGCAAAACTAGTTTTGAAGAAATTCAAGAATATGGCCGTTATTTATATAAATTTAATTATTTTTTTCATTTTATATCAATTGTTGGTCAAAATGTTGTTTTGTGGCTAGCAATTGGTATAAAATGTAGTAGCACGTGGCATAATGGTTAGTGCGTTGGACTATCATGCCAGAGGTCTGGGGTTTAATACCAGCCGCTTCCACCTTCAGTTTTTTTCGGAGCTACTACCTCTTGCGAGGAAGTGACAAATCCTCCAAAAGTATCTCTTGTCATAGAAAAGTGCCGCTCACCTTAGCCGTTCGGATTCGGCAATAAACTGAAGGTCCCGTCTGTTCCTGCAGGCACGCACACAGGAATGTTTGAGAGTTGTAAGTCGCTAGGCCCTGAATCTTCATGGGCCGTTTGTGCCACCAAATTAATTTTTATTTTATTTATAAATGATAGAAAATGACAAATAACGCGTTTAATAACATTACATTACATTACATTACATTACATTACATTACATTACATTACATTACATTACATTACATTACATTACATTACATTACATTACATTACATTACATTACATTACATTACATTACATTACATTACATTACATTACATTACATTACATTACATTACATTACATTACATTACATTACATTACATTACATTACATTACATTACATTACATTACATTACATTACATTACATTACATTACATTACATTACATTACATTACATTACATTACATTACATTACATTACATTACATTACATTACATTACATTACATTACATTACATTACATTACATTACATATTACATTACATAAGTATTTATAATACATTTTTATAAAATATATTATGGACAAAGGGTTTGTGTACCTAATACCGTCACAGCACAGCTCCACATAAACACCTTCTTCTATTAACACCCTCTTCTATAAATATCACTGCAAATAATAATATTTCAGTAACCAAAGGCTCATATATAAACAACAGAATGACTTAGTAACAAAATTAAAGGAAGATTCCAGTAAAGGTTCCTTTCCTCTAGTCGGGTGGAAAAAAGGATATGAACTTTGCAGGTGAAATGCTCGGTGACTTTTATGTTACACTCATAATTTTTTTCCTACCAGGAGTTTAAAAATAGCCAAGAAAACACCACACTGAGATTGAAATTGTGCTCTGCATAGAATTAAATGGAAGTTGTAAGTGGAAATAGAAAAGCAATTATATTTGCAGAAATAAACGAATATCTTATTTGGTATTTTGATTTCGGAATTCGAAGACAAATACACCGCAAACAATGTATTTTATCTACCTTTGCCTTCGATAAATGTATATTTTCTGTGAACGGAAGTCATTACTGATAAAAATAAATGTCCAGATACATATAGGTATTGCAAACAAAACTTTTTTAGTTATATTTGCATATTCTCTTAGTTGAGTAGGTATTAATGCCTTAACCATCCGATAGTCGCGAGCACCACACAGGTGCATGATTTTTTTTTTTTATTTTTGGGAGCAAAGTTATGTACAGCGGTTTGGCCCGTCGGTCGCCCTTTCGTCTACCCTCCTAACATCCGTTGCTCTAGACGTAACAGGCTGTGTGCTCTTAGCACCCCATATAATGGGGTATTCGCAAAAAAAAGTATACCACTTGAAGGGCCCCTGGATAGTGATAAAAGGTCAGGTAATTGCAGTAATTGGGCAGGCATAGGTTTTTTTAAATTAATTTTAAAAGTATTTTTCAAAGTATTCAAAATCGCAGTACATAATAAGAGTTTTAGCACCTCACTTATGGGATATTCGAAGAAAATTGTATACTGAAAGGTTACTTAGTCCTTCAAAAAGGTCAGGCAGTTTCAGAAATTGGTCAGCTATAGATTTTTGTTTATAAACGTGTGAAGTTTTTTGAAGGTCATTGATTTTTGTCTATAAATTTTTAAAGTTTTGTTGAAGGTCATTACAAGGTCGTATAGACTGTTAGCACCTCATTTATGGGATATTTGAAAAAATTGTATACTATCCCAAAGGTAGCTTAATACTGATAAAAGGTCAGCTAGTTTCAGAAATTGGTCAGCCTTAGATTTTTTTTAATGAATTCTTTAATTTAATTTTTTTCAAGGTCGTAACAAGGTCGTATAGACTGTTAGCACCTCATATGTGGAAATTTCAAAAAAACTGTAAGTCATTTGAAAGTTTACCTAATCGTCATAAAAGGTCAGATAGATTCAGAAATTGGTCAGACATAGATTTCTTCTTTTTTTTTTATGAATACTTTAAGATTTTTTCAAGGTCACAGTATAATACTTTTAGCGTTTTAGCACCTCATTTTAGGAATTTTCCAAAACCATCTAAAAAGTTAATACAGTGGCTCTTTGCATGTGAAATATAATAATATTATAGATTGTGTTATTGACCAATTTGGATTTTAATAAAAAAGTGGAAAAGAATAAATTCTTGTTTTTCCGTCGGCTTTTTTGGTCACAATGGATGTGGCAATGAAACAATTAAGTTAACATTAGCTTTTCCCCAACGTTTCGGCAGGGGTTGCTGCCTTCTTCAGGGGAACTTTATTACACATAAAAAACAAATAATGAATATTAAAACCATTTGGAAAATATTTGAATATTAAAAACTTATAAAATTCATAAAAAAGTCTATGACTGACCAATTACTGAAATTAGTTGCTCTTTTATAAGTCTAAAATAACCTTTTAGGTGGCAAATATGCATTTTTTTTTTTTTGAAAATTGCTAAAATGAGGTGCCAGCTAAAAGTCTTATACTGAGACCGAGGAATAAAACTTTAAAAATTCATTAGAAAAAAATCCATAGCTGAAAAACTTCTGAAACAAGCTGACTTTTTTTGAGGATTGAGTAAACTTTCAGATGTCATACAGTTTTTTTTTGAAAATTCCAAAAATGAAGTGCTAAAAATCTCTTTGACCTTGAAGAATAATAAATTTTAAAAATTCATAAAAAAAATCTATGCCTGACTAATTTCTGAAACTATCTGACCTTTAATGAGGATTAAGTAAACTTTCAGATGACATACAGTTTTTAGAAACTTCCACAAATGATGATCTAAAAGTCTTACACTGTGACATTGAAAAAAACTTCAAAAATTCATTAAAAAAAAATCTAAGCCTGACCAATTTATGACCAATTCGAATTGTAGCATTGAGTATTTTATCTTAAAATAAATAATGTAGAAATTTAGGAACATTATATATAGGTAAGTACCTATATTTGAGGACATACATATAAGCCATAAAAAATAAATTCATTTTATCTAACACGAACACGAGCTCCCTGGAGACCTAGAAAACATTTTAAAAAAATATCGTCTTATTTAAAAATCCAATCACACTTCACGTGACAACTTAGTAAGCCCACAGCCATACATTTAAATTTTTGTACATATTCTATTTCATGAAAAAATACAAAGAACATAATACATATATCATTCTTCTAAGATGTATACGTTATATTATAATAAACAATATACAGGGTAAATAGGGATACGAAAATATGCAACATGATCCAAATGAACACATTTTTGTATAGGTAAACCTAAATCTTAATTTCAGTTTAATTTATATATAGTTTTTACTTAAGGCACATCGGATTAGTACAATAAATGGCTAAATACTGCAATAAGCTCTTTAAATAAAATACGGGCCCGAAATACATTTAAAAGGCCTTGGCGTATTTATAAGGCCTCCATTAATTGACTAATTAGTCTACGGAAAAAACCGAAAACGTATGGAAACTGAAAAAGAACGTTGTATGGGAGCTACATACGTGTTAAAACGAAAATTCTATTTTTCCCTCCATAATCCAGTTACTACAAGATCTTGTGTGAGCGTAGGTAGTTCTAATATTTTGCTGATTTTTTTTTTTTTATGTTGGCCCCATGAATAAATCCAAGTTTTTGACCTCGAGCACTAAACGAAACATTGCCGAAAAAATGTAAAAACTTTTTTAACTACATTATATATTGGCTATTATAAAGTACTAAATTGTAGACTTAATAACTTCGGTACACGTTTTCATAGAAACAATAATACAGGGTGTCCCTTATCCTAATGCAGGATATTTTGGGGATGATTCCAGGGCTATTTCTGAAAAATGGATTTTTTGAATAATTTAATTTCTCAAAAACTAAGCGAGATTTTACATCTTGGTTTTTCAGTAGACTAAAAACTGAAATGAGCATTGAATTAAAAAAAATCATTGTAATTTATAACTACACAAAATTAAGAAAAAAAGAATTCGCAATATGTTTTCAAAAATGTTCACTTTGAAATTTAATATTTCAAAAACTAGTACCTATGTACATACTAGCGACTTGATTAAAAAAAAAATAAAAGATTGAAATTTCAGCTTTAAAAAAATGTATAGCACATCATTGTAGGCATATACTTTCGTTGATTTTTAATAATTTTTAATTCAATTTTTCAGATATTTCCTCCCCTGCCTCGGGGGAATGATTCTATTTATAACAACGTTTTAAATTGTTATTAAAAAAATTCACATTGAAAAATGGTTTTGCAGTTTTTGATGGAGAAAATGGTCTTTTTTGTATTAGCCATACCGTGCCGTAGGTTTCGTTCCGAATTTTGCACAGAGCTAGGTAATTCTAAAGCCAGACACGCACATGCAACTAAACAGTTTGGTTTCGGTTTTGAGTACTATAGGATTATATGGGAGTCCGCGCACATAAACCTGCGCGCACTCCCATATAAGCTCCCATATGTGCTCAAAATCGAAACCAAGCTGTTTAGTTGCATGTGCGCGCCATCCAAAATCTCTGGTAATCACATCGCATCGCAGCCTCTTTCCCCTAAAAACAATTTTTTTTAAGCCTACTAAAAATCTTCCAAAAGTGCCTCTTTATAGTCATAAAAAAGTGTCTATCATTGGTCTGCTCCATTCCAGTTGACTATAACAACGCGCACACAGGAATGGTTGATTTTTCAAGGGACAGTTTTTTAATTCTGACATAACTCTGAGTTAAACCAGAAGCATTTAGGGGCAATCGAAAAAAACGTATTGTGATTCAGTCTCAGTTCAGGATTAAACCCACCCATTTTGGCGGATTAACTGTGGTTGTTCTAAATACCGTGGTTGAATATCAGTATAAATCCAACGAAATCGACTGGTTTAATTTGCAGAAACAAACCCCTTCCAATATCGACACAAATTTTTGAAATTTTTAACAATTAGGTACATCGAAAAACTGGAGTCGTATTTCAGCAATTACAATTTGCAAGCATTTATTTAAAAGAAAAACGGCTACTGCCTCTTGCGAGGAATTGACAAATCCTCCAAGAGTTCCTGTCACAGAAAAGTGCCGTTAATGGTCAAATGAAAACAATGTATACTATCCTCTATAGCTGTCTAATTTTCAGGCACTAGAAACAGACCGTTTCAAATTAAATATTCAAATGTTTACTAAAAACACCCTGTATATCAATTATTATTTATATAAATATTTTCCAATTGTAAGCCCACCTGAAAAATAAAAATAGCTTTCTGTGGATTTTAAACTTACTGATTTCTGAAAGTTTTTAGGTAATCACTTTTGTTTGTTTATCAATAAAAAGAGGAACAAAGTTTCTCAAATGTAAACGCATCTAATAGCATTGCAAATGTTTTTGAAAATATAACAAAATAAAAAAAAAATCTAATGTTAAATGTTTCTGAGCATTTATCTACACCATCAAATAAAAAGCACTTACGTAATCAGAAGTATGTTAAAAAAAAAGACAAATACTTCTTAAACTTTTTACTTCAACAGTCTGCATCATACAGTCAGACATTACACCTGGTATATTCAGGACTTTATAACATCAAACACTACCGACAGTTTCCAAAACTTCTGCACATCAAAAAAACTTTACTATAGTCTAGGGAAACTTTCTTCTGATAAAACTTATAAAACTTATTGTGAAACACACCATACTTTTAAGTTGGTTCCTATTACATTGAGAAAAACTTCTATTTCCTTAACTCAATCAACGGGCAGTTTATTTATAATTTTGTCAAGATATTGCTTACCAACTTAATTAGTATAATATATTATGGGGTTTTAAATTTGTTTTAAAATTATATTAACGGCAAAAGTTTTTGTTCGTCCAAAAATAAAATTGATTCTTGTTTTTACTTTTAGGTGATACTTGTCCTGAAGGCGTTAAATTTGTATGCTAGCACTCATGTAACTGTGATTCTGCAAATCGTTTCACATGTTTTGGCCTACACAAATTCCTGCATAAATCCGATCCTGTACGCCTTTTTATCGGATAACTTCCGAAAGGCATTTAGAAAGGTAAGTCTTGTTTTAAAAAAGTTTTTTATTTTTTTTATTTTTTCCTGTCGTTTTATTGCAAGTGTTTCAATTTGTTGATAAGTAAATCTAATAAAATAGATAAATTCGTAAAAGGATACCGTTTGAATGAAAAAAAAAATAGGGATTTGGAAAGAGGATTAATTAATGGGTTCTTTAGAACGAAACCGTCTAATTAAACAGAGCGAAAGTATCTACTTAAAATCATTGTTGTTTTATTACGGTTGCGAGGGACTTGAAGCTTTTAAGTATGCACTCGAAACAACAAGTAGATTTAGATGAGGAGAATAGCAATTATTTAAGATTTCCAATCATCTTATATTGAAACTGATACCTCAAAGTTATGGATTAAGTTCTCTGGGGAAGGCTTTAAATTGACAAAAAAAAAAAAAACAAAAGCTGTTTAGATAAGGCAAGGAGTTTTATAACGATGATGTATAATATAAAAACACTCTCCATACTTTCGAGTTGGATTAAGACAAGAAAATATTTTATAAATGTATCCTATAATAAATTTGTCTGTATCGTGTAAATTATTTGACTTAATAATGATTTATACATTAAATTTTACTGTGACATGACAGTCCAAAAATAACTCGAAGCGATACTGGATAGAAGCTGTAGGTGTCGGTTGAATGAAATTATTCCTATCCCTAAAAATCACGGGAAAAAAAACTTTTTCTTTTTAGGTAAATTTTAGAATGGTTAATAAGTTCCTATAACTTTTCAAGCCGTGCGCCTACGTATGAGTTAATGGATATAATAGCACTTACATAGTCCTTTAGTCCACAGAAATTGATTTTTCGTCCCGGCGGCGATCTCACTTGCATTCATCAGGTAACTAGTAAGGAACTTGTCAATTCGCAAAAAAAAAATCGAGGTTGAAATCAAAAATGACACGCCCGCACGCGACGATAATGGGAAAGTACGAACAAGTGCTTTTCGCCATATCATCCAGCGTCGCGTCGATCTGTGCGTCCGTGCGTCCACTGTAATTTGAGCTAGAGCCTAAAGCCGGATCCTCACATGTCTAGGCTGACCAGACGTCCTCTTTTAAGAGGACAAGTCCTCAATTCGTCTTAAAAAAATTGGTCCGGTATCTTTTTGAAAAAATAATTGATTTGTCCTCTTTTCAGGTTCTTACCAATTTCTCACCTTTTTTTCTGTAAAAGATATCTCATTTTAATACATAGTTTAAAAGATCTTTAGAACAAGAAACAAAAAATGATTAGAACGTTTAAAAAATCTGCAAGCCACTGAACTTATGTATGATTTATTTATAGTGGACCAATATACTGAGAAGGGAGGTAAATCAAAGTCGAAAAAGTGAAACTTCTTTTTTTTTGCAAATAAGATTTTAAAAATATGTATATGTATTATATTTTAAAAAGCCCAGATTCTTTAAAGAAAATAATGTCATACCAAAAAAACTTTTTTTCTCAAAGTTATTTTCATGTTAAATAACGAATGACTTATTTATTTTTATTGTATTTTCTTTTTCTTGTAAAAATTGGGTTATATGCACCTCTTTCTCATTTTTTTTGTTAATTTTTGATTTGTAGATGTCCTCTTTTCTTTCCCTTTTTTACCTCCCAAATTAAAACAGCTAAGGGGGTGGTTGGCAAATAAGTGATACAAAAAAAATGAATGTTATTTTTTTAACGAGGAACTCGCAATATTGAAAAATATAAATGCAGTTACTTAAACACTTAACTCCCTTGAAGCATAGAAATACTAAGTCAACATTTTGTACAGGACAAAATTTTTTTTGATGGATCTGTAGGAGGGATCAGTGTGAGTGTAAAACCGAGTTTTTGGGGTTGAATTTCTCCCTATTTGCCCGCCATTTTGGAAAAGGGGGCGTAAAAAGGTCTTCGCAATATCTTGAGAACCATACATAGCACAAACAAAATTTTACTATATTTGTGTAGAGAATTAAAATCTCTACAATTTATGTCAATACACTCTTTTTCGTGAAATTGAAAACAAAAAAGTTATAATCAAAAAAAGATGACCATTGTCAAGAAAAGTATCATTATCTTTTTCTTTTATTGATTTTATATCCTTTTTAAGCTTAATTTCTTAGAACAATCATCTTATTTTGGTTATAACTTTTTTGTTTCCATTTTTGCGATAAAAAGCGTCTTAACATAAATTGTAGAGAATTTAATTCTCTATACAAATATGGTAAAATTTTGATTGTACAATGTATGGCATTGCGAAAACCTTTTTACGCCCCCTTTTCCAAAATGGCAGCCAAATGGGGGGGACTTCAACCCCAAAACTCGTTTTTACACTCACACTGATCCCTCCTGCATATCCATCAAAAAAAAATTTGTCCTGTATGAAATGCAAGGTTAATGTAACATTTTCAATGGACTATATATATAAATAGGCTTAAATAATGTTTGTGGTACCATTTTCTCCAAAAGTATTTAATCGATTTGGATAAATTTTATATGGTTGAAAAGCCAACATTACGGAGATGTGCAGAATATACTTCAGACAGGCATTTACACACTATGGGTCATTTTTATTTCTGTACTGTCGAACACTGTGCATATTAAAAAAAAACAAAATAATTTAAAAAAAATGTATTTTCAAACAAATTGTTTGCGAAATTGAAAGTTGGTGTCGAGTTTCGACAAAGGGCGATACTAGTTATGCATTAATTAATTTTGTTAATTTTCCTAAGAAAGTTATAAATGCCTTTTTTTTCCTTTTTTGAGTTTTTTTTTTTGCCTTTAGATTTGTAAATGCCTCAAAATCCAATCCCATAAACCTCAGAAGCCAGATAATTTTATCTCCACAGAAATGAGCTGTGAAAATTTATATGGTAAATTTATTTCTGCAGACCTAATACATTTAACTCACCAATGTGTTGCGGAAAGCGTAGAAAAAGAAATAAACCTAATTAACTAAGAAAGAGTTTTATTTGATGTGATACTTCACATTAACTCACAATTAATTTATGTAATTAAAACAAAATTGCGTATTTGTTCAAAAAACATTCACTTTTTTTAAAAATCAAATGAAATACGATCTTAATTACATACTCATTGGATTTATTTTCGGAATATCGGCAAAACTGAAAAAGGAGAGGAAAAACAAAGAAAATATAACTTAATTAAAAACTTTTTCAGGAAAAATTCTCCAAGACAACAAGCTAATATTTTTGAGCCCTCACTTCTGAAGTTGTTAGTATCATCAAGTCATTCCAATTACTAGTCGGATCGGAACTGTTTTATAATGTACTATTTATACTGTGAATTCAAGGGAATTATTACATATTTTCGACTGTTGTTGAACCAATCAACTCTGTTTTATTTTATATTTGTAGAGTGTGCTTTGACTTTCGATCATATTGAAAATTTGAAACTTTCTTCATTTTTAATCAAACACTTATACAAAAACTAAAAGACATTTTAGCAACCGGTTTTGACTAAAAGATATAATAAGTGCATTGAATTTTGTAAACAAAAATAATACTTAATTACGTAAAATTTTGAAAAAAAAAAAATAAGTTTGGAATTTTTTTTTTTTTATTAATTTTTCAAAAACTATTTACTAAAACAACTTAATTTGAAAAGAAAAATAAATAAGAGATTTCTGGCTTTCCAAAAAGGTATAGCATGGCATTGTTAGTTTAACCGTTGTTTTTAAATAATTTTTTTTCTGTTTTAAGTCATTTTTTTAGAAAGTTGCCCCTCCCGCCTAAACGGAAGGAAATAGACCACCCTCCCATACGACTTTTTTCTTGTCTTAACCCAACCTACTCGTCCTAGCTCTTTGGTACACCTTATACGGAACAACTTGTGTAAACGTTTTTTGCTTGAACTAAAATCAAAAACAATCTTTCAATTTGAAGACACTAATGTTTAATTTCAGAAATATTGAACAGCTCTTTAAATTTTTAAATGAAGAATATTGAATGGAGCAAATGTAATTTTAAGATTTTAAAGCCGGTTAAGTTGTTAAAAGGGCTTTCTGAAATCGGCTATGTTAATCTATATCGATAATAAAGTGATAATTTACACCTCTGGTAATGCTGTTTCTAACCGACCTCGGAGTTAGATTCCAAAACTTTTGTAGACATTGGGTTATTCTAGAAGCAAATACCCCTCAAACTTAGATTTTCGTCTATTTTTTGGACTTTTAAAGGACACCACCAGTACCAATGAATTTTGAAAATGTTCTCTTTTTTTCATGCAAATTATGGACACTCTACTATGCAATACATAGTTCTAATGTGTATTTTATTCTATCCTATTCCTAGCACCCAGCGCGAACTGCGAAGTTAAGTTTTTTAACATAAGCAAACTCTCTTGTCATTTAACTTGAAAATACATACCTACATATGTACGTAACTTTTTCGCTTCGTTTGGGTGTTAAACTTTTTGTGGTCCATGTTTCTGTCAATATCTCTCTTAAAAGATTGAAATTAATTATTAACACCTTTTTTACGTTGATTAATTCCTTTGGGTTTTTTTTTAAATTAGGTAGACATTGTGCTCTTGTTTGTCCAACAAACGTTATTGATTTCTTCGTCATCTATACGGTTGTTCCATAATGTATGTATGCATATGTACATATGTGAGCTGAGTTGTGCTTTTGTTAAATTGCTTCCAATACTATTAATTATGTTTTTGAAAAAATACGACGCCTTTTACGATGTCCTTCTATCAGGTCATCCTGACCGGGAGTGGGCTTTTCTTGATTGCTAACGAATTTAACCGGCTACCAACGATTCTTCAAAATATGATTATTGGTAATGCGATATATCATGTCAATTACAGCAATTAAGCTGGTATAAAAGAAAACTACTGACAAGTGTTATTTTGTACCAACCCTCAAAAATTGTATGTTTAGCAATATTAAACTCCTATTTATGATCATCAGATACGGTTAAACCCTTAGGCAAGTGAGTAGTTATTTAATAGTTAGGGACCGCTTTGTCTGCTTATAGGGTTTGAATTCTCAAGACTTAGCACTATTTAATTGGACTTGTTGAGTTATTGATTCAAAATAGCTTTTAACTGCCTTTAGTCCATAAAAATTGGCGTTCCGTCCCGGCGATCTCACTTAAACTCATCAGTGGACTAGTGAGGGCCTTGTCAATACGCAATATTTCCTTTTAATGACAATTTCAATGTATTAAAAAGTCGAATTTCCAGACATTGCATTGGTTTGGGATTTTCCCAACGCAAAAAAGTTTTTTTTTGTCTTTTTCAAACAAATATTCATTAGGCTGGAAGAGAAATCATAATTAATTAATCTGATGTTATTACTCTTAAAATAAAATAGGCTAGAACTCAAACACATCACATACATTTTATGTTTCATTATATTATTATTTATATGGACGCCATCTTGCTTGAGTCTTATAAACAGGGCTGCCTTTATACTTAAAAAGAGGCACTAAAAAGAGGATTTCAAGAAAGAAAGAGCCACCGCTGATAATTTTACCAAAATGAAAATAAAAAGCTTAAAACCGAAACCGGCCGGGAGCCAACAATAATTACTACAATAGAGTTATAGTTTGGCTCTCTCTTAAGGGTGAAAAATACTATTTTTCTACTTCCTACTTCGCACCATCACCAAAATATTGAAATCTACTTCATTTTAAAAATCTCTGTTTCAACCTACTTCAATTTTACAAAAAAAGGCCAAATCTACTTCTTTTTTCTATTTCATTCTGGTAATTCAAAAATAAAGAGTAAAAATGGCAAACACAAATGATGACGATAACAAAATGCGCGTAACAGGATTTAAACACAAAATATAACATTATAATAGGTATCTGAAACTTATGAGTACTTTTTGTGCGTTTGAGCTTTAAAAATATTATTTTTATGAGTTCTTTCAATTTTTCCTGGGTATCAAACATTTTTTTTTGGTAAATATTCAAAGTCAAAATCCTTTTGACTTGCCTTTAATAGTCCCAAGAAATACCATTGTTTTTTTTTGCCACAGATTAAGGCAAATTTGGAAAAGAATGCAAAAAACCCACCGTTTAATTTATTCATCCTCGATGCGGTTTGAAATTAGTGGGGCTACATCAAAAAAATATTTCAAAAAATTATATAAATATAAAACTTGGTATGCCATTTTCCCATTTAACTTATATGAATTCATCAGCAGTTCCAAGAATAATTTTAAAAAATTCACTAAACTTGTTTTTTTATGGAATTTTAAAATTAAAGGAAACGGATATGAACAGTTTTGATGTAAACACCATGGTGGATCTGGAGAGTTTTGGAAACAATAGAGATATTTGATAGCGAAATTAAATTGGTTTTAGCTAGTTATGCTAAAACATTTTGTTTCCAAATTACTAAATGAAGCGAACTTAACAAATTTGTATTAAAATCTCAATTTTTGATTAAAGTGATGGATATGACGAGTTTTGATTCTCTACTCGCTCCCAAAATCCAATCGAAAACAAAATATTAAGAAGATAATGAATTTTTTTGAAAAACAGTGGGCCGAATATGTCAGTTGTAGGTTTCATGAACTCAAATCTAAAAATATAAGCTAGTTACCTATACATTCTATAGTCGGTTGAAAATCGCAAAAAATATATAAAATATTAAAATATTTTTCATATAAACACCTGTCTTTCAGCTTGGAATCACTAACGTAGGCACAGATATCTTTAATAGAGCCAAAACCAGTTTTTTTAAGAGCGAAAAATATTCAGCAGGGACCTTGTATTTTAATATTTGAAACCCTAAAGAAGATTTTTTGAGTACAATTCAAAATGAGCTGGCTTTTCCTAGACGATTTCATATAGATTTAGGGTTTGTTTCACAATGTCTGATTAAAGTTCCCCATAAACTATCCGACACATATATTATCCGCAACTTAAATCCTCTCATTAAAAAACTTTGCGTTTCACAATCATAAATTTATGTGCCACTTAGCTAGTTGTCAGTTATTCCAGTTTTCCAAAGAATTTGACTGATTGAAAATAATCAATCAAATAATTATTAATTTATTCTCAAGTTGTGAATTTTAAAGTGTCATAATTAAACGTTTTGGACCCAGAACTGGTAACAAATAACAGTACTATGGTGTGTTAAGGCCCCTTGCTGCAATTTGATAAAATCCAGTTAGAAATTGTGCGTTGATATGTGAATGTGAGTGATTTAAAAAACCTTAGTGCGTTTTGAAGTTGCATTTTTATGGTGTTAAGGGGTGGAATTTTTGTCGTGAAGTAAGTATTTAAGTAATTGGGTTAACGCATACAAATATAAGTCACATTGACAGCTGTACATATTTTATTTTCCAGTTTAGTTTTTTAATCAGCACTTCAACTGGCCTGTAAAATATTCAGAACTTTAAGTGCCACTTAGACCTATTCAGATATTGTGAAACGTAAATGAGGTTTTTAAGTGACGAATAAGTTCCATGTAGCTTAATTGGAACTTTAATCAGACATTGTGAAACAAACCCTTAATCTCTGGCTATTGAATATGTAAATATGAAGTCTGAAAGAATTTCAGTAGGTATTTGGTATTGGTTTTTTCGTTTAATTAAATTTAATTTAATAATTTATATAAAAAAAAGTTCATTTTATCACAATGGACCAAAGTATGGTCTAAGTGAGTCGGCTCTTGCTGGCTACCACGTCAACCTAACCTCCCTTTTTTCTTGAAATCTACTTCGACTTTTTTTTTCGGAAGTGGTAACGCTGCTCTGGAGTAGAAATTAATAGTTGTAGCTTTTAGTGTGTCCCAAGTTGTAATCTGTTAAGAACTACATTCCAATTATTTGAAATCGGCAAATCGATAATATGAATATGCAAATGTATCTGTTTCAAAGTTTCTCAATTTTAGGCAGGATGCCAAATATTCTAAAAAACTGATCTTTAATTTAAAAAAATTAATTAAAAACCAATGGCAATAACCTACTTCTGCTATAACTTTTCCATAATTTTTATTATTAAAATTGATACATTTGAAAACTTAATTTTCAAGTTCAAAATGTTCAACAAACAAAATTTATTCAAATTGATTTTTTTTATTTTCAAATATGTTACCTACGTTAGTAAGTACTATTTTTATTCTTAATTTTTAAAATTATCAAGTTTTAGTCAAATATTAAAAATCAGAAGATTAAAATGTCTTCTATTTTTTGAGAAAACTAAATATAAGTATAATAAAATTCTGAAAATAGGAAATGAGTCATGCCAATTTGAAAAAGAGCCATTTTTGGATAATTTAAGAAAAGTGCTGGCAAAGAGGCGAAGCTCAAAAAAAGACCAAAATACCTCTTTAGAGTCACGAAGGTAGCCCTGTTTATAATATCTAACATTTTAAATCGAACATTTGAGAATTCCACTTTTTCGTGGAAATCTTCTTTTATATTTTAACAAAAATGGAACTTTTAATCTTATGTTCTATAATGTTTAAATGGTTCCCTTACAAATCCGGGAAGATTAATAATACATCATTTAATTAAAATTGCCTTATTTTTTGTTTATACAACAGAAAATCGTTTATGTATGTTTCAAATGTTTAACTTATTTTTCCTTATCCTTGTTATTTGCTTTTTATTTCAGATTGTATGGTGTGGCAGTCCTCCTCCATTGTTAAATCCGAATCAAGTTACAAAAACAACAAGGACCACTGGAAATGGCACTTCAAATATCGATATGCTGTAAATGTCTTAAATTTTATACTCACAGTATATACAATACACTAAAACCTTTTTTTTTTTACTTTTTTTTGTCGTCATCCTAAATCTTATTTCCTGTTTTCTATTTCTATCCATTTATTATTTATATTTTTAACTTCTTAAAGTGAACCCGCCCAAATTCACGACAACTAAGTCTTGAGTAATTGTATCCCTAAATGATTTAAAAACATCTTTTTGTAAGGAAATTGACAATGAAATTCCATTCCTGATCCTTCGTTTAACTATAGAAAACAAATTAGATCATTTTTCATCCATTCCAATGTAATACACGAAACGCCGAGTAGTTTTTATTTTTTAAAGTTATCGAACCGCATAAAGTTGAGACTGAGAATGAATTGATGAGAACACATTTCTACTTAAACGGAGATAAATGGAATTTATTTCTGTATTGCAATTTAAATTCTTGCTTCACGAAATCAATAAATTGAACGTTTAAGATAAATGTCCTAACTTACTCGTAAATACAAAAATTATATTTGCAGAATTTTCTTTTGAAAGAAGCACAGAATGTTGTGGTAAGGAATGTTTATTAATTTATTGATTTATAATTTATCATATAAATACCATTATCATAATGTTAAAGGGAATTGAGAAATGAGGAGTAATATTTGGAACTGTACGGAATAATACCTCTTAGTTTGGCCATATAAAACATAGCATCGCCATTTTCGATTTTGTGAACAAAGAGATAAGTTTGACTGTTTTGTGCCCAACTTGTGCCTCCATTTGACGTAGAGATTTCAAAAAAATTAAAAAAAATTGCTTGGGTCATTTTTTTTTCATTTTACCTTAAATTTCTCTAAAACACACACAAAAAAATATGCCGATGCCGTTTTGTTTTCAACATGTGGTCCGGTATTACTTAATAAGTTTTACGACCATAAAATTGAAATAATTTTTCAAATTTTTGACGCTCGTTTACAAATTTGTAATTCGTTTTCTATTTTTTTCTTTTAAACTAATCTTGTTAATCTCGGGAAAAAAGCAGAAAATCAAAAAGTGAGCAAATCGTAAAGGACTGGACTTTGTTTTTTATTTTTTCACTAATTCTAAAGCGTGCACAAAAATTTGGCATATTCTCACAAGCGTTTTCATTTTTTTAAATGTATTTATTTCAATATTCAATGTGTATGTAATAGTCGGAGAGAAAAGTGTCTTGACAAAAAAATGGAATCACCCACTTGCTTCACGTAAAAACAGCAATTTCTCTCAATGTAATTGACAGGCATGAATGTTTATCATTAAAACGCTGGAACTATAAGCTTTAAATCAAAGTTAAAAACATAACAAACACTTCGGGACTTCAAGAGATAATCGTCATAATTGATGCATGATGTAAGAAAAAATAAAGTCAAATTAAAACATGTAGAAGCTCGAAAATTAAAAATTTACGACAAAATTAAGCGAAATTTATTGTCTTAGTATCTTGTATTACTCCGCTCAAGATCTAATTACAGCTTATAAACAATTTTTCTTTTAAGTTTTTTGACTGTCTCTTGCGGTATTCTTTCGCATTCATCTACCAGTGCCGCTTTCAGTTTTTAAATAATAGTCTCAGGAGCTGGACTTCTGGGTCTAACCCTTTGTTTAAGTCTCACAAATGCTCGATAAGGCTTAAGTTTGGGCTTAGCGCCAGCCAGTCCATCGTGACAATACCAACTTCCCTAAGGAATCCAACTGTTCACCCACAGTTTTGCATCGAGCGTTATTATTCATTAATACAAAATCTTTGGCAATACATCCAACATAAGTAACGACGTGATGCAGCAGAATATCGGAGGTATACCGATCCGAAGTTAAACCTCCCCTCGACCACCACCAGCATAAAAACCAGCTCACTTTGCCTTCAATTCAAATTCCTGTCTGTTAAGTCAAGGTTTCGACAAAACAGTAGATCTTTGATACATAACATTTGCTTAGATGCAGTTTACGGGTCGAAATACGTTGGGTTTCCTTGTCGCAGTAGTGTAATAACTTGAACAACATCTGCAGGTGTGGTATCCATTTATTTCCAAGATTAGAAGCCCTGTTAAATCGAGATTGTAACAGCCAAAAAAAGCACTGTCATGCCATGCCATTTTTTTAAATATTTTTACACCTATCCACTATTTCAGGATTATCCATGGACACGCTTTATGGAAAATCAATAAATTCTTGGCATTTATAATTAATCTCTATATGTAGGTACCAATATAAAAATGAAGCCCTTTTTGGGTTCGTACGCACATAACTCAGCTAAATATGTGATTTGGTCAGGGATTTTTTTTTTGGATTTGAATTGAACCAGATTAACTAACACACAACGGAGCCGAAAATTGAAAAATTCGAACGAAAATAAGAAAATTCGATCGACAAAGTCAGAAAATCATGAAAATATCTTGAAATTTGAAAGTTTCTGAATAATTTTTTTTTTTATTCGTATGCGTTAGGCGGTCATCTTACTTATTTACTTTAAGCTACTCGTAAGTACAGACGATTGTCAGATCTTACAATATTGTCAGATCTGTCAGTGAAAATACTGTCCCAAATATCTTACAATCGTCTGTACACACAATTTTGTCTGACAATATTGTCAGAAACGTCATTGTCAGGTAATTGTCAGATGACAATCTGACAAAAAATTGTCAGGTATCTTACAATCGTCTGAACGCACAATTTGTGTCATTGTCAGACGATTAGGACATTGTCAGACTCATTGGTCATTGTCAGATGTTTTCATTGAAAACATCTTACAATTGCTGACAATTTTTTCATTGTTCGAAATGTCAAACGGTTGGAGCCGAGTTGAGAGATAAAAAAAAAACATTTTTGTAGGAAATATGTAGTTTTTCCACAACTGAATAAAAGAAATCTATAAAGCAACTGGACTCACTTTTATATTAAATTCCTTGTGCTGTATATTTTGTTCGGAATAAATAAAACCATAGAAAGATATCTACTCAAATGAAGATTAAATACGATTAAAATAAAGTGAACAGCAAATTCCAATATGTTAACAGCAAATTCCAATATGTTAAAAAAAATTGGACTTCAAAATGGCCAAGAAACTATACGAGCAATCAAATAAATTTGAAGAATGCCAAAACGAGGGTGGACAGGGACACTACCTGGAAAAAAAAACCATCTCAAGCAATTGGTAACCAACAAGCCCCTCCAGCTAGCTCGGTCCCTAGCTAGCTGCCTCCAGTTACGCACTCCAAGTTGGTTGAGGTCGTTCTCCACTTGTGTGCGCCACCTAAGGTGGGGTCTTCCTCTGCTGCGCAGACCGTCAGGGGTAGATTCGAAGACTCGTCGGGCTGGTGCGTTGGTGTCCATACGCTCCACGTGTCCCAGCCATCTTAGCCGCTGTATTTTAAGCTTTTTGACCAGGTCGACGTCGCTGTAAAGCCCGTAAAGCTCGTTGTTGAATCTTCTCCTCCATACTTCATCGATACAGACTGGACCGAAAATCACCCGAAGAATCTTCCTTTCAAAGCACCCAAGTAGATTCTCATCCGTTTTTGTCAGGGTCCATGCCTCTGCCCCATATAGCAGGACCGGGATGATTAGGGTCTTATATAAGGTCTCCTTGGTTCTCTGAGAGAGGGCTTTATTACTCAAATGCCTTCTTAGCCCGTAGAAACAGCGATTGGCAAGAGTAATTCTTCGTTTGATCTCTACACTGATGTCATTTTGCGATGTTATAGTGGAGCCCAGGTAGACAAAGTCCTTGACGACTTCGAAGTTGTATCTATCCATCGTGACGTTTTGCCCGAGCCGACGATGTTGAGATTCCTTTCTCGATGAAAGCATATACTTCGTCTTGTCCTCATTAACAGTCAAACCCATTTTCGCCGCCTCCGATTCAATACTTGCAAACACGCCAGTAACAGCTCGCTTCGTTCTCCCAATGATGTCAATATCATCTGCATAAGCAAGTAGTTGATCGGGTCATCTAGTCTAGTTTAATATACATAACATTCTTCCAATTTCCAAACAAATTCTTTAAATGTGGCCGAAATTTGTGGTTAACATAAACCTTGCAAATTGTCTCTCTATTTATTAAATACGAAATAAAAGTTAGGGCCAGTTTAACAGTGCATATGTATCGAAATAAGTGGGACTTATGTTTCCCATATTGGGACGGGACTTTAGGAACTGATCATAGTCTGACTAAAAGTATAATTTTTTTTCTATATACATACATAGATACAAATTTGTTAATATTATCAAAGGGTTTTATCCCCTTCAGTGGTGATTGATGTCCATCACTCTTTCAAATCGGTCATCAGTTGTTGCTAGAAGAGTTGTTGTATTTCTGAGTTGGGATGATCTTTTAGGTTCGTGATGATTCTTCCGAAAAGCTGCAGTAAATATATATGTACATCCAGTTTTATCAATATTGCTTTCTCGTACAGCTTTCTTGATTGGTATATTTATTTTTTAATAAGTGGGTTGCTTCATTTTCTTCATTTCTGTAGGTGGGGAAAACGTAGTTCAGGATGGTTCGGATGAATTACTATTAGTCCCGCTTCCTGTCCTGAGTAGTCGGTGGACCAACTGCAGGGAAAAATTGGTTCTTTTCAGTGCCAAGTCTGCATAGTTCTTCATTTGGAAAAGTTGGAAAAGAAAGAATTTTTGTTGACACAGTAGACTGCGGAAATAAGGTGTTGATTATCTCATTATAAGTCCTACAGGTGATACCCAGTTGAAATTGGGTGTATGTATATATAGAAAGAAGTGCTACCTAGAGTGCGGCTCAAACACAAACTGTTAGAAATCAAGTACTACGGAGAAGAAGAATAACAAAAACAATGTTTAAACCTATTTTTTTTTAATGAATAAAAATGAAACTTGGTAAAAATTTTACAAACAAAGTAAAGTATAAAGAAAAAATTATTTTATATTTTATAAAAAAAATTTACCCACTTAAAAATAACGATGAAAAACAGTGATTTTTCGTTTTTTTACATTTTTCGCTTTTTTGTGGCAAATTAAAGATGCTGTGGGTATATTTTTATTTTTTTTTTATTTTTTCGTGAAGTTATTATATAATACTATACTTATATAATCAACAAAATTTAAATAAGAGAGATATCAATTAGAGGAAATAATCCAATGAATTTTATAGTGGAAAATTCATTGGATTATTTCCTCTAACTGGGATTTTGAACAAAATTTAAAAAAAGATTTCTCTTTATTGTTAATTCTTATTTAAACGTTGTTGATCATATGTATAAGTAATATAATATTGATAACTTCACGAAAAAATATACCCGCAGCATCTTTAATTTGCCACATTAAAGCGAAAAATGTAAAAAAATCGAAAAATCACTGTTTTTCATCGTTATTTTTAAGTGGGTAAAAAATTTTTATAAAATTAAAATAATTTTTTCTTTATACTTTACTTTGTTTGTAAGATTTTTACCAGGTTTTATTTTTATTCATCAACAATTACAATTTTGCGGAATTTTTTACTAAAAGACTAAAAATCTACCTGTAATTTGTATGGGAATTTTCAAGTGCTCGGGGGCACGTGTTAACGTTAACCGATTTCAATGAAATTTTGCACAGAATTTTTTTAAGTCAACCTTATCACTTTTAGGGGGAGGGAAGAAAGAAATTCGAACATTGCCAATATATATGTCACCCTAATATATATGTTATATATATTGTTGTTTTGAGAAAACAATGGCCGCGTTCAACAGCACATTTGACAGTTCTGAACTGTCATTTTTAGAGCTTCTGATTGGCCAGCAGTCATAAAAATTCAGTTGACGTCGATTGACATTTAGTTACGTTTCTTACGTTTTTTCTGAATTTTCAGATGAAAAATTCTCTCTGAAAATTCAGATGACAGCTAAAAGCAACAAAAAAACAGTTCTTGATCCAGTTATTTTTTTTTTGTGTGGTCTGATCGTCTGGGTCTCGTATTGCTTTTCGGATTTTGATTTTAAAGTGCAAAAAATAATAAAAACAGAATAAATAATTTCAGACTTTTTTGTGCGTTCAGTGTTACGTATTTCAGAACTGAATTTTTAGATCTGTCAAAAACGTGGTGATGAACGTGGCCAATGCTTTTGAAAACAGAATAATAAAAAATAAAAAATGTCAGTTTGTAAGACAGCACGCCTGATTAGTGTACTCAGTCCACAATACTCCAAACAACCCACACGAGACATGTGTGGATACGGCTCAAGATTTAAATGCGATATATCAAGCCGAATAAATTTGTGAACTGAATCGATTCAAATTATTCCATGCAAACCTGGATCGATATGAGAGTTGCTTCGGGTGTGTATTTCAAATTCATTTATGTTTTTTTTTTAACTCAACTACTGTCACTGTGTGATCTTAGCACCTCATATATGGGATATTCGCAATGTTCATCTGAGGTTAAATTTTTTCAAGGTCATTCTTTTATTTTTATTTGTTTTTGGCACCTCATTTGTGAAAGTTGTACTTAAATATTTTAATTGTGTTTAACGAAGAGAATTCTTTTGATAATTAAAAAAAAAATCCTTTTTAAAAATAATATTTTGGATCTTAATTTAAAAAGAAAAACTAATTGTCTTAGCTTTTTAGAAGCAATTATTTATTTATTTTATTTAATTTCTATTATGTACTTTTTTTATCCCAACCTTACTAAAAAAGATTTAACTTGCATTCTCCTGAGTTTAATCTGATTTTTTTTTCTCCAACTAAATTATCATTTGATAAAAATCAATGATCCTGCTAAAGCAAAAGAATGTACCTCAGAAACTAAGGGTCTAGACTTGAGACAGCAGATTTCAATTCGTCCTTTCGTCCTTATGTATATTGTTTACTCAATTAAATTATACTCAATTAAACATACATACACATATAGAAAGCAAATCCTTAGAACTTTATAAGCACAGCGCAGCGTACCATAAGTGTGCTTCATTGAACTAAGCTTAAGCATAAATATTGCATCTTTTTTGCCCATAAAATTTTCATATAAACTGTTAAAAACAAAAATATTTTACACATCTTCATTCGTTTTTAAAAACAGGTGTTAATTTACAATGAAGGTACCTAGGTTTGGTATTATCCTCACTTTCCTCAGTATAATTTTTATCAAAAACTTTTTTTCCCACAACCCACATTTGTGACATTAATATGTATGATACGCCAATATTTATTTTTTGTTTAAAAAAATATATTGCACCCTTCTTTTTTCCATGTAGACTGCTGAAAATATATATATTATTATTATTTCGATTCCAATGCAATTATTTAAATTTATTTTAAACTGCACTTTTATTTCAGCTTTTAACAAAACACACTGCACACGATACTTTCGGTTTTTTGTACATTTTGTAAAGTAATTTTAATATTAAAACAAAAAAAAAAAAACAACATAATTGTAAATAAATATTATCCTAAGGTGCGTTTAAGGTTTTATAAAGAATGTTTTGAGATTGATAGAAAATTTTTTTACCTGTATTCATGTTAGATAAAATAAAAATATCAATATATTTACAATAAATTAAATATATCAATTTTTACACAATTATATTATAATGTTAGAAGTTACTATTGAAAGTTCTTATAACAATTAAGTAGGTTAATTAAAAATAATTTAATTTAGTTTTAAGTAACCACTTTCTCTCTTAGAGCCCCAAGAGAAATGAAGTTACTTTGTTTTATTTTATTTTATTTTTATAAATTTTGATTAAATTTATAAATATATAAATATGTGTACAATTTTTAAATATTATAAATACAATTCTAATAAATTAAATACTCTATATATAAACTGTTAAACTTGCATCAATTTTAAGCAAATACAAAATTTTTGAAACTAACTTCATAATTGTATTTGTATTTAAATTAAAAAAAAAAGTAAACAAATTAGCAAAATTCAAAATGAAAAAATATACATTAAATAGATATGTATACCTAATCTTATAATCTATAAAATTATATAATTTTAAGAAACAAAAAAATAACGAATTGTGAATGTAGAAAAAGATATATTTAAAACCAATTACTACTGAATTTATATAGTCTCAAAAACATAGACTTATTAATTCTAGTTAATGAAATTTAGAAAATAAACAGTAAATATATACAAAAAAAAATTAAAGTACTACAGGGTGTGTAAATATGACAAAATATAAATATACTAAAAAATAACATAAATATGTACTTCAGATACAGAAAAACCTATCGCAAAACAGTATGACTTCTATTAGAGTAAGTGTTTGAACTATTGTATAAGACACAATTATGTATTATGTTTTAAATGAAGCGAACAAATTTAAGGACCACATTCAGAAAATTAAATTAAAAACAAAACACCCGTTTGCGAACTAATTCATTATTAAATGTATTTGATATTAAAAATGCTTGCAAATGTAGGATATTTATTTTGGTTTCATTGCCGTATAGTTGGCTAAGTATGACATTGAATGTGTTGTCTATAGTATGAAATAAGATGTAAACATTGTTTTATTTTAATTAATAAATGAATAAATCAACATTATTTTTAATTAATTAAATTAAAGATTGTTTTAATTTAAATAAAATCATGAGACTTGATTAGAGAAATAGAAACTAAGAGGGGAATTCTTCTGTAAATTAATTGTTAACATGTTTTTTTGTTAAAATAAAAAAGCTTGCGCACATAAATAGCTTAGAAAGAATGAAAAAAATAGGGTACTTGCTACACGTTTGATTAGCTTATACTCAAACTAAGAACCAACTCATTACTATTATCTATGAATAAAACGAAGCATGTGCTCCATAAATAGGAGAATCTGCTCCTCCTTTGTGTTTAAGCTCAATTATTTGCTACAAATTGAATCAAAATCGTTTTATTTGTTTTATTTGATCACAGGGATTTGAAAGTTATTATGATTTTGTATACAAACTTATCGAAAGAAATGTGGATTTCTTAAAATAATAATCCTTTCCTTATTAATAATGAAGAATAGTGGTGCTTAGTCTATGTACGTTCCACTTTATTTGAAAAAACGTTTTTCCGTCACCAGGGCTCGAACCATAGACCAAGCGTCTCCGGGCCATGTGCACTACGCACTGCGCTACCGAAGGGCACAGCATTATTGTTTATAAAGGTACTTCTCTAAATTGACATATCTCTAGTCTTGTCGAATTAAGAGTTAGTAAAATTTGGGATCTATAAGCACCTTCTTTGCAAAGTTCTGAAAAGTTCAATTTGGTGGTGACTACAAACATTTCTATGAATTCACTACGAATACCAATGAAAGATTTTAATTTTTTTTTATATAAATTTCTTGAATTTCTTAATAGATTGGTAGGTATTAAAATTTAACATTTATTGTTGCATTTTTTTATTATAATTTTTTTTTTTATTAATTTTTTTAATACAAAATTTACAAAATATATAATAAATTTGGTGGCACAACAGCTCATGGAGAACCAGGGCCTAGTGACTTACAACTCTCAACCATTTCTGTGTGCGTGTCTCACCTTACCCATTCGGATTCGGCAATAAACTGTAGGTCCCCTCCATTTCTGCAAACACGCACACAGGAATGGTTGAGAGTTGTAAGTTCTTACAAATGTTTTCCAATACATGAACAAAATAAAATGTATGAGAACATTCGTTGCCAATTAAGTTAAATAGTTACTATAAGTACATTAAACACTTTTCAAATGGTTGTGTCTACAGCAATAACTAATAAAATTTAATCTACTTAAGGAGCTTCTTCCCATTTTCCAAATTGTTTATTAAGTTACAGTAGTCAGTCATTATTCTTATAAAATAAGTATGTGTTTGCAAATAATATGTGGTAAAATAGGTCGCTCGATCCAAGGCAATAATATCTATTGCAGAACTGCATGTCGGTCGCCATGTTGTTTGAAATTAAAAAAATTTACTATTGATAACAAAGATTGCCTAAATACTTAAAAATGGCAAGATTAAACCTTAACACTATTTGAGGAAAGTGCAGTTTTTTTTTTATTTTTTTGAAAAAAAATTTAACCATGGACACCAAATGGGAAATATTTTTTTAAATACTACCTATTTTCTGAAGGGTCTTAAGGCCTGGTTTCAAGATTATCCATTATTTACTGGACACCCTGTATACATTTCGTAACGTAAGTTACCGATATATTTTATTTTTTTTTCCTAAAGAAGCTATTTTTTCCCATTCCCGTCTTGTATTATGTACTACACGTTTTTATTTACATAAATATTTAAATAAAAAAAAAACCTATAAAGCTCTCCTAAACGTAACGTCAATTACCATGACATTTCCAATAAGGGAATTTTTATTTTATTAAAAATAGTTGTGGTCTACGAGTATTTTTCCTCCAAAAAAATAATTTTTTAAAGTCCATAATAAAAATATATAAATATAATTTTATAATTGATAACGGCCATATTCTTGAATTTCTTCAAAGCTAGTTTAACCGACAAAACTAGATCTATAGCGGTTTCGAGTTTTAAGTTTTTTCACAAATTTTTATTACTTTGATCTAAATCAAAATATTCATACATCAAATCAAATCAGTAATTTTTTTTTTTGAGAAACTTAAAACTCGAAACCCCTATAGAACTAGTTTTTCAGTTAAACCAGCTTTGAAGAAAGTCAATAATATAGCCGTAAGTGTTTATAGAGCTATGATCGATATTCTTATAAAAAAAACATCAGTTCATTATATGTATTCAAAGCAGGATTCAATAAGAATAAACATGGATGCATGTGATCAAAATTCTGAGCAAAGGTAAAATCCAATAACACAAAAAAGTACGTATACACCCTAGTGAACGATTAACTTCTGTTGCTTGGTTTTATAACTACTTTTGCAAGAAATTTGTATTCCAAGCACTTTATTTGTTATAGATCCAGATTTGCTAATTATATTAAAATATTTGTCGGTACATACTACTTTCATTATCTGGAATATCTTCAAAAAACGAAGGACCAACAACTCCAACTGAGGAAACTGCACACCAAGACCAACACATTAGATGAATGCTAAAGTTTGTTTCAAAATTCTCGGCGATTCTGTTTGTTAACGGATCCATTTAAATCAGTGTTTCCCAACGTGGGGCCCACGTCCCACAGGGGGGCAATTTCATTTTATAGGGGGGCAATATAAAATTATGCTCCATTACGATAACACATCTCTCCTAAAAATCTATCCTTCTTGAGTTTCCACCTTTGGAAATATATTTCTGGTGGTGGTGAGAAAAATTCGCTAGTAGTCGTCATCTTGAGGCATGAAGAAGAAGATATTTGGTTTTGTTACGTTTGTTGACTTTGTCAGACATATATTTAGAACAAAAAGTTTGTAAAATTTTCTTGGCTCCCAAAATGTAAAGTGACCGATACCGCTATATATGTAACTGTCGATCATTTAAAAAATTTATCGGCTCATGTAAGAGAAAAATTTTCTGATTTGAAAAAAATTAATTTCCCAATCTTGGATAATGCAACCAATTTAAGATAACCTTTCTGTTCTGATATTTCAAATATACAGTATCAAGAAGAACTCGTGGAAATACAAAATGATGAATCAATTAAAACTTTATTCGATATAAAAGGACCGATGGCATGGCTTTGCGAGACAACCAAAATCAGATACCCTAATGCAGCCAAAAATATGCAATAATTAACTGAATACGAATTTAGTGCCATAAATGACTTTGCTGATAAAGAAATAAATCTTCTTGATATGAAAAAACAAGGAGCCTTGCGACTGAAGCTATCTAAATTTGAACCTGGCATAAAATCTACTTGCAGGAGGCATCAAGCGCAGGGATCTCATTAATTTTAAATAATTGATATAACATAGTCATTAAATTATTTTGTACTTGAATTTCTGTTCTACTGCATTATTGTGTTTCGAAAACAAACTTACTGTGTTTACTCTTTTTGTATGGATTTTTTTCTGATATCAGCAATTTTATTTTTATTTAACATTTCAGATTTTTATGTCAAACATTGTTTAGGTATCAACATTATAATGTTAAGGGGGCATGAGAATTTTGGAAATGTTATGGTGAGGCATAGTACAAAAAAGGTTGGGAAGCACTGATTTAAATGAATCTGGGCGTCTCACATAGGGGTAGGTAGTCTCCCAATCTACCTGACCAAAAAAACAATTTTTCGAAACTCTTTGTAAGTAAAAAAAAAGGAAGTATTATCTTGCTAGAAAGACTATTGATAGAAAACATTACTTTTGGCGACTCTCTGAACCGTTTTCTGAACATCATGATGCTTGTAAGAGTAGAGCCATAATTGAAAACAGTTCAAATTTATACATGAATTGACTTTTTTAGTCAAATTTCAAAGTTTTTTTTTTATTTTGGTGTGTTTTGTTGTAAATCTGAGTATGTAAAAGAATATTGCAGCAGGCTAGTGAGTATTCAATTATGTATGTACATAATGTATATAAAAATTTCAGGTAATATGTCAAACAAATACAAATTTTCTAATTAAAGAAAAAGTTTTAAATGTTGATTCAAATCAACCCCTTTAATTCATGTGTTTACATTTTCATTATATTTTGACTACATTTTAATATCTTCAATATACACATTAGAATTTGTGACTATAGCCTATTTTAATACATTAAATCACATAAATAATTTTGGCCTGCCCGGCCTTTGCCAAATACCTCTATGTGGCGGCTGCGCGTCTACTGGAATTTGAGCTAGATTTGCTTCAAAAATACATTTTAAGAACAAAATGGTAAATAGCATTTTTATGTGATTCCATAGAGGAAAAATTCGAATTTTTGAATTAGCTTATCTAGAACAGGCCATAACATTTAGGTTTTTTTTTCAAATTTTCTCAAAAACGGCTCTAACAATTTTGATGAAAACTTCGTACTTGTAACCAAAGTATAGTTTTAAGAAATCTGGATCTCAGATGTTTGCCAAATTCGCATTGCAGAAATAGGGTTCTGATGTTTTTTAAGAAAATTGTCTTGTTTTCGAGTAATATGTATACGTATAGCTTCTTAATGTGACGACCGATTATCTCATTATTTTGTACTCATTTAAAAATTTTTAATTTTTTTTTTTTAATAAAAAATATAATTATTTTTTTTTTTAAACTTTTTAACATTTTTTCGTAAAATATTTCGTTATATTTATAAACGATTAACATGTGTACATATGCTAAATTATAGTTTTTTACAAGAGACAGTTTCTGTGATCCAATCGCGTGCATATTTTATTTCTTTGTAATAATGTCTCATCCAAAAATGTCTGTTCAAATAGTATAAAATATATATTACGTCACTGAGTCTGTCTTTCAGATTTAATATCAGCGACCATTCACGAAAATTATATCTGAGGTAGGTAGGTAGGTAGAAATGGCGGCCCCGAGCAGCCTAAGCTCGGTGACCCAATTAGCGCTGAGAAGCGCCGATTTGATACCATGACTCGTGTGACCTATATAAAGAACCGGTTTTATAAGAGGGATTCGTGGATCAAAATTGTTGGTTTCAGAAGTCCATTTACCACCTGCTTTTAGTCTATGGATTCTGACGGAGGAAATGGTGTAGTAGTAGTAGCTACTTAAAGAATCATCTTAGAGCCATTTCGACCCGTTGAGAAAGGAGATCAAGTCTTTGATCTTCAGTTTGGAGAGTTCATTGAGATCGTCAAAAAAGGCCTTTTCCAATGATTGTGTTCTGATTCTGGCCAGAGCGGGACATTTACACAGGAAATGGTAAACAGTTTCCCTTTCCTGCTGGTCTCCACAGCTACGACAGTGAGTGTTGTGAGGGATGCCCAGCTTCACCGCATGTTCTCCTATGTCTCGCATGGGTCTGCATAAAAGGTCAGTTGTTCGGTTTTTGCTATAGGAGGGCCACGTCTTTCTGGATATGACGCAGTTAGCTAAACTGCTCCACCTACGGTTGGATTCATTTAGAAAAATTGAGAATATATTGCCCTTCATAACCCCAAGAGGAATGTTGACTCTTTCCGCAAGAGAGTCATGAAGGGCTGATCCTTGCCTGGCCAGTTCGTCTGCCCGCTCGTTACCCTCAATGCCACGATGACCTGGAACCCAGATAAGAGAGACTCTGAGGTTCCCATCTAGGCTTGCGAGCTCATCACGACATTGTCGAACCAATTTGGAAGACGAAAGTGGCGAAGCAATAGCTTTAACGGCTGCCTGACTGTCTGTCAGAATGGCAGTATTACGATTCTTGTTAGGGTCTTGTTTAAGTATCCTGCATGCTTCCCTGATTGCCAGCAATTCCGCCTGGAAAACACTAGCAAAGTAAGGAAGCCGATAAGATTTGGAAATGTTCAGAGATTCGGAAAAAACACCCGAACCAACTCCACACTCTATCTTTGAACCATCAGTGAAGATAGTTGTGTCGAAGCCTCTCGTCACGAGGTCATCTTTCCATTTCTCCCTGGTAGGAAAAATAACTTTAAAATCCGAACTGAGGTCCAGAGTAGGAGTGCAGTAGTCAGTGGCTGTTGAGAACATGTCCATAGGGATCAGTTTTGTAATATTGCTATGACCATAAGGTCTGGCAACCCATCAATTCGACTCTTTTAGTCTTATCGCGCTGCAGGATACTAGATATTTTATATGTAAGTCGGGTGGTATTAGGTGCAGAGAAACGCTTAAGGCATCTGTTGGGCATGTTCGTAAGGCCCCTGTTGTGCCAACGCTAGATGTTCTTAGTACTTTTTTTAGCTTGTCTATGTTGTAGGCTTTATTAAGCGCGGGCCACCATACAATTGAACCGTACGTGAGGATTGGTCGTACCACGGCTGTGTAAAAAAATTATATCTGAAGGGCATGTAATTTTATTTGTTATCATAGAAAGGCTCCTTGAAATGAAAGTACCCCTAGTCAAAAAAATTAAGGGAACAAAAAAATTATAACTTCTTTTTAGTGTTTTTTGAAGAGCTGTATCTCTGTGGAAAGCAGTCGTATTGAGATGAAACAAAAAGGCTTCTAATGCTTTAGGTTTTTTGTGTTAAGACATTTTAGAAAATAATTTTTTTAAGTACCGTTATTTCGCAACGATAAAAAAACAGCACTGGCAAAAATTTTCCTTTTTTTTTTACTGTAACTAATGCATAATTATTCGTTCAATACCAGCTGCTTCCACCTTTTTTTCGGAGCTACTACCTCTTGCGAGGAAGTGACAAATCCTCCAGGAGTATCTCCTGTCACCTCAGCCGTTTGGATTCGGCAGTAAACTGTAGGTCCCATCCATTCCTGCAGACACGCACACATCAGCAATGGTTGAGAGTTGTAAGTCACTAGGCCCTGGTTCTTCATGAGCCGTATGTGCCACCAAATTTATTTATTTTAATGCATAATTGTTCTTTTTATTTCCATTTTGATGACGATTGCACAATTTGTATGAACCATGCAATTTCTTCCTTTAATTGGTTTGTACGAATTTAATCATTCGGTACGAGAAAACTATTCAATAGATCGATTTGAAACTTTACAGATATACTGGTGATCTAAATTTCTTTAAATTGTCTTACCAAATTAAGTTCTGCAATCAATATTTTTTTAATGCAGTGATAGATTTACTAAAAATCTTTAAAAAGCCGTTTTTTGACGTTTTCTTACGGCCATATTCTTGACTTTCTTCAAAACTAGTTTTACCGAAAAACTAGATTTATAGCGGTTTCACAAATTTGTATTACCTTGACGTCTAAATAAAAATATTCATACATAGTTTGACATCTAAATCAAATCAATAATGTTTTTTTGAGAAACTTAAATTTTGAAACCCCTATAGAACTAGTTTCTCAGTAAAACTAGCTTTGAAGAAAGTCAATAATATAGCCGTTAATCTTACAGTGAGTAGCCAAAAAAAAATTGTAATAAAATTTTAGAAGAATCTTATTGAAAATAAGTTCCAGTTTTCAAAACTTCTCTTTAATTTTCCGTGTCGGCATTCCTTGCTGAGATATTGGTAACCAAATTCAAAAATCTCTTTTTTCATTCAAAGCCAGGGCTCAGATCACGTAAGACGATTCGATTGAACGATAATCGTTTTGACGATTGCTCACTCTATATTTTACCTCGCACGTGATAGAGAAAGCTATTGCCAAAACGATGATCGTTCAATCGAATCGTCTTACATAATCTAGGCCCAGATTTTCTTCTGAAAAAAAAATTGTAAAACGACGAGAAAAGATGACATTAAAGCTAAATAAAAAAGTTATCTATCAATTCATTTAATTGGCTCAAAAAAAAAAAATTAAAATTTTTGGATAGTGCTGTTTCTTACCATTGCGAAATAACGGTATTTAAAAAAGAATCATTTTCTAGAATGCCTCAATACAAAAGACAAAGCTTTAGAATGCTTTTTGTTTCATCTCAATACGACTTTCCGCAGATGCACCAGCTCTTCAAGAAACACTAAAAAAAAGTGATTTTTTTTGTTCCCTTAATTTTTTTGGCTACTGTATATGTACAAGGGAATGTGATTATACCTGCAAAATGATTTGCGTTTGCGACCCACACTATATTCTTTTGCTAATTTAAATGTGAAGCCAGTTCATTGATTTCTTTTTCAGACTAACCATTATTCAAATATGCTGCAGGGTGTAATAAAACAATTTCTTTTTTTTTTATTTTAATTCCAAAACCTTTTAGAATAAAATTTTTCCGAAGAGTCCAATTAAATGATAATTAGTGACAACAAATTGGCATTCTAATGAACCAAACACCTTTTGTGTCTTGTTTCGCACAAAAGGAACAAATAAAATTCTACTTTAGCACATTCTGTTGCATTTAATTAACTAGTTGCCAAGTCAGCACAAGGACACGGAGGCGGACACGGCCATCAGTGCTCCTTCCCACATAATACCATTGCTATTGATTCATTCATTCATTCATTCAGAGAAACAAGCGAAGTACCTGACCAAAATAGAAACAAACAATACTTGAAGGTATCCCAGATTGTTCTCTTGTCTACAGTATTATAGATACTGATGTTCTCAAAAAATGCCAGTTTCTGTCTGTTAAGCACGACTATCTACTCCTGTTTATATTCTTTCATTCAATCAAGGATAAATAGTCTTTGACGTAGTGTTGCATTTCAAAAATAATGGTTAAGTTCATAGAAGAAAAAATTTCGTTAGTAATATCACAAATATCGCATTTATTACCTGTTTATGACATCCGCATTGTTTTTGTTAACAAAAAACACACTAAACACATACTTCGGTATGATATTATTTTTATTTGGAAACATTTTTTAACTAGGCGTAGTAGCCGTGGCGTGATGGTTAGTGCGATGGACTGTCATGCCAGAGGTCTAAGGTTCGATCCCAAGCCTCGCCATCTATTTATTTAAAAGAAAAACGGCTACTGCCTCTTGCGAGGAATTGACAAATCCTCCAAGAGTATCTCCTGTCACAGAAAAGTGCCGCTCGTTAGCCGTTCGGATTCGGCAATAAACTGTAGGTCCCCTCCATTCCTGCAGACACGCACACAGGAATGGTTGAGAGTTGTAAGTCACTAGGCCCTAGTTCTTCATGAGCTGTTGTGCCATCAAATTTATTTTTATTTTTTTTTTTTAACTAGGCGTTATCTGAGAATTTTGTTTTGTTTCGTGTATTGATTTCATGTAGAAATAAAAAAATCGATAGGTTGTAATCAATAAAAAACGATACTAGTCACTATCCAGAGGTTATATCCAACATGTTTGCAGAATATTTTTTAAAGTGCCTACGAAGACTCTCTTCCAGTAAACGATATCAATTCCTCAATGACTGAACAGTACGTACACCTAGGTTCGATCAATCTAAACATTACTAAAGCAACAATACCAGACAATATTTTAAAACTCGATGACAGTCTTAATCCTGGCCCTGATGGCTTACCATCATTTATGCTAAAAAAATGTTCAACGCATTTATTATATCCGTTACATGTTTTGTTTAATCAATCGTTAAAATGTTCAAAGTTTCCTGATCTATGGAAATGTGCGTTCCTTAAACCAACACATAAAAAAGGCCCTAAGCACTTAGTTACCAATTACCGCCCTATAGCTAAATTGTCTGTTATCCCAAAACTATTTGAGTCTCTAGTCCGTAATGTTCTCTCTTTTGATTGTGATTCTGTTTTATGTGAAAATCAGCACGGTTTTGTTAAGAGAAAGTCGACCGTCACTAATTTATTAGAATTTACAACATTTTGCATAGATGCCTTTGAAGTTTGAAACAAAAACAGCAAGTAGATTGTATATTTACAGACTTTAGTAAGGCCTTCGACAAGTTAAGTCATCGAGTAGTTCTAGTTTGTTTAAAGTTAATTCTGGTGTACCTCAGGGCAGTCACCTCGGTCCATTGTTGTTTGTTTTATTTATAAATGATCTCCCTTCAATTTTACAAAATTCCAGGGCATTGATTTACGCCGATGACGTAAAAATATTTCGAACAATAAGCTCCTTAGAGGATTGTGAAATGCTGCAAAAGGATCTGCAAACATTTTGGGAATGGTGCAATATTAATTGTTTGTTATTGAATATTGACACGTGTAAAACAATGTGTTTTACACGCAAACATAATATATTAATTTATAACTATGTTCTGAATTCGTCAAATTTGGAAAAATTATCCAACTTTTCAGACCTTGGAATCATTTTAGATCCAAAATTATCCTTCAATGATTATTATAATTATATTCTAAAAAAAGCCAATAAAACCCTTGGTTTCATAAAGCGATTCGGCCGCGATTTCCGAGATCCTTATGTTATTAAAACTCTGTATGTATCGTTCGTCAGATCAGTCCTTGAATTCGGTTGTATGGTTTTGGCCCCATACTACTCGGTTCACATAAATAGAATTGAAAGTGTTCAAAGAAGGTTTATGAAATTTACACTACGTTTTCTTCCATTGTCGAACAGAGTTATCTTGCCTCCGTACACCCATAGACTTCAGCTTATAAATCTCCCATCACTTTCAGTTCATAGAGAGTATTTGCAACTATGTTTTATTATTGGGATAATAAGTGGATCCATATCATCTTCTTCAGTTTTAGGACGATTAAATTTTAATGTAGGCCGGGTTACATCAAGAAGTAGACTACCAATTCGAACTATTTTTAGCAGATCTAACTATGGTATTTATAGCCCTCTTAATCAGTTAATAAATGTTTTTAATAAAAATAACTTCCTCTTAAACTCTGTTAATGACAATATCAAATCTAATAAATTTAAACAATCTTTTTTCCGCAATATTAATATATAATTTTGTAAATTATATAATTTTAAGCATAAATGTAACGTTAGTATTTAACGCATTCAAATAAATAAATAATGACACTACGATAATAGAGAAGACAGAAAAAGTTGTTTTCGCAATACTGTCTTTTGGCATGTCGTCCGGTGTTTGTGCGTCCGTGTGCCCACTTTAATTTGAGCTAAAGCATTTTTGCTTCCAATTTGGTTCAGGCGATTTGTATTTGATTCCCTCTAGAGGCATAATTCAATTTTTTATTTTGGGCCTCTAAAACAGGTACCTAGCTGTCATACTAATGTATCAGTTTTTTTCAAATTTTCTCAAAACGACTCCTACGGTTTTGTTTAAACTTCGTACCTGTAATAAAAATAGTGGTTGTAAGAAAACTGCATTTTATGTTTCATCCAAAAAATTCGCACTGCCGTAATAGGGATTTTTTTTTCTTGAGAAAATTGCCTTATTTTTGAGTTATTTGGATAAAGATAAATTTGCATTTAGTAAGAAAATCGTACACAGGATGGAGTACCACAAGGATCTAATTTGGGTCCACTTTTATTTATCTTAAACTTGAAAATCTGACCATTATAACTTGACCTTGACCATTGAAACTTTAAGCTTGAACACTGACACTTGAAACTTAAGATGATAGGGGCTCCACTTTAGATAAGTATAGTTGAGCACTTTTTTTGCTACCCTCAATGTTAAAAATGAAATGCCGAGGGTCGTGTTAAACTATGGTGTTATAATTTATGTGGCATGAATTTTTCTGTAACCAATGTTTTATCCTTGCTAAAACTTACCCTCCTACTCTGGTAAACCTCACTGATGCATCAAAAAAGTCACAACAAACTCACAAGCCACAAGGTGAGGTAAGATTGATTTTGATAGTTTTTCGTATTCTGGTATCAACCTAACAACATGTGAGCCTCACAAGAACAACCGAAATTGAAATAAAATTTTTGACAAATTTTAATCTGTCTTGTCAGAAAAAAAAAATACTTAAAATGAAACCTCACAAGGAATCAACCTCACAAGAACTTTGTGACTCTCAGCGGCAGAATAGGGCTGTTAGCTTTAGGAGAGAAATTTCTAAGATTTTCAAAAGCTTTTACTATCCCTGGTTCAATGTATTTCTTAAATATTGTGTATGCACTGTTCATACATATTTTTCGTATACAAGTTTTAGTACTCAAAAATGTATAAGCAAGAAATGCTGGCGCGGACCACATCATCAAAAATCGCGTGCACGATTGTGATGACGCGGTTTGCCACACCCGCCGCGCATCACCCCTGACGTTACCACCCCTCCCAACGCGGTGGAAAAGTTGAGAAGGTACACTTTTTAATCACGATTCACAAATACAATGTTTACCGGCAATTCCTTTTATCTTTTGCAGCTTAGAATATATTTGTTTTAATGACCTTTTTTCTTTATACTTGTTTTATTTTTAGTTTAGTGGGCTATTTCCACGCTAAACTCTTTAACATCTCTATGACCTATAGCCCACTAAACTAAAAATAAAACAAGTTTTTGCAGCTTAGGTCTTTTCCATCTTTTATTGTTCGGAACTGTTTCATTATAAATTAACTCCTAAATGTTATTTCAGTTATGAGTTAGAAGTTGCTTCATCTTTATTTAGAGTTATTTCATATATTATTATAATTTATTAAGCTATACATAAATGTACAGTAATAATAAATAAATAAATTGTATGGCACAACAGCTCATGAAGAACTTGGGCCTAGTGACTTACAACTCTCAACCATTCCTGTGTGCGTGTCTGCAGGAATGGAGGGGACCTACAGTTTATTGCCGAATCCGAACGGCTAATGAGCGGCACTTTTCTGTGACAGGAGATACTCTTGGAGGATTTGTCAATTCCTCGCAAGAGGCAGTAGCCGTTTTTTCTTTTAAATAAATAGGTGGCGGAGGCTGGGGCTCCAACCTTAGACCTCCGGCATGACAGTCCATCGCACTAACCATCAGGCCACGGCTACTACATGTAGCCGTACATAAATGTACAGTATAATACTTAATATTAACAGCTAATAGCTACCAGGGCTTACTGCTGAGGGCATAAAAAAAAAAATTAAAATAATTAATAATGATAAAAAGCCCAGCCCTGGGGGCGGTCGGAAGAGGTCCGCACAGGGTTGGGACTCCTCCGACCGCCCCCAGGAACTGGGAAATTGCACAAGTTATCATAGACTATTTTTTAGTTTTAATTTTTTTAAAAGGATGAAAACATTTTTTATGTTTTGTTCTGAAGGAATAGATAGGAGGTTAATGAAATTTGTGTTGAATAACAAGTTACATTTTTGTTTTACATAAACGCAATCTAAAGTTAAATGTTTAACAGATAGAGGAGTGTTACACTGGCAAAAGTGGCAAACCGGAGGCGACTCCTTGTTGAGCAGGTGATTATGGGTGAGTCTGGTGTGTCCGATTCTAAGTCTTAAGAAGTTTCTGTTCATCATTGAAGTTGTGTTCGTTGGATAAATAGCAGGAGTTGCATTTGGATTGATAGAGGAGTAGTGGTGAAGGTATGTACTCCACTCTTCTCGTTTTTTCCATTTCCAGTGAGAATAAGACAGCCTAAAAAAGTCCATTTTGTCGGGGGGATAGTTTGCTATATTCAAATTTGGGTTCGTAGAAGCAGCTTTGGCTTCCCGATCTGCGAACTCATTACCTTGCACACCAATATGTCCAGGCGCCCAAAAAAGTTTTAAATTACATTGCTGTTTGATAATATTGTGACGAATTTTCCTGATGAAAGGTGACTGGTTATTTATATTTTGAATTGCTCTAAGTGTCGAGAGGCTATCTGTACATATTATAGTTTTCTTTTTGCTTTTGATAGCTATATCCGTAGCTTAAAGTAGAGCTAGAGCTTCGGTAGAGAAGATTGAAAAGTATGATGGAATTTTTTCGGCTGTCATAACGCTTCCATTAGAGTTGACAACTGCAAGGCCGACATTTTCGTCATTTTTTGAGCCATCGGTAAAGAGAAATTCCCAGATGTTTTTGGGGTAAGCACTCATAAGTTCGTGGTAAAGTTGAAGGTAAACTTCGTTTGGTGTGATGTCTTTTTTAAAAATGGATAAATCGGTGTTTATAGAGTCGAGGGGTAGAGTCCAAGGAGGATATTTTTCAAGAGCTGCCTTATTCAAAGCTGGGTTGAGACCAATGTCTTTTGCAAATGTCAATGCGTTATAGAGAGCTGACGGAATTTTTGGAGTTTTCTTCCTATTTAAAATTTTTGCTGCATCCGTATTTATTGGGGATCTAAAGGAATTGCAGATTTTGGGCACAAGTCGGGATGTAAGATAATCTCTTCTTTTTTCGATTGTCGAAAAACCACCTTCTGCCAGTAGATTCTTTATTGGGCTGGTTCTGAAAGCTTTAAGACTGTTTCTGATCGCTGCGTTGTATGTAGACTGAAGGTGTAAAGTTAAATAAAACAATAATTATTTAGTTAATTCAATATATTGGTTTTATTTAATACTTCTAGATGATTCTCTGTTGGATAACCTCTGAGAACTGACGTTGGCCTCGTGGTCAACGAAAGAGATAAGTATATGTTATCTGTCACAGATGTGATAACGTCTGTTTCATATCCAACAAGATAAGGGTATGATGATACCCACCTCTCATCTCTCTTCTTCAAATTAATACAATAGTCGCTTTGGTGGCTTTACCACTCTTCCGTACCTTGTCTTCATGGGAGCGATATTCGAAGGCACCTCTGATGAAACCGGCTGCAACTGTTGTGTTGATGTGGATGATGGTGGGGCTGATATAGGAACGGTACTCATAGAGGAATTTGGTGAAATCGGTTGAGTTTGCTGTGTTGGAAGAGCTTCTTTTACTGGCAAGTCATTTGCAGTCGACAAAGCTTCTGTATCTTTAGCTAAGTCTGCCGTTGTATTGGTATTCTGCTTCACATCAGCCTGTGTTGGTTTTATGTTGGCTGAGTTTCGACGAAACCTGCGACCCATATCGTCTTTTATAATGTACGACCTTGAATATATTTTTTGCTCCACCGTTGCTGGCTCCCACTCTCCCTTGTTTATTCTGGTAAGCACACGACTTCCTTCATTCAGTGGTTGATGCTTGCTTGCTCCGATGTAAGCGTAGGAAGCCTGACGATTTCGCATCTCTTCCATTAAAGTTGGCACGTTGTGTTGTTGTGTGTCTGTAGATAAAAGGGACGAAACTGTTGTTGGAATAACTGATCTAAGGTTTCGTGAGTAGAGTCTCTGTGCCGGTGTTCCCAAAGCTCCTCTTGGGGTATTCATAAAATTTAGTATTCCTAGCTGAGGATCGGAATTGTTGTAGTCGCACTTCTTAAGTATGTTTTTGGCCGTTTGGACAGCTCTTTCTGCTAAACCATTCCCATTTGGATGATATGGTGAACTGGTTCTGTGTTTAAACTTCCATTCAGAACAGAATTGTTTAAAACTAGCACTTGAAAATTGTGGACCATTGTCACTCTCCACGATCATTGGGATTCCCATTGTAGCAAATATATTCTTAAGGAATTCGATGACATTGGAAGAGGTTGCTTCTGGTAGTCTCTCAAACTTAAGAAAGCCCGAATAACTGTCTGTTAATAATATGTAATCACTTCCTTTATAGAAAAACAAGTCTGTGCCGACGATTTCAAACGGGAACTTTGCGACTTCTTTGTTTCCCAAGCAAACTTTGTTATTACTTCTTTGATATACTTGGCACGATGCGCACTTGGTAATGTAGTTAGAAATATCTTTATTCATTTGTGGCCAAAATACAATGTTTTTTGCTCTACGCACGCATTTTCCATAGCTAAAATGACCGTGGTGTATGTATTTTAACATATCGGGCCGTAATCGAGTAGGTATAACAACTTTGTGGGACTTGTAAATGACTCCCTCATATACTGACAACTCATCTTTGAAGGTCCAGTAAGCTTTTAGATTTGAAGGGAGCATATCAATGTCTTTTGGCCATCCATTTAAAATAAAGGCCTTCAGCTTAATGAGAGTTTCATCATCATTTGTATAATCTCGTAATCGTTTCTGCTCTTCGTCAGATATGGCAAGTACCATTTGAACTTTTAATTCGGTTCCATCTTCAGATTCGGGTTGATTTTTACAGTCTCGGCTCAATGGATCAGCTAAAATCATTTTTTCTCCCTTTTTGTAAATAACGACCGGGTTGTAATTTAATAAGCTTAAGCGAATGCGTAAAAGTCTGGCTGGAGAGGAATGAAGTGGCTTCTTAAAAATTGTTTCGAGGGGTTTGTGGTCAGACTCGACTACTAAATCCTTCCCCCAAACGTATTGATGAAATTTCTCACAGCCAAACTTAATGGCTAGGGCTTCTTTTTCCAGCTGTGAGTACCGTTGTTGGCAATCTGTGAGGGATTTTGAAGCATAAGCAACAGGCTGGTCTCCCTGTAGCAATACAGCACAGCTGGCATCGACTTGCAATTTAACGTCCTCATTCACGTCGTATAATTTAAGCACTGGAGGTTCGGTGATTAATGTTTTCAATCTTGCAAATGCGGATTCTTGCGGTGTGTCCCATAACCAGGGCGTCGATTTTGCCAGCAACGAACGGAGAGGAGCTGTAATAGATGAAAAATTTTGAATAAACTTGCTTAGGTACGTAAATTTACCGAGTATTCGCTGCAGTTCCTTGCGGTTTGTTGGTGGTTTAAGTCTGGATATAGCGGAGGTTTTCTCTGGGTCAGCTAACATGCCTTTTTGGCCAATAATGTGACCAAGAAATTTAACCTCTTTTTGCTCGAAAGAGCATTTCGACTTGTTGAGTACGAGTCCGTTTTCTTTGATGATATGTATAACCTCTTTTGTTATTGTACGAAGCTCTTCTAAGGTTTTGGCGTGGATCAGTATGTCATCCACTGAGATTTTCACATTGTTGATGTGTGATAGCATTGATTCGATTTTGTTTTGGAAGACCTCTGGAGCTGATGAAATTCCAAGGGGAAGTCGCTTGCAACTATACCTACCCCAAGGAGTCGCAAATGTTAAAATCTTTTGCGTTCGCTCGGAAAGCTGCACCTGCCAAAAGCCCTTTTTGCAATCTAAAATTGTAAAGTATTTGGCGCCTTTAAGCTGGGCTGCTATTTCTTCTAGTGATTGCATTGGGTGGTGGCGACGAAGAATATTTTTATTTATAGATGTGGGATCAATACATATCCTAATTTTGTCATCTTTCCGTACGACTACCATCGGAGAAACAGCTGGTGTAGCTTCTAAAGTTCGTTCTATTACACCTAGTTGTACCATTCTGTCCAACTCCTGTTTGACTTGGTCTCTGATTTTGTAAGGGATCCGCCGCGGAGCACTAACTTCAAAGTGGGGATTGGGAACTAAATCGATATCATATATGAAGTCTTTTATGCACCCGAGACCTTCGTAGATATCGTTTTCGATATTCATCTCGTTTATACGGCTGATCAAACCAAGCTTTTCGCACGCGTTGGCACCAAGAATGGGTTCAATATTGGAATCTACCACTTTAAATGCAATTTTGCACTTTCTTGTGGCGATCACGCATGGTATTATGGACTCGCCTAGAACGATCAAACGGTGGTTAGAAAAAGAAATAAGATTTTTTACCTTGCAGGGTCGTATCACTGCTTGAGATCTATCGATTATTTTTTTGGGCAAAACATTGCACTGGGCACCAGTGTCTAACTTGATTTGATAGTTTTCCTTTGCTATCGATATAGTTTCGGAAAATTTGTCGTGGCACTGAGACTTTTGGTGGTCTCGCGAAATGCGAGAAATGTCATAGAACTGTCATCACTGTCGAACTCTTCGAATAAGTCGACTTTTTTAGAGGATTGCGTGTGATCTTGTTTTGACGAAGCTTGCAAATAATCATGCTTGGAGGTTGAAGGCGCTTTGCACATGCTTTCGAAATGATTTTTACCTTTGCATTTCTTGCAGGAGTGGTTGTATGCGGGACAGCTGCGATAGGTGTGTTTAGCTCCACACTTACGACAGTAGAATGTTTTTTTTTCTTTTTGTGTTGTATGCTTGGTTACGTAGTTTACTTTTTTCTCATTTTCGTCCAATATTTGTGCTGCATGTTTTTGAGCTTGTTCAGTGGACTGGCATGTGACGATAGCTTTGCTTAGGCTAATGTCTTCAGAAAGCAATTTTGTGCGAAGTTCATCGTTGCGGATTCCGAGGATGAGTTGATCACGCAATATGCTTTCCAAAAGGTTTTCAAAAGCACAATTTTGTGCCTGTAGCCTTAGCCTAGCGACCAGTTCGTCAATAGTTTCGTTTTCTTGTTGGGTAATCCTGTGGAATTTGTACCTCTCAAAAGTAGTGTTCACCTTAGGAATAAAATACGCCTGGAAGAGATCTTTTATCGTGTCCAGCGTCATTTCACCACTACCCTCCTGAGCCAGCGGTAAAGCGAATGTGTTGTAGATCTGTATTGCCGAGTAGCCGATGGCCGACATAAAAGTTGCCACTTGGATGTTATTTGGCTTGTTAACCATACCTGTAGCAACCTCGAAGTACGAATATTGCTGCTTCCACAGCTTCCACTCTCTGGCCATATCCTTATCGTGTTCTACGATAAGAGGCTTTGGTGGTCGTAGAAAGTTACACGTATCATTAGCGTTGTCTACCATCTTATTCGAATTTCGTACTCAAAAGTAATTTAGGTTTCGGCACCATGTAAAGTTAAATAAAACAATAATTATTTAGTTAATTCAATATATTGGTTTTATTTATTATATTATAGAATCGAAATAAAGCCAAATTGGTTTTATTTCGATTTGTAAAGCGAAATAAAGCCAAATAAACCCTCTATAATTTGCGGCTAATGGCATATCGAGGTATCCATATAATAATTTTCAATAGATTAACAATGTATGTTAGTTTGTTAATCAAGAAGAATATATACCGAATATAACTTCTTATTTGCTTTATTTTGCCCATAAAGAATGTAAACAAACGTGTATTGTTGTTGTTGTTTTTCAAAATGGATGAATGTCGCGAGTTGAAATGAGATCATGTGCGTAGTGAGGGAAGGGTTTTAGGGGCAAAATAAATTATGGATTGAACTGAAGTAATTTTTTAACATAGAAGTATAGATATATTATATATGTATGTATTTGCATTTTTGTATGTGAAATAGGAGAATAGGTATGTTTTATGTTTAGAACATTTTAACGTAAAACGTTTTAACAGAATATAAAGAAAACTTAAATATTTAATAGATACGATAAATTTTTAAACACGAATTGGGACAGCTTGTTAAGGGCACACATTTAGAATTCACTTAAAATTTTATTACTATTCTTGCTAAATTTTTGATTCTTTTTTGCTTTTGGGGTTTTTTTTAGCATTCTTTAGATACAAATTAAATTTTGTAAAAAGTACAAAACAAGAAAAAATAATTTTCGGCATTATTCGATTTTAAAAAACAAAAAAACTTTCACCTTAATTTCATGTATTTTCTTAAAAAAAACTTTCACCTTAATTTCATGTATTTTCTTAATTATGGGCAAAATTTCTTTAAAATAATAAAACACATTTTACACAGCACAAAATAAAAAAGAAACATATTTTAAATAAATCTGACTACGCTTCTGCCTTGCTTTTTACTTAACTGGATATCGTTGTTGTTGTTTCTCGTTGTAAAGGTGACTTGTTTACACTTTTTATCTATAAAATAAGGCATTCTAGTTTTTAGTTTCGATATATTTTAAGCTCGATTCACAAACTCACATGTTTTATTATTACATTTCAATTAAAATACCTGTTAAAAAACTTTTACTTTTTAAATGAAAGACTAAATTTTTGTAGTAGGCTTAGCCTTTATATATTATTTTTATTTATTTTTATTCTTTAAAGACTCTCAAGCTAAACTCAAAAATTGTATTCCGTCGTCGTCTACAAAATGAAGTAATTTCTTTTTCTCTGCTTGTCCGTTGGATACGAATTTTTCTCCTTTGCTTTTGTTACGGCCTCTGGTGGTTAAGATATTTGGGATAATTTTTGTGGGTGTTGCCAGCAGATGATTTTTGTTAACAGTTCCCCCCGGTACCACAATTCCAGGCTAGGACGTTGTTGTACCATTAGTATTCACCTGGAGCAACGCCAACTTAACAGCCGGTCTATCAAAAATTCCATCAGAGGTTTGGACTGTAGCACTTCGAACTTGGCCATCTGATGATGTTTTCACTGCTATAATTCGGCCCTTTGGATAATTGTTCCTTTTCAATTATGAGGACAATGTCATCAACTTTCAATGGAGGTACTGGATCATACCATTTGGAACGAAGAGTAAGGTCTGGCAAATACTCTATTATGAAACGTTCCCAGCATTTGTTGGCAAAACGCTCCTTATATTGGTAAGTGCTCCTTAGAACTTTGGCACTATCATTCAGTTGAATAGTTGCTTTTCCACCGCCCGAGTTTAGCCTCAAGAAATGATTTGGTGTTAATGCTTCAGATAGTTCATCATCCAATGGAACGTACGTTAGCGGCCTAGAGTTAATTATATTTTCAGCAGCAACCAAACAGCTTCTCAGCAGCGGGTCATTTGGAGTTCTTATAGGCAATGAAGTATATAGCGCCGTTTTGAAAGAACGTACCAAACGCTCCCAAGCTCCGCCCATATGTGGTGACGCAGGTGGATTGAAAACCCATTTTAGTGATGGAGCTACGAAGTGTTTTGCAATAACTGCTGGATCTATTGCTTCTAAGTCTTGGCGCAATTGCCGCTCTGCTCCTACGAAATTAGTTCCTCTATCGGAGTAGATTTCCTTAGGTTGTCCTCGCCGCTGTATGAAGTCGTGAAAACACAGGATGAATGAGTCAGAATCTAGTTTGTGTGCTATTTCGATGTGTACAGCTCTGGTTGTCAAGCATGTAAATATGACACCCCATCTTTTTTCTTGTCGTCTTCCTACAACTACGTTGAGTGGGCCAAAGTAGTCCACTCCGGTAAATGTAAAGGGATCACAGTACGTTGAAAGTCTCGCTTTAGGCAGCTGGGCCATCTCTGGTGCAATTGGTTTCGCCTTATTTATTTTGCAATGTTGACACATTTTAACATTTGATTTGACCGCACATCTCAGCTTAGGAATGTAAAAATTCTGCCTTAATTTGTTGACTACACTTTCGTTATTGGCGTGTAAAAACTCTTCATGACATTTTTTAATTAAAAGATTTGTTATGTGATGGTCTCTTGGCAAAATCACTGGATGCCTTTGTTCTTCGTGCATAAACATAGCTTCGTCAAGCCTTCCTTTAACTCTCAAAAGTCCTTGATTGTCCAGGAATGGACAAAGACGTCTGATCGAGCTTGAACGATGTACTGTCGGTCTAAGTGCATTTAAATTATCTTTATCTATTCCGTTTTTCATAAGTAAATGAATTTCATCACTATAAATATCTCTTTGTGCAATTCTAAAGAGTATCTTTTCTGCTTCGTTGAGCTCATCTCCATTTATAATCCCACGCGTTTGTAATTTAGGTTTGTAATTCAGCTTCATATTTAGATAACGGGTCACATAAGCTACAGTTTTTAGGATACTGTTCCAATTTGAAAATCTTTTTACATCGATGATTGGTTGTGATGTCATATGAACATTCAACAATTCTTCAGCAGCTTCTGCTTTGTAATTTATATCTATTGGCCAATTTTCTTCTTGACCCATTAAAAACTCAGGACCCTGGAACCAGCTGCCATTAATATCAAGTTTCGGTGGCTTGACCCATTTTGTAGCTTCCTCAGCAATATTTTGCTTCGATGGGATATATCGCCAGCTACATGGATTTGGGTTATCCTGAATTTCTGCTATTCGAAACGCTATATATTTATTATATCGATGAGGATTACTTCTAATCCACCCCAAGACGGTTTTAGAATCACACCAGAACAATATATTACTCACTTTGATTGTAATTTCATCCAATAGTTGCTTAGCGAATCTACATCCCATCACAGCCGCATCCAACTCTAAACGTGGAATAGAGCGCAGTTTAATCGGAGCCACCTTTGTCTTCGCCCCTACAAGTGAGCAAACTATTTGTTCTCCTTTATTAATCCGAAGGTATGCTACGGTTGCGCATGCTTGCTCTCCTGCATCCACAAAAATATGGAGTTGTACGACGGCTTCTGTCCAATCTGGAAACTGCTTCAAGAAACACCTGGGAATTCGTAGTTGCTCCACTTGTGGAAGTATTTTTAGCCATCTCATCCACGCGTCAAACTGGTCATCATTTATTTGGTCATCCCATCCTATGTGACTCCGCCAAACATCTTGAAGCAAAATTTTAAGGTAGACTAAAAAATTTGCTATAAGTCCCAACGGATCATATATGGACATCAGAATCCTTAGAACTTCTCTTTTTGTAGGGCGGCATTCTCCACACAAAACATTTTTACTACCCTTGTTGTAGCGAAGCGAAAAAGTGTACTCATCGCTCCTTAGACACCACCACATTCCCAATATTTTTTCAGTTGCGGGTTCTGGATTTAAGCTCAGGTCCTTTAGTTCATTAGATGATTCTGGATTCAAGATATTCATGACGCTGGAGGAATTTGACTTCCAATTCCGAATTTCGAAACCAGCATTGGAGTGTATCTTTGCGATTTGTTGGGCCAACTGTACTGCTTCTACTTCCTTGTCCACACTAACCAATAAATCATCCACATAATGATTTTTGATAATGCTTTCTACGGCTCTAGGGAACTCATCGGTGAATTGTAAGGCATTATGGTTTTTAACATATTGGGCACAACTAGGTGAGCATGTTGCCCCAAATGTCATCACTTGCATGACGTAGGTGTCGAAATCAGAATCGGAATTGTTGCGCCATAAGAACCGTAGTACATGCTGGTCTTCATGAGGTATTTTGATCTGGTGATACATCTCTTTGATATCTGCAGATAAACCAACTTGCCTTTCCCTGCTTCGCAAAAGGACACCAAATAAAGATGAGTTCCAATCGACGCCTTTCATCAGCAAAGTATTCAGTGACACTCCATCAACTGCCGCATCCCATACAATTCGAATTTTGTCTGGTTTATTCGGGTTGCGAACCGGAAATATAGGCAAATACCAAACCTTTTCATGATGTTCTTGAAGTTCCTCCGAAGTCAGCTTTCGAATATATCCTTTGCGTTCGTATTCTTTTATCTGCCAAATCAAGTTATCCTTCAGCTCTGGGTCTGAATCCAATCGCTTCTCTAAGCATCTCATCCTGCTAGTTGCCATAGGTTTGGAGTTAGGCAACTTGATATTTTCATACCGCCAAAGAAGTCCAGACTCGTAACTATTTTCCAAGGGAACTGTTTTTTCATTCAGGATACATTTCGCACGCTCTTCTTCTTGAATTGTTTTAGAATCTTTCGGTCCGGATATACCCAAGCTGTCAACAGAGAAGAACTCCTTTACCATTGTATGAAGTTCTTTATCGCTATCTGGCTGGCATTCACACATGTGAAAATGTTGCTCCAACTTGGATCCATCTTCTTCATTGGTGGCGGAAAATATAGTCCATCCAAGACGGGACTTGACAGCAATAGGATCTTCATCACTTGCTTCTCGGATTTTCAAGGGAACAGCAACATGCCAATTTCGAAGGCCGATTAGAATACCTGGACTGGCATTGTCGTAAGATTCAACCGGCAAATTTCGAAGATGTGGATATTTGTTAGCCATAGCCTTAAACTTAACGATTGACTTGGCAAATTCAAACTCTTCACAGTTCTCACATTCGCAATACGAAAACTTGCTGCACTTTGATGAATGCCAGATATAGTTAAGAAAACTTTCTTAGATTGCTTCTCTTGACGTGAGATCGATCCACTCCACTTCAAACATAAAGGTGCACTTTCTCCTTTCAGGTCCAACTCATTTGCTATCTTCTCATTCAGCAACGTACTAGAAGATCCTTCGTCGAGAAAGGCATATGTTTGGATTTGCTTTCCATTACTTGACAGCAAGACAGGCAGAATTCGGAAATAAACTGAAGTGGATGCGATGTGACTCATAACGTTTTCATTCCTATTGGTTTCTGGATGCTCATCTCGAATGTTGTGCAGTAGTGGATGGTGTCTACCATGGCAATTCGTTTGTTTGCATATGACTGGTGCTGTACACTTGAATGGATGTCTTTTGAGGCATTGTCGACAAATGTTTGCCTTCTTCACAAATTCCCAACGTTCATTCACATTCCGTTGCATGAAAAGAGAGCAATTGGAGTTTGATGTGCAGTTCCCATCGCATACCTGGCACTTTCTGGTGAAATTAGAAGAGCTTGCTCGATTTTGTTTCTTTTGAGCACCTTGGTGTTCGTGAATATGGAGTTGCTCGTTTTTATTCCTTGATTTTGTCGGAACATCTTTGTATTGGAACCATCGTTTTATTGGCATGGTGTCACAGATGTCTCCAGCAAGAGAATGCAACCAATCTCCCAAGACACAGATGTTATTGAAGTCTTCTTCTGTTCGCCTATGTGCCGCCCATGAAAGCTGAAGTGTGGGTGGAAGCTTCTCCACCAGACTTCTCAGCAAACTAGGATCACGCATGTGATCTTGAAGATCTGCTTGCTCCAACGTTGAACACAAATTTGTTACTGCAACCGCATAGTCGACCACTGTTTCCATCCGCTCTATTCTTGGTGGCACCATCTTTTTAATTTTCTCGATATAATGGTCCATAACTACTTCTGGCTGACCAAAATATCTACGAAGTGTCGAAATTATTATTGGGACGCAGTTGGGTATCGTCAACTGCGCTTCAACTATTTCTTTTGCCCTTCCCTTGAGGCAACGTTGTAATCTTATAAGATTTTCGGTTTTTGTGAAGCCGCATGCTGCTGTTGATTGATTGAAAGTGCTTATGAACACTGGCCAATCACCTGGATGACCAGAAAAGATTGGCAGCTCCTTGGAGATGGCATGTCGAGTGGCTATCTGATGTTCTGTGAGTTTAATGGAGTCGTCTTGAGCAACTGATTCATATAACGGAGTCGGTTTCGTAGATATTTGTCTACACCGTTGCACTGGCAATTCATCTATGTATTTTTTAATAACAAGAGACTTACCACACGGTTCGCCCACAAACTTGTTTTGTTGGACTATTTCCTGTTGGGTAGTTTTGTTTTGTTTTAAAGATGATCGGCCTCCGTGTTCACTCTCAGACAGAGACAATTCTTCAAGGAGCGCCTGGCGCTTCGACATTAATAGCTGTCGTTCCTTAAGAATATTCTCTTCATCCTCCAATAAACGAAGACGCTCATGGATCCTCTCGGATCTAGCCTTCGTCTGACCAGACGCAACAGATACTGCATTTGTTGTTTTGTTAGTTGCTGGCAGTGTGCACAGAGAACACTTCCATTCATCGTCGTCAGCAACCTCGTCTCCAACTCTTGCACACTCGTAATGCAGCCATTTCTTGCATTGCGTGCATTCGACCATTTTTGTTGGTGTGTGGCCTTTTTTGCAAATCGGGCAAATTCCTGCCACAACAGTATTCGTTGTAGACATTTGTTTTTAGTAAATTTTTGAGAAATGTTAAAAAACTTTTACTTTTTAAATGAAAGACTAAATTTTTGTAGTAGGCTTAGCCTTTATATATTATTTTTATTTATTTTTATTCTTTAAAGACTCTCAAGCTAAACTCAAAAATTGTATTCCGTCGTCGTCTACAAAATGAAGTAATTTCTTTTTCTCTGCTTGTCCGTTGGATACGAATTTTTCTCCTTTGCTTTTGTTACGGCCTCTGGTGGTTAAGATATTTGGGATAATTTTTGTGGGTGTTGCCAGCAGATGATTTTTGTTAACATACCGGTACCCGTTCATATAAAATTAATTAGTAAAATTAAAATTTTCCAGACCATTTTTTCATTTTCTCTTATGGGAAATACATTGAATGTCAAATCGAAAAAAATTTTATCCCCGTCTAGTAGTTCACGCGCTGATATGCAGGTGGTGTCGAAATCAATTTCCCTGGTGTCAATACGTTTTCACCGACCACTAAACCTAGATTTAAGTAGATTTACACTAACCGCCTGAACAGAGTGGAGACGGAGACGGAACTGGAGCCGCAGCTGGAATAGCTGTCAAAATAATCAATACACACAAATTCAGTGTTACGAACACAACGGAACGTAGCCGCATGCGGAGCTGCGGCCGTAGACGGAAGAGTTGGCCAACTTTTAGCTTTTCACGTGCAGCACTTTTGACGTTTTCAAATTGTATTAACAAAAAAAAAAAAAAAACTTTTTACATCGGAAAAAATATTGTGGTTATTTGTGTCGCAAAAAAAATTATTAATTAAAAGGAAAAATATTGGAACTAAGAAATGTGAATTCAGGGCTTGTACACAAGAATATTGGTTTGTTTTTCTTCAAAATTCTTTCAAAGCTGTACAGCTGCATTGTGCGGGCACGTAAAAAAAAATAAAGTACGACACTTTTTGACAGCTCTTCCAGTTCCGTCTGCGGTTTCAGTTGCAACATTCTATTCTGCTCAGGCAGTAAATCTCCTCCCAAATCCCGTGATTTACTATACGAATTTTAATCTCCTCAAATGAAGATTAAAAATAAATCCCATGGAAATCTTCATAGGGCCAATATTCTTACAAATCGAATAGACCTATTCCCTTATTGCGCTGAGTACAATATTGGAAAAATTGAGAAAACAGTCTACGAGAATCGATTTTTCTTATCGTTTGACACAAAGAAAACATGCCATTTCTCTTCTACTTCATAAGAAAAATGACCTACCATCTGCATTTTGAAAGATTCTGTCAAATTCAATCTACTTTTGAATCTTTTTGTCTGGTGGAAACACTATCTAGGATTTATTAAATTCAAACGAGATTAACTTGCAGTGAAAACTTAGTATGATATACTTTTAACAAAAACTATATTTTGTAGCAAATCGATTTGCTTTTGGTAGCCAAAAGAAGATACCAGCAGCTTTAAGGATTTGTCCCAACTCAGGGTCTTATTTTAATAAATATCAAACATTATAACAAATCTAATATTTTTGGTTTGAAGTTTCACAGAAAAAATGTAGATTAAATCGTCTTAAAAGAGCCCTCTTTCATTTTGATCCCAAAATTGATGATTTTCGTATTTTATTAAACATCACAAATATTACTAGAAATAAAAAAATATCTTCAATAAAAAACGTTATTAGATCATAAATCGCCTCCCCCTGCCAATGGGTGTCAACTGTCAATGATGCTATCTTCTTTTTAAAAGTCCAAACATAAATTCCAATAGCTTCAAATCTGTCCTTTTCGATATACATACTTAACCACAGACAAAAATACATACATATATATGTATTTCAGACAAAATTTTTCTTAGGAATACATTCCCTGCTTTAAAATGTTCAAAGACGTAATAAATTATTAAAACCAAATATAACATTCTTTCTTTAATGAATTCCTCTATTGAATTAGCTGAACAACAAATACCTCAAGCTACCAGTTAATTTTTTGTTTGATAAAGTTTTAATTTCATAATTGCTCGAATTTATAGGTACATATAGTACCTTCATATATAAATATCTTTAAAACCCACACGTTTATATACTCTTGGACTAAATTATTCCATTTTAAGTGCTCTGGGGGAGTACTTTGAAAAAGTTTTGTGCTCACTGAATAATGCGAACTGATTTTCCTCTATAAATTTCTTACAGCATAGTGAAGCTTTTGAGCATATCATTAAAAGAAGAACGAAGCTCATTTTTAATCAAAGGGACACTACACTACGTAACGTACAAAGGTTGATGACATCTCTTTGGTCTTCATCCATTAAGATGTGTACCACGTTATTTGCCAAAGGCACCCAACCTATGTACCTATATATAGTTTCCTTAACTCTTAAACGAATTTGCACCCAAAAATTGTCTCATTATTCATAGTACCTACAGTGCTGCCAAAAACATTCCGGATTTTTTCCTATAGTAATGATTTTCTTAATACCAAGTAGAAAACTAACAACTTTCCATAAGTTTTTTAATAATTTGTAAGGAGTATGAGACAAGTTAATAATAACCTTAAAAATTTAATGCTACGATGACAAGAACAATAAAAAAAAATTATTTTATAAAGTTACTCAGTAACATGCCTGTGCAAAACTAACCGGATTTCAAGAAGATTGCGAGTCTCGATGTTAAAGTAACGGCTTTTTCGAGTCTTTTGACTAAGCCGTAGATTAAAACGTTTTTACAAGTTGAGAGCTGTGTAAGTTGAAATAATATAGTGCATAAAATGGCTAAAACACCTTATAGCAACGCGATTCGATACGAAATAATAGAAAAGTTCCAAGCCGGTATAAAACAAAAAATAAACGCTGAAATCTTAAAAATTCCAACGTCAACGGTTTGCGACATCATTAAAAAATTAAAAAGTGGAAAATCAGTAGAAGCAGATCATTTTGGTGGACGCCCTCGCAAAACAACAATTAAAACTGATAGGCGCATAAAGAATTTCGTGCTTAAAGACCCTTTTGCGACTTCAAAGACAATTTGTGGTTAACTTAATCTACCCATAGGGTCAAGGACGGCCAGGAAGCGTTTAAGAGATTTAGGTCTTTTTGCATTTCGACCAGCTAAAAAACATCTTCTTACTGCTAAAAATCGTAAAAATAGGTAATCCGTAAAAGATATTTGGGAAAGCCTTAAAATTCCTAATCAAAATATTTAACCCAGGGTTGAATTTTCAAAAAATCATCTTAACCGGTCTCTAAGCAAATGGAGGAGTGTGCTTTTCAGTGATGAAAGCAAATTCAACTTATTTTACTCCGATGGTGCAAGGACAGTGAGGCGCTCAAAAGGTACGCGATTAAAGCCTGCACATGTACTCCCTACAGTAAAGCACGGTGGAGCCTCGGTGATGGTTTGGGTCTGTTTTTCAGGAGCAGGCTGCGGTCCTTTACACCAAATCACAGGAATTATGGACCGTTTCCAATATAGGGACATTTTGGAGTCAGTAATGCTTCCATACGCAGAGGAAGAAATGCCTCTGCATTGTGTTTTTCAGCAGGATAATGACCCCAAACATTCTTCAAAGCTGCTAAATGAGTGGTTTGCAACTAAAAATATTCGTGTCTTAGAATGGCCATCTCAATCACCCGATTTAAACCCAATAGAAAACTTGTGGGCCAGTTTAAAAAGGTGGGTTGGGAAAAAAAAGCACACGTCAACAACTTCTCTTTTTGCAGCTTTGAAAAATGAATGGGCGAATATTCCTGCTTCAGTTTTCAAAAATTTAATCCAGTCAATGCCTCGTCGATGCCGAGCTGTGATAAAAAATAGGGGTTACTGGACAAAATATTAAATAAATAATAAAAGTTAATTGCAAAAAAAATAAAATCCGGTTAGTTTGTCACATTAAAATTTTGAATTAACTTTAATTTTTTTATTTTTTTTTTTATTTTGATAGATAAAGTTCCATGGTTTTTGTTTCAAATAATAAAATTTGTTCAATAAAAATGGGAAAAAATTGCAAACATTTGATTTTTTTCATTTTTATATCACAAACCAACAATCAATGCAGTTTACTTAAAAAATCCGGAATGTTTTTCACACCACTGTATATCTTTATGTAAAATAGAAAAATAGCTTAGGTAAAAATACATACAGTCTTTGCCATAAATAAATTTTCATAAGTCTTTGATATAAATAATATATATATACAGGGTGTCACCTAATTTAGGGGAATAAAATTGTATGTGATACAAATTGTATCCTCCTCTCCCTGAGGCTGGGGGTCAATTTCTGAAAAGTTGACTTAAAATGAAAACAAAAATTATTAAAAACAACAAAAGCACATACAATAGGTAATATTTTATAACTTTTTTAAGGTTAATATTCCATTATTTTATTTATCTTTCAAATCAAGCAGTTAAAATGAATAAAAAAAAAAATAAATAATAAAATAATATTTTAAAAAAATGTAGAGTTTATTTTCAAGTTGATTTTTTTCAAAATGTTACGTAAACAAATTCCTTTGTTTTTATTTAACATAATGTTTTTATCAATTCTTAGTCAAATACTGAAAATTAGATGTAAAAATCATTTTAAGTTTTTAAGGATTGAAAAAACCGGACTTTTTTAAAAAAAATCGTCTTGGTTCAATACCAGCCGCTTCCACCTTAAGGTTTTTCCGGAGCTACTACCTCTTGCGAGGAAGTGACAAATCCTTCAAGAGTATCTCTTGTCATAGAAAAGTGCTCATCAGGCGCTCACCTTAGCCGTTCGTATTCGGCAATAAACTGTAAGTCCCCTCCATTCCTGCAGATACGCACACAGGAATGGTTGAGAGTTGTAAGTCGCTAGGCCCTGTTTCTTCATGAGCCGTTTGTGCCACCAAATTTATTAAATTTTTTTTTAAATTGTCAATCATTGTCAATGCTGTTTTCCAACATTAAACTTTATTAAAATACAACTGTTTTACTAATTAAGGCCATTAGGTGCATTATTTTTTTTTTGTTTAATAATTTTTGGCCAAAAACACTAACTGCAATCATAAAATATGTTCTTAACACAACAAGGAAAAATTGAGGAAAAAAACTTTTAAAATTTGTTCGTTAAGTAATACTTTAGGGAAGATTGGGGCTAAAAGTAACACTTTTTACTAAAATTGATGCTCTTCCTAAAATTTTTAAAATAAGTCAAACAAACCTTTTTCTGTTGAAAGAGCAATATTTCAGCTATGAAATCCAACAAATGAGCAAAACAAATACTGATCAGAGTTTGTAAAAATATATGTATCATTTATACAAAAAACCGTGTTTATACGACTTACCCCATATGTGGGCAAGTTGTAACATAGACCGGGGTAAATTGTAACAAAAACTGTATTATTTATTTTTACGAAAAACTATCAATTCATAAAGAAGATAAACAAAAAAAAAAAATATAGCACATATATACTTGTAAAACAAATGAAATGAATATTGAAGTTTAAAAATTATTATATTTATTCACTAAGGGCCAATTTATTCACACTCCATTAAAGACTGGGTTTTTTTTTTCAATTTAACTAAAACTAATTTTAAGGTAATTATGCCATTAAGAACACCTCATTAACATTTCTATTCATTCACTTTCCATTAGTTAAATAGCTCACTTTAATTGACATCTTTAAATTTAAATGCTTTTTAAGAAAAATCCCAAGGAAATTTTTGTTATTGTGACTGTTTCCCTGTCATTTAAACCTTAAATGAGAAATAATGTAGCTTCTATTTATTCACTATCAATTAGCATTGAAATTTTATTTTTTTGTTTGCTTATTTAGTTTTTTATCACAAAGTGTGATTATAAAAAACAGAAGCTGAAAAATTTTAAGCTACCTTATTGAAAAAAAAAGACAATACATTTTCCAAAGATTTTGATTAACTGAATCCAAATCGAACTTCAAAATTTGCCCATAATGTAAGGTTTCCATATATTTTATCCAAAAATTACAAAACAATTTTTTTACATTTTTAAATTGATGTCTCAAAAATCCAACTTTATGGAACAATTTCGAGTTCGGATCCGGAATCAGTTCATCTAAAAATCTGAAAAACCATATTTTGTTGTTCCACTTCCACCCGAAGGTTTTTTAAAGTCTGTCCGTCTGCGTTATCCTTTGCGTTATCTTACTTGCAGATTACAAAAAAACATAAGCAAACAAAAACATGATTGTCAAATCTAATTGAGAGTGAATAAATACAAAAGACACATTTATTCTCCATTAGGGCTTAAAATCCTTCTTAAAAAGTGTATATTTTGTCGTTTTAGCTAACAGGTCTTTCGAGCAGTGTTGTGCCATATAAACTATAAATGTATACTACACGATTGTCTACGTGTAAACAATCAAAGGTAGACAATTCACCATTGTCGACATTAGCTGGTCAACAATAATGTAAACAATGTAGAAAAATCATAAAATAAGATTTTCTTATTACCTTTTTTTTTTAAATTGACCCAAAAATATTTGAATTCTATCTTTATAAACCGAGTCTATCTTTATAAACCGAGTCTACATCCACCAGGGAAGAGACAGAAAATTTACCGAGGGTTTCAGCGTACTAGGTGATCTTGGCAAACAAAAAAATTCAAAAAATAATGTAACACTTCTAGATTTTAACTTTATTCCATACTTACTTCATCCAAAAAAATACAGAAAAACACGCCATTTCCGTAATGAAATGAGATCGGGATGACTGGACGAATACCGTGACGACTCCGAAATTTTGTTGGCAAATTAAAAGATCTAGAAGCTATTGTTGACATTGTCGACACATTGTTGACATTGTTTACATTGCCGACATTGTTGACGCATTGTCTACATTGAAACGTTGATAATTAAAGTCGACACGTAGAGGAACAACACTGAACTTTCGAGTGAAGAGGAATAACCAAAAATACAAAGAAAAAATAAAGTTACAAACGTATCAATTTTGGGGACTATCCTCATAACTTTTCTTGTTGATGTCTTAATCACAGCTCCTTCACGTGTTTCTTAATTTCCAGGGGAACCCTTTTATTTTTAGCTATTACTTTTTAACCCTTGTTACTTCCAGCCTCGCTCTCCCCTAATCGAAATGTTTTTTTTAGCTACCAATAGGGTTCCCAATTGTCCTCCATTTGAGAGGACAGTCCTCCTCTTCAATTATTTGTCCTCCCGTCCTTCTTTACTTTAAAATGTCCTCCTTTTTTAAAAATCTAAAGGATATGATCAATAATTCCTTTTCTTAGTATGTACCTTTGTTGTTATGCGTCATAATGTCATTATTTCTGCCATTTTATTAAAATGTTGGTCATAATCCTGCTTGATAACTCTATTTATTTATTTTTTAAATAATTTATGTCAAAAAACCGCTTGAAAAAATGGTAAGTTCTGCCAAGTTTACCGAACGTCCTGAGAATTTTCATAAGGGCAAATACTCGTAGGCCATTGCTTTAAAAATTGTCAGGCAAGTTTTCCTATCGCATCAGAAATACTAAAAGGGGTTTAAAGTTATTTTCATCATTAAACGTCTGTATTTCAAAGTAGCCAGTGCAGTGGTTAGCGTATTAGACTAGTAAGCCGAAAGTTCTAATAACGAATCTAAATTAAACCAATTTTTGTATTCTCTTAAAGTGGAATGGTTATAACTGGCGAGGGCCTGGTTGACTTTGAAAGTATACCTGCTGTGCTAGTGCCTTGTGAGAAAACTAAATTCATTTTCCAGACGGCAAAGATTTTTATTTATAATGAGCTTTCGAATTTAAAAAATAAGTAGTTGCCTACCGTATATTATTTGTATGTACATATTTAGAAAGATTTTGCCTCCTTTCGTATCGAAGAAAGTTGGGAACCCTAGCTACCAACCGCTATCAGCTATACCAACCACTTTCTCTTGCTTAAAATTGGTGAAATTACAACACTTCAAATTCTTTAGATTGTCATTTTTGTGAAATGTTTAAGGTTAAATAAAAGTATTCCATTAGAAGCGAGGGGAATTGTATCATAGCAGATGAATTTATGGGTGACATTCAAATTTGTACGTACCTATAAGTATTTTTTTTTTAAAGGCACTTAAATTTTTGTCGAAAAATTGTTGTGAACAAGTTAGACATAACAAATAGAATATATATAGGTACTTGTTGTAAAAGATATCTTTAATGCCATATCTATTCCATCTTCTTCTTTGGCCGCAAGCACAAAGCTACCGTAGAACTTACAACGTATATTTCTATCTGACAAACGAGCCAATTCGTTTGAATTGGTAGGTAGGTATATAATGGGGAAGAGAAACTCTTCGGGGGAAATGTAAATTTTCATTTGAGTGGACGTAATGACGTGGAATTTTAGATCTTTTGGCCACGTAATGTATGTTTGATGGTATAATACTTTGTATTCGAACCTTAATATATATATATATGGACGGAACGGAAACAACAACAATATATTCTTACCTTGTTCAGAGGAAAAAGGAGTTTGCCCATAGAAAACAAACTTTTCGAAACTTGAAAAAGTTTTAGATACAAAAAAAAAGTGAAAAAAGTGCCTCTGGCCATCTTGTCGACATACGCACGAGTGCCGGAACAAAAAAAATCCGTTTCGTCGTTTATAAAATATTAAGACCGACAGGCTGTTTTCAAAGCAAACATACAAATATTTGAGAAAAATACGTGATTATTATGTGAGCATTTATTTTATCAGGGTGTTTAACATTTTTAAGTAAACTCAAATAATTATATGGTAGGGTGTTTTTCTTTTTTTGAAGGTAAACAAATAACTTAATCAAATGAAGCACATTACAAATTATGTTCATTATATTGGCATTTTTAAAAAGATAAATTTCCTCCCATTAATGTTTATCTAAAATTGATTTCTTAACCAAACAGCTGGGGTCGTATATCGGCATATTACGGAGCGTCTGAGATTTATTGGTTATTGACTAATGACTTAACATGTCCCCAAAGAATACAATCCATACATATATGTAGAATCATACGGTAGTAAAGGAAACATCAACACAAAGTTCCATTACGAGTAATTCTGAGACTATGGTTGACACTGTTTTTTTTTTTTTTTTAAATTCAGATGTGAGATCTTTGTCGAATAGAGCTTTAATCAAGCTGCGACCTACGACCAAATATTTGCCAACACAATCAGCCTTTTTGTGAGTTTCATCCGAAAAATATTTCGCCTTAAAATTTTCCGTTCGCCCAGAATTTGAAAACCTGTAAAAGCCTTATTGTTCCCTTGTACAAATACTACAAATAAGTGAAAATTTAAGCAGTCAATGGCTTAAATTCTGGCCGAAAATAATGTTCAAAATAAAAGACATTTGAATCGTTGAAACATTTTTTGTGTGAAACTCATATTAGGTGAAAAAATTTTCCGCGTTAAAGGTTTATGCAATCCATAATTAGTACGATGCTGGGGTAAGTTCATTACAATCAAAATTCTACAAAAGTTGGAATTTATACAGTTTAACAAATCAGTTAAAGCAATATTCCCAATTATCAATTGGTTAATAAATACAATGTCATTTTTAGAGTCTTATTTGTGACAACGTTTCCATCTGAAGAACTTTAATTCCATGTTCATAAGGTTGAAGGTTATTTATAAGAATGAGATCGCTGTAAACCTTTTAAAGCGAAACGAATAAAGTTACGTTGAAATGCTTCTAACCTCTTTCTATGGACTTCGTAAAAAGGAGTCCATATTTGAGACAAAGATTTAAGGTGAGGACAAACTAAGCATAGTTGTTATGTTAAGATTCAAGCCATTCTTATGAAACCATATAAAATATAATGCACGTCTGGATCACACAAACTTGGTCTTGTAGTAAGAGTTTCTTCGAATTTTAAAGATTGAGTGCATTATAAGTACATTTTTTTTTTGAAATTTTGATATGCAGTCTGATTTCAACTTTTTAGAAGATTTTGTATACAAAATTTAATTTAAATCGGCTATAGGGTAAATACATAACTAAGCAAACATGTTTATTTGTTCTATTTGAAAAATCAGAAGTAATGTCAAAAGGGGGATGTGGCACCTTGCAATGTCGGGATATATGGCACCGGTGCCATTTCCCCCGCTCCTACTTTTGTACTAAATTTTCATTAGAAGGGTGCTTAAAAAACCAAAATATCTCAAAAAGAGTACCAACGATGGCAATGAAGTCAGTAAATCATAGGACTAAGACTTCTTATTCTATGACGAATCAGATGGACATGAAAATTTCAGGGAGGAAATTTGTGTAGGCTATGGCGAGGATAATGCTGTGACAATAAAAACGGATGAGTGGTTTATGTGCATAATAGCCACTTTTGGTGTCCCGATTTATGCACATCTTGTTCAACAATACATACAACAAATATAGCCAGAATAACTATAAAAATACAAGGGCGCCATATCACCCTACAACAGGTGCCATATCACCCCTCATTTTTTTGCGTCGTTTTTTTTCAATGGTTTTTGTTTTTGCAAAAAAAAATTATGAAATCCGATATAAATTTTACTTATGTTCCTGCTTTTTATTATTATTATTGTACTATTCATACTAGAATGTCAGTTTATTAGACCTGACCATTCTTTATTCCGTCAATTTCATTGAATTTGTGAACAACAACAACAACAACTTAAAGGCGCTACCACCAATTGTTTACGAATTAATTTTTTTAGTTATTTTTAATTCGTGAAGTGAAGAAAAGTAATGTAAGAGCTTGTCAATATCCAATTGAATATTATTCGAAGTTATTTTAGGACAACCATAAGTAATTAAAGTAGTCCATTTCAATGATAACTGGGGTATCAAACTATCAATTAAAGATTGACACAAGTTGTTAGCAAATGCCTCACATACTTCCGAAGTAGAGGAGGTATAGGTACTCCTTAAAATGTTATCATTTAAAGTAAAATTGACTGGATAGCCAATAGATTTCTTCTTGGAATTCACGAATCTCCAAAAACTTTTTGGGCTAAGCTTAAGCGAACTTTCCATTTTATACAAACATTCACTGCCTTATTCATAAAAAAATGGTAATTTCAGCTCCTGGTGTTCCCAGGGTAACTACACCATGCAATAGGAATTTTACGGACTCAAAGGCAATTGCTGTAACTACTCTATTTGAGGCCGGAAAATTCTTTTTCCATGGTGAACTTTCCCTGAACACAAGAGCTGAAAGAACCATTTTTTGTTTATGAATCAGGCAGTCACTTTATAAATTATTTTTCGATGGGTTTTTAAACTTCGTGATTTTAAAGGGACATATTTTGTATACAATTTTTCCAGGCCTTGTATCTTTAATTGCGGGAAACTTTAAGTTCTTTCGTGCAGCGTCAATATCACCTGAGGTTGGTATATTTTCAATTCTGGATGTACTTAAGTTTCTAACCTTTGGCAATCATTTTTTCACTTTTATAGAATTTTATTTCATTACACTTTTACTTTCAAATCTTAAAATAAAAGGATTTCTTCAAGAAACTACCTTTACAACGCTCTTTGATAGTTTGTATGTATATGTAAGCATGTATGTACGTAAGCCGAGAATGATTCTAATGGAAATACTATTTTCCCAACAAGCAGCACTCAAACAAAGTTCTTAAAGAGCATCCGAAATATTCCTGTGATGCTGTAACGATTCCTTTCAAAAATTACAAGAAAATAAAGAAAACAAAAATAATGTTTGCTATTTCTCTACTTTACGTATTTCTATTGCACTCAAGTCTGAAAACAAGCATCCAAGTGCATTCTGTATGCATTATGCTGTTAGACGAAGATAAGTTGAATTAAAAGAACAGTACCCACTCTTTTATGTTTATGGCAGACGGAATATTGCTTTTTAACGAGTTCTTTTCAATTTAGAAATTGTTTGAAGTATTCATATAACATTCGCTTAAATTTTCGTCTTATTGTTAGTCTTTTATTTTTCAAGATGACAATTTGGTGGGTACAGATTACAGAGTTATATAACAAAAAGGAATAACCTTGTCACGTATATACACAGTACATTCGTAAGGATTAAGGATCAGTTCCATAGGCTATTCAGTTTGAACTAAACACTTAAGTGGCAAAAATTGGAGAGTGGCAATCAGCAATTATTCGGGTATACATACTGCCGTATTAACTGAAAATGACGTAATTATCTGACATTTGTCGACTTTTTACTTTCGATATATAGGTACTACATATACATATGTATATGGCAAGTTTTGGATTCGTCTATCTGTCTGTCTGTCTGTGGACTCGCCTACAGCCTAAACCCATGGACCGATTTTAATTAAACTTGGTATAAAATGTTTTTGGAACGTTCCCCCGACACGTTTTTTTCATTTTCTTTTTAGGACAAAAAATAACGGTACCTGCCATATAATTTTTTTAGCATTTTTGGAAAATCTTATTTTTCAAAAAAATGGCTCAACAGATTTTTCTAAAAAAAAATCAATACATTTTATTAGGTATATGCTACCTTTTTGTAAAAATTAAATTTCCAAAAAGTGGTTTTAAATGGTACCTCCCATAGAATCATTTTTTTTGTTTTCGTTTTTCTCGAAAAGGAATAGACTGAATTTGATAATTTTTTTTATGGAGAATCTTCTATAAAAATATAAATAGTATTTTATACCAAAATTTTCAAAAAAATTTTTTTTGGATTTTTAAAAAAAGTTTCAAATTTTTTTTTTTTGAAAACCAAATATTTCGAAAACGACTTCGCTGATTTTCATGAAATTTGGTTAAAAGCGGTATTTTAACATTTTCTAAAATATTTTGAACAAACATTGTTTTTATAGTCAAAATTAACGGTACCTTCCATATAAATGTTAAAAATAACCGTAACAGAAAATATAAATTTTCTCGAAAACGACTCCTTCGATTTTTATTAAAATAAGTACTACTATTAGTATGGTCTACGATCTTCTAAAACCAAAATTTACAGTAAGCCAGTATTAAGAGTACCTCTCATAGAACCATTTTCTTTATTTTGGACTATCTCATTACATGTGCAACCGATGTATATTAAATTTGTTTATACAAAAGCTTCTCAAAAATTGAAATCATACTGCATATCAAAATTAAAAAAAAAAAAAAAATGGATTTAAAAAACAAATCAAAATTTTTGAAAATTCGATAAAAAAAAAATGGATTTAAAAAAAAAAATCAAAATTTTTGAAAATTCGATAATTCAAAAACAGGTAGATAATTTTCTTCGAAATTTAATGTTCAATTCAGCATAGATAAATACTAAAAAATTGTGTAACAATTTTTTTTTCTTAAAAATGTTTACAAAATTTTATATATAAAAAATTAATTTAAACAAAAAAACCCCTCCTACGATTTAAACATTTTTTTCTTCAAAACTAAGATTAGTTAAATAAATCAGATGGAGCACTTCTTTTAGCTCTCAAAACAATTTAAAAAAACTTTTTTAATAAATTAATTTCGAATTATGTTGATTTTTAATAATTTTTCAATTTAAGCTCTATAATGTATAATATTAGTTTAAACTTAAGGCTCCCATAAAAAAATTATTACTTTTACTAAGCTCAATCTTTGAAATTCGAAGAAACTTTTACTACAAGAGCAAGTTTGTGCGATCCAGTCGTGCGTTTTATTTTAGTTTGAAATCCTTGGGATGGTTTTTATTAACAACAAAAGCTGTATCTCACTTTTTGGGCAGTTAACCAATCGAAATTCATCCTTTTTTTTACAAATAATTTTATAAGACTATTAAAACCAATGGCATAAAATCATAAAAAAAAAGTAGACGTCATTTTTAGTTAACAATGCAACATACATAGGTGTGCACGGTAACACTGAGGCTGGTTTAAAATAAAAACTGTTTTCGAAGAAAAAAAATTCGTAATTGAGTTAGTTCGTTTCGCCAAAGATTTTATTTTTTTTTAATTTTCAGTAATTGTAACAGAGTTTAGATGCGAACCAGAGATGAAGAAACTGTTGTTGGAAGATGTTTGACAATAATTTTTTTTTGTATGAAAACAATTTGTGTTAAATAATTAGAAAAAATAAAAATATTAGACCATAAGGCTCGTTAGGCGGATCGCGAAGTGCGTGAAGCGCTGATTTATGTTGTCAGTCAAACCGTTCTTCTACTCATTGCGTTTTCTTTATAACTCATTTAACTTGCATACTTGTGTTGATTGTTGTTGTTTATTTGCATTTCCTGATAACACTCGATTATGAAACTAAAATTATTTTGTAATTTTCTCAACGTTCGGTGTGAAGACGGTTATTGACTTGAGATTTTTTTTCTAATTTTATTATGCGGTTGGACATAAAGTTCTTTTTTTTAATTTTTTTTTCACCTCTGAAAACAAAAGTGAACAATTATTACACGTGAGAGGCGCTTATTATTGTTTTAAGTCAATGCAATGGTAAGATAAATTCAGAGAAAAAAAATGCCACCAACGATGTGTCCTTAAATTGCATAATCTAAATAGGTATATGCATTATTTGTATAGATATACCTCTTATACGAGTATGTTCTAAGCTCTTACCATACTTCATTCAATGAACAACATTTTGCTCTATATTTTCAGCCTTAAATAATTAAATAACAAACTTTTACGTGTTACCTACATATACTCTCCAACACTTTTAAAAGTTACTTAAATAATAATCCATCATAGCATCGTATGGGCCTTACAGTTAGTTTATATACCTAATAATATGTAAAATCGATACATTTTCCATAAAATATATGCCATGGGGCCTTGCAAATAAATTTACACTATATGTTGTTTTTTATGGAAACATTATTTCCAGATATGCAACATCTTCCGTAGCAACATAAATATGTATAAATATAATAAATTTGTAAAGAACATTATTTAAAAATGCACAATTATAAATAAATTTGTCTTTATAAAATATTCATAACATATTCATACATATTGTAAGTTTCATAATTTAAGGATATAAAACTCAGATCTAGATGCTCACTACAATGATTTATAATGATTTATTTATATTTGCAAACTGTGTGCAAATGGTAATGGTGGCTACGTACCTATTTCTTTTGGAAGTGACTAAGGCCCATTTGCTGAAACGAAGCTTAAATATTTATGTTCAACTTAAACACTTATGTACTTCTTTTCCTCAGCGTAAACTGTCACATAAGCTCTTATTTTAAACTTAAATACTTAAGTTTCGTTTCAGCAAATGGGCCTTAAATATTTAAGTTTCGTTTCAGCAAATGGCCTTGAAGGAATTCCAATTTATAAGAGTAGTGAATGCGTAGTGCATACGGCTTCGAAGACTGAACAAATCTGATGCGCGGGCTCAAATCTCGCATGATGTACAAAGTTTTTCATAATAAAATTGGATTAAAGCTCAGCACCACTAAAAAGAAGACTGATGATAGGGCTTATCACCCCTTGAAATAGCTATATCTCCAGTCAAAACAAAAATAAAACAAATTGAAAATACCCAAAAAAAAATTTATTCGTAAGAAATTGGGGGGTGTTGTTCACAAATTCAATGAAATTGACGAAATAAAGAATGGTCAAGACTAATAAACTGACATTCTAGTATGAATAGTACAATAATAATAATAAAAACGGTGTTTTATTTAGTAAAATTTATTTCGTGCGTCGATTAAAAAATGACGTTATGTTAATTGAAAGGGCATTAATAAATTATTGTAGATATCAAATACCTATATGAAATTACTTACTTACTTTAGATGGCGCTCACAGCCCAGGATGGACTACGGCCTCAACCAACAAGCCCCTCCAGCCAGCTCGGTCCCTAGCTAGCTGCCTCCAGTTACGCACTCCAAGTTGGTTGAGGTCGTTTTCCACTTGTGTGCGCCACCTAAGGTGGGGTCTTCCTCTGCTGCGCAGACCGTCAGGGGTAGATTCGAAGACTCGTCGGGCTGGTGCGTTGGTGTCCATACGCTCCACGTGTCCCAGCCATCTCAGCCGCTGAATTTTCAGCTTCTTGACCAGGTCGACGTCGCTGTAAAGCCCGTAAAGCTCGTTATTAAATCTTCTCATCCATACTCCATCGATACAGACTGGACCGAAGATCACCCGAAGAATCTTCCTTTCAAAGCACCCAAGTAGATTCTCATCCGTTTTTGTCAGAGTCCATGCTTCTGCCCCATACAGCAGGACCGGGATGATAAGGGTCTTATATAAGGTCTCCTTGGTTCTTTGAGAGAGGGCTTTATTACTAAAATGCCTTCTTAGCCCGAAGAAACAGCGATTGGAAATTATTTTATTTAAAAGTGATATCCGGCAGACTATAGCTGGCAGGTCGATGATGTGAGGGCTCTCGTTGGGTCCAACATACATATATACTACGAAATATACTACGTCATTAACGCACCTCTTCGCACTGGTAAAACGGGTTAAGTAAGTTAAAAAATAATAGTAAAATAATATATATTATGTAGGCTAGGTATTCCAAAAATCTAAAGATATCCGCATATCCGAATTCCATTAAAAACCGCGCATTGGTTCTTTTGACTAATTGCTTTCAAATTGCGGTATAGAGAAAAGGTGAAAGATTAGCAAACTAATATATTTGTCTTGGTATAATATGAGCATATGACGCATGACCTTTGGGCACATTTTAGTGCCCGATCTTCTGAAATGGAATTGAACACGATTTATTTTTTATAAACTTCTGAACTAGTCAAAAATCTTATAAAAACGGCTGTTAGTTTTTAAGAATTTAAAATTGTCATACCCAGTCTCGGGGATAATATTTTTATAGAAAATAATCTAAAATGCGTACCGATTCAATTGACCTATGTTTTTTTTTTAAATGACTCTGCGTTTTTGCCCAAACTTTTTTTGGGCATTCTCCTTTCCCAATTTGTAATTTTTAACTTTTTCTTTGTGGTTTTTGCTTAAAATAAATAAAATAAATAAATTTGATGGCACAAACGGCTCATGAAGAACCATAGGGCCTAGTGACTTACAACTCTCAACCATTCCTGTGTGCGTGTGTGTAGGAATGGAGGAGACCTATGGTTTATTGCCGAGTCCGAACGGCTAAGGTGACCGGCACTTTTCTATGAGAAGAGATACTCTTGGAGGATTTGTCACTTCCTCGCAAGAGGTAGTAGCTCCGAAAAAAACCTAAGGTGGAAGCGGCTGGTATTGAACTCCAGACCTCTAGCATGACAGTCCAACGCACTAACCATTACGCCACGGGTGGTTTTTGCTTGTGGCCTCAAAATTCTATTAATCTATTGTTTTGAAACTAATTTGCCAACTATGAACCTGCTGAACTGTAATAATTTGCCGACCGTCAACATATGTGGTAAACACAAACACAAAAAAAAAAACCTGTTGTAATTTAAGTAGATACTGCAGTGGTTTTTAATTGAAATGTAATCTAGAGGAGACTTGTTTGTAAAAACATTGCCGGATTTTATCAATAACTTTTCTGGTCCGAGAAAAAATTTAAAGAATTCTAGATCTGCAATCAGAAGTGAATTCACTTTTTTCCGCCATATTGGAATTTCGTAAATATCTCGGTGCCTGTAAGTGCTGCAAAAAAAATACAAGACAAAAAGAGTGGAAAATTATTTCCTGTTCTTGTATAAACCTAGTACATACGCTGCTGATACGAAATGAAATTTTTAGTTGGTTTCCGACATGACAACGAAATGCTTACGAAAACCAAAACGATCACCGATTTGAAAAATAAAAAACGAACAGAAACGCATAAAAATCACAGAAAGCCGTGTTGTGATGGAAGAAACAACAAATACAAACATGAATAGAGACCAAATGCCACTTCTGCGCACACAATTAATGGTAATGACAATTAATTCTGTGCGAAAAAAGAGGGGAGACTTCTCCAAATAATCTGCTACGATTATCGATTTCGCTCATCGAACAGCGTACCGCAGAACGAAAAGCACAACGAAATTTTTCGTTTGTGATTTCGTTGTGTCGTTTCTGTAAGGGATTTTTTGTTTCACATCAGCAACATACTAGGCTATCCTACAATAATTAATTATTGACTTGTGAGGTTTTACTAGTCAGCTGATGAGTCTAAGTGAAGTGAGATTGTCGGGACGACACGCCAATTTTCGTGAGCTAAAGGCTGATTTCCAATGGCGCGTTTGCGTTAGAGACGCTTACGTATACGTTTACAAGCTTTTCGAACGCGTCGACATGACAGACGACTTGAAGAGAACCTGAAAATCAAAATGAACCTACATAACTGTAATGTCGAATTCCTTTCAACAAACTAATCCATTTTTTTTTTTAAACAAAATCGATTTTTTTCTTTCAATAAAAGGAATTTGTCCAGAAAAACCGATTTTTTCTTCTAAATAAATCGATTTTTTTGTTGAAAGTAATTCGAACATTAGTTTAACTGTCAAAACGCACGCTGTAGTTGATTTACGTTGGTTTGTTTATATGCTAATGGGTGCCAAATCGTAACATAATACCCAATTTGCTTAAATTGTTATGTGTGAGCTTTCGCGTTGAAAGAAAAATCTGTAAAAGCGACGCCCAACGCGGCATTTTAAATCAGCCTTTACTGCCCAACGCCTTAAAGGTCGTTAAAAGCTTTATTTTTAATTAATCAACAAATCCAATTATAAAATAGTGCTAAGTCTTCTACTTGGATTATTTGTTTCAGTATATAGGTAGTATAGGATTCGTATTATAAAAACCTTCATATAAAATCATTTTACACCAAGTCTTATTCTTTGAAGTCCTTGATGCCAAACTCATCCTAAAAAAAGTGCCTTAGTCTGGCCCTGGCCACATATTTCAGATAACATTTTTCGCAAATTAATTTGAAACTAGCAGCTCAAACAAAATGCACATGTGGTAAACATGTTCAAATATATATGTCACAATATATATTGGCGGTTTTTCAATAGCCCTCTCTCGATTACATAATTAAATTATCTTGGTTAAAATGGTATTTTAATTTCAGCCATGTTATTAGTTTGGTATAGATTTTATGGATTCATTTATAAAAAATTGAGTGTTGAGCTTCTGTGGAGAAGGGAATAATTTAATTAATCAATTCATCAGTGCTGAAAGCTCTATTCTCAAGAGCCACATTAATATTGAACCACAAACCATTTGTAAGGAATAAAATGGAAGGCAATATGTATTCTTTAATGGCAGACCACAAAAATATTTCATTCAATGACTTCCTTACCTCATCAATAATGTTAAAGGCGTTCGATTCACTTTTAATGGTCAATTGTGGTGTTCCATTGCGGGGGGTGGAGAATTAATTGAGACAAAGTGCTTTCGATGTTCCATCATTAACTTTTGATAGGTTGTTAATTAGTATTTCGTTGTACAAGAACAAGAGTAATTGTTTAATAATTATTATTCGCTAGAGATTTAAGATTGTTTTGTCAGAATTCAATAATAATAAAAGAAATCTGCTATTTGGTTTAGTATTTAAGGAACATTGAACAACAATATTATGTACAAAGGATAATTTTATTGAAAGTGGGAAAAAATTCAATTTGAATTTTACAAAATTTTATTTGTGTTGACATAAACTTCGCTTCAACTGAATAAGCACAAAAATTTTCTAAGTTTCGTTTTCCATTTTTTCCAAACCTTGTGCGTTAATGCATCATCTTATGATACTAGTAGTTGCCTTATGATGTTGAGAAAAGAAATCAAAAAGATTAATTCAAAAAGTACCGCTATATTTTTTCTAGCACTCTGGCGTTCCATATGGAAAAATGCAGATTTTTTTTTTGTGTCAACTGAATAGACACAAGGTTGGCACATTAGATCAACACTTGAAGTATTCTGAGTGAAATTTAATCGTTTAATTAAAATTTAAATAAGGATGGGTAGGTCAAAATCTGTAAATAGTGTTGAAAAAGCTAAAATTGTTTTATTAAGAGAACAAGGACTAACCGGGCGTGCTAAAGCTAACAAAATTGAACGAAGTTTTAGTGTGATCTGGCTATTCCACTTAAAAAAATCAAAATTCGTACGGAAAAAAACATGAGGCAAACAAAAATGGCAACAAAAGCAGTCGATCGAAGAGGAAATTTAAGATGTGCTTCCAATTCGTGTGACTCTGCGGCAAAGATAAAACAAAAAGCTGGTGTAAGCTGTAAGTGCAAGTGTTTCAACAGTCCTAAGAGTAATTTATAGTGCAAATCCTCTAAAACGGTTGAAACTCCTAAAGAAAGCACTTTTAAACCAGCAACGGAAATGCATGCGTTTAGAATTTTCTAGACTCCATATAAGTTGGGAAAATGAATAGCTTCATGTGGTTTTTTCGCATGAGAAAAAGTTTAATTTTGATGGCCCTGATGGCTTTAACTATTACTTTTACGATGTGAGAAAAGAAGAACGTTTTTTGACGAGATCTCATAGTCGAGAAGGCGGTGTTTTGGTATGGGGAGCAGCAAGCAACTATGGCACTTTTGACCTTGAGTTCCAATCATCAAAAATGACTACAATTACTTACTAGGGAATCATAAAAAGGAATTTTCCAAAATTTTTGGACCCATAAACTGAACTTTTCATCAGGATAATGCCCCCATCCACACGGCACGCATTGTTAAAAATTAGATAGAGGAGCAGAATCGTAGTCAGCTAACCTGAAACTTATTGAACATATTTGCGAATGGTTAGTACGAAAAGCTTATGAGTCTGACCGTCAGTTTTAGGACAAAGAATCTCTTATTGTAGCCATTAAATTAGTCTAGATTGAAGTTTCGCTGGACTACATAAAGAGGCTGTACGATTCCTTGCCGGACCGAATTTAAGAAGTCCTTATGAATTTAAGAAGTCCTTATGAATAAAGGCGTAGTAGCCGTGGCGTGATGGTTAGTGCGATGGACTGTCATGCCGGAGGTCTAAGGTTCGATCCCCAGCCTCGCCACATATTTATTTAAAAGAAAAAACGGCTACTGCCTCTTGCGAGAAATTGACAAATCCTCCAAGAGTATCTCCTGTCACAGAAAAGTGCCGCTCGTTAGCCGTTCGGATTCGGCAATAAACTGTAGGTCCCCTCCATTCCTGCAGACACGCACACAGGAATGGTTGAGAGTTGTAAGTCACTAGGCCCTAGTTCTTCATGAGCTGTTGTGCCATCAAATTTATTTATTTTATGAATAAAGGCAGCAGAACCTATTACTAGAAATAACCAATAAAAAACTTATTTAAGAAAAACTTGTTTCATTTCATTCCATTTACTTTTACTCACAATTATTTATAAAATTGACGCAAGAAAAATCTGCATTTTTCCATATACATCGCCTTGCAAGAGTGCGAGAAATTATAGCGGTTCGTTTTGAATTATTTTTTCTAATTTCTTTTATAAGCATCATAAGACAACTGTCAGTTGAATCGCAGTGTATGTTAATAAATGTAATTTAACTTATTTTATCGACATACTATATCTATATATAAGTAGCCTTAAATAAATTTTGTGGTACCATTTTCTTAAAAAGTATTTGACCGATTTTGATAAATTTTATATGGTTTAAAAGCCACAATTACGGAGATGTGCAGAATATACTTGAGAGACGCATACACACTGTGGGTCATTTTTGATTTTGTACTGTCGAACACTGTGCATATTTAAAAAAAAATTAAATTAAAACAAAAATGTTTTTTTCCTTCAATATTTTCAAAGAAATTGTTTGCGAAATTGAAAGTGTCGAATTTCGACACAAGGCGATACTAGTTTTAAAAAAATACATGCTGTAAAAACAACATAATATTTAATTTGAATTTCAAATCCTTTCCAAAACTGTTAAGGTTGTTCAATGTAATCTCCCGATTGCTTGTTCTTATCTATCGATAGTATTGGATAAAATAAAAAGATCTGCGTAAGATGTTAAAGAAACACCTCGAAACAAAAATCTGAGTTAACCCTAAGGCAAAAAACGCCTAGGGACCCCTTTGCTCTTAAGACAATTTTTTTGTTATGAGGGCTCACAAGTCATAAGCTCTTGTGGGGTTGATTTCTTGTGAGGTTTGTTCTGATTCGATAACAGTTTCGATATTCTGAAACAATCCTCACAAGAAACCTTACAAAAAACACCACAGCAAGGTGAATTTTTTTTTTGATTTTAAAGTTTTGAGTTGTCAATTTCTACGATGACAGACGAATATTATTGTGAGCGAGTACTTATACATACTTTTCTATAGCCATCCCAATCCCATTAAACCAAGTTCTTCTAGGGCACTATCATTTCATTTTCTTGATTTCATCTTTCGATTCGCGACCAGTGGCCTATTTCACCAACTTACAAATTGTAATTTACAAGTGATTTCTTACAATATTTGTTAAAAAATCGATTTATTATGTTTCACAAAATATTTGTATTACAAAATTGTAGTTGTAATTTACAAAGGGAAATTTGTGGGAATTTTATTATTTTCGTTTCACCAAGAGTAATTATTGTTTGTAGTTTACAAGTACAAATTTGTAAAAACTCTGGTATTTTTGTAAGTTTCTGTTTCACCAAATATTAGAATTCTACAAATTTGTTCAGTTGTAGAAAAATTCTTAAAGAAGAAAGTTCATGTGTAATTTTATTTACAATTTGTACTTTTTCAATAGGAATCTCATATTGTACCGAAAAATGTTTTTACGGCGAAGGCATAGTAGTAACGATAGTGATACAAGTGAATATTTTGTGACAAATAGGCGAAGAAAAATTTATCGGTTGCGTATAAACTACGAAATTTCAGATGCTTTTGCCTTCAAAGAAAAGTTTCGGATAAACCGTATAAGGGCAGAGGAAATAATAAGAATAATTGGACCGCAGATTGCTAATGAGTCTGAAAAAAACTTTTCGTTGACACCAAGGCAGCAATTTTTAACAGCTTTACACTGGTTTGGAAATGGGGGACAATATCTAGATCCGTCAACTTGGCTTGAAAACCACCAGCGGCACGCGTTTTTTTTTTTCAATTGTCAATTTTAGTCTGCAATGATTTTTATTAAAGACATTATTATGTATTTTATATAAGACTACTTTAGGCTTACCACTGTAATCCGTTTCAAATTTTGCCAAAAAATATCTGTAAGGTATTTCCAGTCTTTTTCAATAAGAAGGCCATGAGATTTAACTGTTTCATAAATATTTTGCCACTCGATGATTTTAACATTGTGTGTTATAATATTTGAAAATTTTCCAAATAATATGTCTTTTTTTTCGCGAATCAAACCGGCAACAAAAATTTTGTTTTGTTTATTCATAGCGCTTAACGTTAACGTTCGATTCCGACTCGGCAGACTTTTAAAAATTTGTGAGAAAGAATTGTTTTTTACAAGTCTAGCGAACATGCGGTGAAACTGTTTTTTTTTTATTTGTAAATCACAACTACAATTTCCTCTATTTTTTTTGCTCTTTGTTACAAATTTGTTCGAATTATGTTTGTTGTTTGTGAAACAGAAAATCTGTTTACAATTTTGTAATTGTATATTACAAGTACAAATTTGTAATTGTAATTGTAATTTGGTAAAATAGGCCACTGGGGTTAATTTCAAGTTATGGATTCGTGCAAAAAAATCGAACGCGAGATAAAAATCAAACTTGACATTACGATGATAGAGAACACGAAAAAAGTAGGTCCCGCGATTCCGTCTGTCTGTCTGTGTGTGTCTCAGCCTACAGCCTAAGCCTCTGAAGCGGTTTTCTTCAAACTTGGAGCATAAGATTTTTTGGTGATTCTTTAGAGAGGAAATCGAGATTTTTGTAGCTCAAAAAATAACGGTACTTGCCATACAATCGTTTTAAAAAAAAGTTATTTATCTCAAAAACGGCTCTAACGATTTTTTTTTTCAAATTGTTTGTGTGTACTAGTATTAACGGTAGCATCGTTTTTTTTATTTTCAATTTTCTCGTTAACCGCTTAACCGATTTTAATCAAAATTTTTTACTTAGGAGGTCCTATCAAGTGTGAATAATACTGCATACAAATATTTTTCAAAAAAATATTTTTTAAATTTTTAAAAAAAAGTTAAACATTTTTTTTTTTGTAAAATCATTTGTTTGAAAACGGGTTGAAGAATTTTTTTGAAATTATGGTAATAGCTGTATATTATTATATTCTTAAAAATGGCATACCAATTTTTTTGTATACAAAATTTCAAGAAATTTTATACTTTAAATTTTTAACTGCATAAATTTAAATTTTTTCAAGAATCGAGATGGCAAGTTCGTGCGACCCCAGTCGTGCATTTTATTTTTTTTTTCAGACAAGAAAGAAAAGAATACAATTTGTCAAAAATTATATTTCAAATGACAAATATTGAGGTTTGTGAGTTTTGAGGTGCTCAATAGGAGATCACAACTTCGATAGTTCTTCTGAGGCCCACAAGTTGTGAGAGTGATGCCAGAATAAGAAAACCTCACATAATCAATCTCATCTCACGTTTGTGAGGTTGTTGTGACTTGTGAGGCGGCAGTGAGGTTTGCCGGTATAGGGCTGTAAATTGCTTCTTAAATTTTTTTGAATAATAAATTGCTTTGGAAAATCTTTGTGACTCAACACAAGAGATACGGCACAGGCCTCTAAAACTTTGCAAAGCTATATAGTGTAAAAAACTAACTACAATTCAATCTGTTTGAATTTAATGCAATGGATGAGATGCAATTGATATTGGTTAACTTTTAATAATCAGGGGCTTCTTTTATATCAAATGAAGCAAAACGAAAATAAAACAATACGAATCGGGCGAAATTTCAACCATCGCCTTGTTAAAGAATATTGTGATACATAGTTTATATTTTTACTACATTTTATTAAGGCCAAATTAGGCGTTTTAGTTAAAATTCAACAATCAACATTAATTTTGAAGTCATCTCAATTCTCACAAAAAATCATATTTCTAATTACATGTCTAGTCTAGTCTAGTCTAGTCTGCTTGTGAAAAGCATTTATTTGGAAATTTCAAAACCTTATAGGGGGGTTCACATTCAACGACATATTGATCAACATATTATATCGAGTCGGCAGATTTTTGTAATGTGAACAGCAGTCGAACGACCGCCGCCGGCGGCGCCGTCCAAAAAAACGAAAATAGTGCGGTAATATTGTGAACTCTTATAGCACCCCATATACCTATAGGATATTCGCAAAAAAAAAGTATACCACTTAAAGGGTCACTGGATAGGATAGTGATAAGAGGTCAGCTAGTTTCAGAAATTGGTCAGGCATAGTTTTTTTTTTTAATCATTTTTTTGAAGTTTTTTCAAGGTCATTACAAGGTCACATGAACTTTTAGCACCTCAATAATGGGATATTCGAAGAAAATGTAAGCCATCTGAAAGGTTACTTAATCCTTCTAAGAGGTCAGGCAGTTTCAAAAATTGGTCAGCTATAGATCATTTTTTTGAAGTTTTTTCAAGGTCATACAAGGTCGTATAGACTGTTAGCACCTCATCTAATCTATGGGATATTTAGAAAAATTTATACCATCCGAAAGGTAGCTCAATCCTGGTAAAAGTTTAGCTAATTTCAGAAATTGGTCCGGCATAGATTTTTTTTATGCATTTTTAAAATTTATTATTTTTCAAGGTCATACAGATTTTTATCACCCCACTTCCCAGCATCTAAAAGGTTATTTTAGACTTAAAAAAGAGTAACTAATTTCAGTAACCCACCAGTCATAGACTTTTTTTAAGTTTTTAAAATAAAAATGCATAAAATATACACAATCCGTTGCATTCAAAAAATTAAAAATAAAATAAGGTACAAGCACGTATTCGTACGTATGCGAAGTCACGGCATCTGTTAGTCAGCGAGTGTAGCTTATCTACTAGCTGAACGCAATAGACGCGCACTCGAACGCGCTTAAATCTAAAATCTTTATTTTGCAATCGGCAACTTTAAGCTCAAATATCTCGATATTTACATAAACGGTTTTTATAATATTTCACTTATATAACAAGCTCAACGTAATCTTTCATTTAATACCAAACTTTCGTAAACACTCTTGGCTAGAAATGAGCAATTCCCTTTCGGGTTTTGGCCAATTTATATTTCAGAGCGCTCAGTAATTTTCCTTCGTAACGAATCTAAAAAATAAATCTTTTTTTTTTTACAGCAAAACTATGAGGAATTTTTGTGAGCAAATTCTGATTACATTTTTGGGAATACGGAGCCCTCTGAGATCTGAAAAATGTGAACTGTCTAATTTTATGCGTTTATTTTATGAGTGTCAAGCATAATGCCCATCGCAAAATTATTAATTGCGTAATTAGCCGTTAATTAGTAGTGAATTAGAAATATGTGACAATTTTTAATTTGTCGTTCTATGTTTTCTATGTTTTTTTTTTTTTGTAAAATTGTGAATCGATGTGAAACCTAGCGAAGAAGCCTCTGAAAAAAGTATAAAAACTTCTTATTGTGATTGTTTTACTGCCCTTTATTTAGCCGTTAGTTTATCGTGAATTAGTTGTGACAATTTTGACTTTGTCGCTCGATGTTTTGTTTTTTTTTTGACGAACCTTTGGAAAACGGGTAAAAACTAAGTGAATTAGTTATGTAAAATCACAGTACACATATAGAAGGTAAGCTAATATCTTCCGAGTTTTCATTTTGTTCATGTCTTGTATTTTGTTTTTGTAAATTGTGGACGAGGGTCACTGCGATTCCGAAACACTTGTGTTTTGTTTTTGTAAATTCTGACAGGCAGGTCACTGTAATTTTCGAAGATGCGCAATATATTACCTTCAATATGTGTACTGTGATGTAAAATTTCAATTTTGTCGTGAAATGTTTTCTATTTTTGCAAAATTGTCAAATTGGTATCTAGCTAGCCAGGCGGAGCCCCTGGAAAAGAAGTAAAACTTCTTTTATTCTTCTAAAATTGAATTAGTTGCGACAGTTTCAATTTGTCGTGCAATGAATGGTGTGGGGTATTTAGTCGTGTGTGCGGTTTTTATTCCGTTTAAAAAGGAACCTGGATTTAATGTAAAAAAGCTTTGTCTTCGTTTTTATTTTAAAACATTTATTCAAATCCTAAATTGATAATAACTAAAATCTGTTTTAATAATTTAAGTTTCTTTTTACTACCCTCACACGACAGCCGAACACATCATACTGGTTTTAATTATAATGAACTCGACTTGAATTAGCTTGAACTAAAAGACACTCGGGTCAGTGGCGTAGGCTTAGTTTTGTTTATGTTTGTGGGGTGCACCACAATGGTTTTTTACTTGATATTTTGCAGTCAGTCAGTCCTGAATTAAGCCTAGTACGCAGTTCGCACTAAAATTTATCTTCCATACAAATTTCCTCCAAAGATAAATTTTAGCGTGTTCACACTTAATTTAGCGCGCGAAATAATGCTCAACGCATTCTTTCACAGATAAATTTTGACATTTGTTCTCTTAGCAAACGACTGTAGAGATAAGAATTGTAGGGATAAAATTCAGTTTAGTTTGAACTGCGTACCTGGCTTTAGTTGGAAAATTTTCAATTTTGTCGTGCGATGTTTTCTATGTTTTTTTTTTTTTATTAAATTCATATAAAGTTCGAGGCACACTTGTCAAAAAGGTGTTAAAACTTATGTAATCGAAATGTTTATTGCTTAAAAAATTGCTGTTAGTTGTCGTGCAATGTCTTATATAGTTTTTTTCCAAAATAAAAAAAAAAAAAACAAAAAATCATAGCACGACAAAATTGAGATTATCACAACTACTTCACAACTAATTAACGGGTAATTGCCCAATTAATAATTTTTCGATCGACGAATTGCTTCGCTAACTTAATTTCAATTCAATTATTTATACCTAATATAAAAGAAAAGAACAAAAGATAAAAAAATCTTATATCGTACAATAAATATCTAATTATTTCAATTACATGTACATTAAAAAAAATTAACTTGACACTAATGTTTATTTTTTTTTTTGTTATTATTGGTAACTGGTGACACACTTTCGCAGTTGGTATTTTTCCAGTGTGTTTTATTAAGCAATTTTTTGTTGTTTTGGAGACTATAGAAAAACTTGCTTACATAAGCAGCGTACTAGCTTTTACAACAGTATCTGCATACATTAGGTATAATATTCCCATCGCAAATCGCATGAACTGCCCTAATATAATAAAATTACATAAATTAATATAACCCCATTATAAAAATTAATTGTCATAATTAAACGGTACATATGTATGTATATACATGCATACATACATAAAAACTCCTGTTTACTAAAGATATTTATGGTATTATAGTTTAAGTCTTAATCGTTATAATCATTTTTGTTCTTAAATAAATGACCAATGCATTTCAATGTTTTTACGCCCAGAAGAATAATTATGATAAATAATTAATTTTTATGTCGTAATAAATGTTTTTCTATGAGTTAATTAGTACAATGGGTTTTGCTCCTTGAACGCTGCCAAACCATTAATTGCAGTTCGAATTATCATACTTCATGTGCTTCCAACCAATTCGTCTTGCAAGTATCAGACAATAAAGAAGGAATTTCCAATTTATTATACTATAATTTATTATTCCTATCAAGCCAAGCCAACATAATACACATATACAAGACATTAACAGTTATAAAGAAAAATTAATAAATCGTTCACGACTGTTGAGCGTTAAGCACTGGTTTGAAATAAAGTTTTTAATCCCATTTTACTCATATTAAAATCAGCTCATAAAACTTTTACATTAAAGAGCTTACATTTAGGGTTAAGAGGCTCACAACAATGTTGAGAAAACAAAAATGGAAAGTTTAATTTTCTGTGACAGAATATGGTACAGTTCATTCAATTTCTTTGAAACAAACAAGAAACACTTTTTTTGGGGTTTACTGAACCGATTTAACAGTTCTCAAAAGCTTTAGAGGGTACTCAATTCAATCTTCTAAACGGATTTATATTAAGGATAACAGAAATGGATGTCTGGGTCACACGTACTGGCTCTATTTAAGTTTCTTTAGAGGCAAAAATGTACATAATAGAATTTTCTTCTTTATTGCTAAAAATATTAATTGTTTGTTTGTTTTAAATCTCCGAAGGTTATTCACCGATTGTTACAACTTTGAATTTAAATACGTGTGTTTATAAACTTTTTTGAAAAACAGCTCCCCCAACGTTGCCAAAGTCGTCCTTTTATGACACGACAATTTCCTCGAGAAAAGGTCAATATGGCACGTTTTTAGTTTTGACGAAATTGAATACAAATTGGTCCAAATTCTGGAAAAATTTGGCAGAATCTCATATTTTTTGGGTTTTTCATTTTCCACTGTGCGAATTAATGGGGCTTAGATATTAAAACAAAATGTCAAAAATAACTATGTTACCAATATCTTTGGTAAAAAAAAAAGTTGTCGGGTGGTGCAAATTTGGTTTTAAGCTTTTCAAACATGTCTCCATCGATCCATGAAAATAAAACTGACCACGCCTCTGCGCTTTAGCTGGACTAAGCTCTTTCGCTTTTAAAATGTTATCAGAATTCATGTTACAAAGCTTCAATCTACAAGTACTAACTCTAAAAACTATTACAAGTAGTGTTAGAACAGTCAAAACACCAAGCAATTCAAAGCTGTTTTTATCAAATCTTAATTTAAAAAAAAAAACACTATTTTTTAAAGAAAACGGTTTAAAATTAAATAAAATGCATGACTGGGTCGCGCGAACTTGCTCTTGTAGTAAAAGTTTCTTCGAATTTTAAAGATTGAGTGTAATATAAAACATATAATTAATGTATTTATGCATTTAATAAATTCAAGAACGGAAATTTGAATATGGAAAAAAGCATGAAATACGTTCTTTAAATTGATAAAATAAGTACATAAAATGTTTTAATCTCAGAATGAAGAACGCCATCTAAATTCTTGAAAAAATGTAAATTTTTATAGAAAAAAATTTTAAAATCTTTAGAGCGGTTTTCTTAAAAAATAATTTTTTATATATAAAATTTCTTGATATTTTTTAGAAAAAAAAAAAATTGGTATGCCATTTTTAAGAACATAATAATATACAGCCAAAACCATAATTTCAACAATATTCATGCACCCGTTTTCAAAAAAAAGATTTTAAAAAATTTGAACTTTTTTTTAAAACTCCAAACAATATTTTTTTGAAAATATTTGTATGCAGTATTATTCACACTTAATAGGACGTCCTAAGAAAAAATTTTAATTAAAATCAGTTAAGCGGTTAACGATAAAAACAAAAATAAAAAAACGGTTCTATGGCAGGTACCGTTAATAACGGTTTTTGGTAAATTCTGTTTTTACGGAAATATAGACCATACCATTACTAGTACACACAAAAAATTTAAAAAAAAATCGTTTGAGCCGTTTTTGAAATAAATAACTTTTTATAAAATGCCCGCCTGGAAAAATGCCAAGTTTTAGCCAAGTTAAGGCAAGGCCCTGGAAAGTTTTCGGTAAGAAAAACCTAGACGAGGAAAACATGACAGACCCCTATTAGTGCCTCGCTGAGAACATTTATTTAATAAAATACTGGTGAGGCTCGTGTTAGTAACTAACTATGTAACGGTAGGTACTAAATTCTATAAAAACGAGAATTTGACACAATGACTTTTGACTGAAATTTCAGTTCTCTTTTTGCGTTCAACAAAAAAATTCTGAATTTTCAGATTTTAAAACTTTCAGATATTCTGTTGAACGCGGCCATTTAAAGAGACTTTCACAAATAACTACCCAAGTAAATGACATTTAACTAAACGTCAGTTTGAATATTCAATTTTGATTGCGTGTTTTATAGTAAAATAAAAGCCCTGTTCCTTTACTTTGAAACTCTGTGATTTTTTGTGCATTTGTGTGAATTTCAGTCCAACTTTCTGTTAAAGTTCATATAAAAAAAATAAAATGGCAGTAAAATGCACAGAAAATCACAGAGTTTCAAAGTAAAGGAACAGACATAAAATTAAAATAAAATGGATCCGCGGTTAATTAATGAAATAAGTGAACTTTTGTTTTTTTTTTTTTTTTTATCAAGAAAAAACGTATTTTAATTATCCCCCATTTTCTCAATAAGCAACAGAAAGTGCACCCCCGCAAACGCACAAAGGATGACACAACCGATAGGACCATCAATTTGTGAGCAAGCTGGGACGTGTTAAATACTCTGAAGTTTTGAAAGCAATCAACATAACCAACAACAAGAAGTGCCTCTTGAAATAAAATCCATTGAGAGTTTTCGTTGAGGCACCAACAGTATCATCTTGCTGGCTGTGTGTCGTCAATGAACCGTCTTCCGTCAATACTACAAACTACAAGCAACTGTACCAGATATTGACCGACTACGATTATTGTAACATGTAACAGCATGATGCCCATGCTGTTTAATTGCTAAGGAGAATGGTATCATCCAGGACAAGAATACAAGGAGCCATTCTTCCATGAACACGACAGCGATCATTTAGATAGCCAAGCCAAGGTCGTGGGCATTGAGGAACTAGATATTTATCTAAATCTAAATAAAATATAGAGCGACTGACAGCTTAGCTCTATAAAATGGTTGAATTGAAAACCACATAAATGAAAATATGTGGAACAAATCTTGGTTTTACTAGTCAGGGCTTAGACAGGATCTGGCGAAGGCCTAGCGAATGCCGATAGTTACCCTTGCTAGACCCTTGTTAGTAACTATGAAAAACTTGCCAGGGTCTCATTGAAAACTATATTCTTTTTCCAGGTGGGTGACTGTACGGTAAGTATCGTTATTTTTTGAGCTAAAAAGAATCTTGATTTCCCCTCTTGGGAATCACCAAAAATCTATGCTCCAAGTTTAAAGAAAGTCGCTTGAGGGGTTTAGGCTGTAGGCCAGGGTACATACAGACATACAGACATACAGACATACAGACATACAGACATACAGACATACAAGCAGACAGACGGAATTGCGGGACCCACTTTTTTCGTGTTCTCTATCATCGTAATGTCAAGTTTTATTGTTATATCGAGTTCGATTATTTGCACGAATTCATAACTTGCCCTATATAGTACCTTTATCACAAGTAAAAATGGTAGGTACGTTAATTTTAAATTTTTATTAATAAAGACTTAAGAATTCAATTTGATAAAAAAAAGAATAAAGTTTTTTTAAAACATCGAATTTTCAGGAAAAAAAATGTTTTTTTTTAACAAATATAGAAAATGAATAAGGAGAAAGAAAAAGCCCTTAAGATAGACGGAATTTCATTTATTTTTTTTTTAAAGTGCAAACAAAAAACTTCCGACACAATTATCTAAATGCAAAATAAAAGGCCAAAAAAAATTCACCAGACGACCTCTACCCTTTATATGAGTAACCTACTTCAAATTTCCATATGCATAAATTAATTTTATTTTTATATAGTAGCCGTCCCGGGGTGGTAGGAACAAAAATCAATTAATATTTGCATAGATTTAGGTATGTCTTATAAATTTTGTGATTTTGTATATGAAGAAAAATGCTAATCAGTTTTCGATTTAAAAAAAAAAATTTGCAGGAAATCGAAGGTATGCTTCTCCATGAGTTGTGGTGCCTCTAGTTATTTTTTTCAAGGAACTCAACCTATAGAGAATGTAAAAATAAATTATCTTTGCCAGCCAAGCGGCTATGATTAATTTGTATCATAACGGTGAATTAAGTTTTGAGTTTTCCGAAAAAAAAAAAACAATGCCTACATTTTCTCCTCAACATAGATTTTTTTTTTTTGGGAAACCACTACTCGCCCATAATGCAGCAGATAACGATAAGTCAAAAAAAATGAAAAGAAATTTAATCCTTTAAATTTATTGTCGTTTATCTCGAATGTTCGTCTTTTTTATAATGAAAAATGATTGGTAAGTGTCAATGTCTAGACATTTTAGATTTATTTGGATTTTATTCTTTTGGTCAGGACTTGAATCCAATGCCAGATATAAAGGGAAACAAGGTCACCGCATTTGCGTAAATTAACCAATTTTCAGAATACACTGAAAGCTTATGTTTTATTATACATTATGTATGTATGTATTTTTATATATTGGATATCAAATGTAAAATGAGACATTTACACTTGTGTAAATATGACATTTCAATGATTTGTGTCCTAACCTAATCGATTCTATTTGCCTCTTATCAGACAAAGGGTTGATTTTTTATTCGATTGAAGGCTATTTTCTTTAATCTCAACTAAAAATATAGAAGGTTGAATTTCAAAAAGGAAGTTAAGTCTTTACGCTTACAATTTTATGGCGTTCAAATATATTTGAAAAAGTTTTGATCTGCAAAATAATACAGTATTCTCCGTTTAATTGCACCTCGGTAAATTGATTTTCTCGCTTTATTGATTAAAAAAAATTGCGTTAGAAAACTTGCCGTATAAGTTGAACAGCTTTTGTACGGTTAATTGAACCCCATTTAATTGAATTACTCGCTTAATTGATCCTAAAAATGCAGCTAACAAACTAAAAACCTGTACATTTTGCGGTTAATTGAAGACTCAAGCAACAAATTATTATGGGAATTTTTATTTTTTAACTCTGAGCCTGAGCAGAGTCGTATTATCTATGATAACCTAATTGTCCAAGTTACATTATTACAATTAAATTTACCAAAACAATTTTTTTGTATGAAAATTATATCTTTCAATTGACAATTGTAATCCCATTCACTTAACTGCACTTTGCGATTGCAATAAAATACTTTTTCTAAGTACATTTACTCTAAATATTTTCATCTTAATCCAGGTTGAAGAATTTAATAATGAAGGCACTTAAAAGTAAAAAAAAAAAAGTAATACCAAAGACTTCTTATATTTTTTGAAAGACTTCTACATTTAATTGCATTCTTACGGCTTTTTATTCACTCGTTTAATACAGATTTAAACTTAAATCCAGATGTAAATTAATTTAAATTCACTCGTTAAATACGCAGTTAAATCCAAATTTTTAAATCCAATTGAATATAAACCGACTCCATCACAAGTTTCAAGTGTTTGATGTTTACGCTCCTAAAAAAAAACGTAATTCATACATTAGAATATAAAAATAAATAAAATATAGTTCAAAAGTAAGAAAAAGTGAAAAATCAAAAAAAAAAAAAAAAAAATATTAGAAAACAAGATAGTTTAGAGCTTAAACAGAATCCTACCAATAAACTATTAAACCTTCTGGTTAAAAAAAATCACACATTTTCCTCGAATCTACTACAATTTCCATCCATTCCATTCCATTGCCATATTGTTTTTTAATAGTACATAACTATTTAAAAACTTAAAGTCCTACAGCCTATTTAAGGTGTTGGAACGATTTCTATTTTATGTTTTTTAATACATCACATTTAGCATTCACAGCTTTTCTTTTTCTAGCATTCAATTTTTTTTATCACATTCGCAACATAGACGTAGATTTTGTTGTTTTTAATTATTTCCAAAACTAGAAGGCATTTAGGCATTTGGTTTTTAGTGTTTGACTCAAAATTAATAAGGGCATTGAATATTTAAAATAAAAATGGAACTTAAGAACGTAAATAAAAAAATAGTTAAACCCAAAAAACTGTGTTTTTTTCCTAACTTTTTTTTGAAATGTAATTGTTCAAAAACTGTTGACTAAAACAACTTTATTTAAAAAGAAAACCTAAAAATGCAATCCTGGCTTTGACGAAAGGTATAGGATTTTATTCTAAAAAATTGCGTTGGATTTTTATGAGTCGTTTTCGATTTCAAGTCAATTTTTTGATAATAAATGCCCCTTCCAATTAAACGGGGCGATAAAGACTACCTCCTCCAAAGGATTTTTTCTTCTTTTGACCCAACTTATACGCTCTAGTATTTTTATGCATCTTGTGCCAAGAACCATCTTTTTACTTGCGATATACGTGGGTACTATAGGGCAACTTTTGGATTCGTAAAAATAATCGAACTCGAGATAACAATTAAACATGACATTAAGATGATAGAGAACACGAAAAAAGTGGGTCCCGCAATTCCGTCTGTCTGCCTGTATGTTCGTATGTCTGTATGTCTGTCTGTACTTCGGCCTACAGCCTAAACCACTAAAGCGATTTTCTTCAAACTTGGAGCATACGATTTTTAGGTGATTCCCTAAAGGGGAAATCGAGGACCATTTTAAAAAAAGTTATTTATCTCAAAAACGGCTCTAAAATGTTTTTTTTTTTAAATTTTTGTGTGTATACTAGTTGTAGTGGTTTGTATAGTCTATTTTTTAGTGGAAAAAAATTCACCAAAAACCGTTATTAACGGTACCTGCCATAAAGTTTTTTTTATTTTTCACTTTCTCATTAACCTCTTAACTGATTTTGATCAAATTTTTTATTTAGGAGTTCCTATCAAGTGTGAATAATACTACATACAAATATTTTCAAAAAATATTTTTTAGATTTTTAAAAAAAAGTTAAAAATATTTTTTTGAAAAATCATTTTTTGAAAACGGATGAATGAATTTTTTGGAAATTTTAGTTTTATTTATATATTTTTATATTCTTAAAAATGGCATACCGATTTTTTTTTTAAATTTCAAGAAATTTTATATATAAAAAATTATTTTTTAAGAAAACCGCTCTAACGATTTTAAAAATTTTGTCTGCATAAATTCACATTTTTTTTCAAAAATTGATAAAGTGTTCTTCATTCTGAGATTAAAACATTTTAAGTATTGGTTTAATTAATTTAAAGAACGTGTTTCATGCTTTTTTTCCATATTCAAATTTCCATTCTTCAATTTATTAAATGGATAAATACATTATTATTAACTATGTGTTTTTTTATATTAAACTCAATCTTTAAAATTCGAAAAATTTTTACTACAAGAGCAAGTTCGTGCGACCCAGTCGTGCATTTTATTTTATTATACTATGAAAATTATACTACTTGTTGTTATAAATTATTATTGTTAAATTTTGAATATCTGTATTTTAGAAACTGTTAGGTCTACACAGATGGTTCTGTGCTCAAATTGAAGAAAATTTAATTACTTTGAAATCGTAGAGCGAAGTCATAGTCGATAAACTAATCCTGTGGGGTAAAATTTGCCAATAACTGAAAAAAGCGCGAAAACTTCACGGTTATTTTGATTTTTGACCATGATTCGGCGCTCGGGTTCGAAATTTGGGTTTTTCATGAGGCCAATATTATAAACGACTCAGCAAAAAATCAGAACTACCGGATCTAACGCAAACGCTGATGTATAAAGTTACTGGACTACCTACAAAGTGACTGTTATTCGTTCTTAAACTTTTTTACATTAATGAAAGATTGTCCTCTTTTTCTTTCTCTGAAAAATAGTCACTGTCGGCATATACATCATTTTTAATTTAAAACAAAAAAAATTGATTAATGACAGCCAACAAGAGGTGGATAATTAAGATATATGTAATTCTAATTTACTGTATCAAAATGTGAAAAACCTACAGGGTGTCCTTAAAACCATGGTTTTGTTTTATTGTAAATTAAAATTTCTGGGTTTGAACATATTTATTTGGCCTTATTTATCTTCTAACTTTCCCAGTGGGAAATACTTCCACACAAAATGCCACCACGCATATATTATTAATAGCCTTAAAACGCCCCCTGTTATGTCGTTCACCAGACAACACGTGTTTATTCTGCCACTAACTTAATACCTGATCCCTTCTATAGTATCTAACAAAACATATAACATGCATTCATTGCCATACTTGTATGCCAATCTTTGGAATTTAGCTAAATATTCTGGTGAACACATGTTTCGATTACAGTCATACCTGGTTAAATTCGTCACAGAAAAGAGTTAATGTAGATAAGGGTCCAGCATCAACATTAATTTATTTGCCAAACGAGAAACTAAATAGCATTAATTCTTTAAATTGATGAATCCACGTCAAAATGAGATAGGATCTTTATGCAATGTTAAGCGCAGGGGTATGCACCGATAGTTCTTGCAAAACAGGATCGCCTTTTTTTGTAGATGGGACGTATAGAAATGGAACTGTCCTCGGTTATGCTTAGTCCCCTTTCACACGAAGATACTAGTTGCTGGTGATTTTTTTGACGTTTTTTTTTTAAATCTCCTTAACAATCTCTTGTACCTTTCACACGCAAGCAACAAAAACCCGGAGATTTTCTTTATTTTCCTTTTAAACTACCTTGGTTGAACGCACACAAACGTAGTGTGAAGAGAAACGTCAAAAAAATCTCCTGAATTTGTTGACCGGGGAGATTTCATTTCCCCCTCTTTCTTCCTGCTCTTCTCGCCTATGAACTAATTGTTGCCGGCAACTCAATTGCCCTGTGTGAAAGGGGACTTACCTCCATCCATACTTGGTTGATGATGCCAGCACTTTTGGGCACACCATGGTATTTAAAGAGCTCTGTGGGTAAGCTATCAGATCCTGCAACTTTGTTGTTGTAAAGCTTTTTTTTATAGCTGGATTTACATTGCCCGATATTTCCAATAAGTTTTTTCCAGAAATCGGGTGAAAAGTTTATATTGCCCGATTTTTCCAATGATTACGTTGCACTCTACATTTTTATTGCTTTCCTCAAATAAACGACACATTTATACTTAACACACACAAGAAACTGGAAAGGACAAAGACACAGTTACGAAAGACAAAGTTTCGAAAGACAAAGGATCGAAAACCAGCAGGTTCGAAATTTCAAATTTTCGAAAAAATGTATCTAAAGCGCCCGACCTATAGAATCCATCGCATGCGTTGCGGCAACAGACATTGACTTATGAAACGGATAGGGGTGTCCCAATGGATACGTTCCGTTGTTTTGATAGCTTAATTCAAATTACTAAGGGCGTTCGATTTTTCGAACCTATTGCACACTGAGGAATATCAGCGCATTTCATAGAACTGTTAAAAGTTTTACTTTATATCTTGTATGCGTGCTGGACAAACGTCACAAAACTAGCAAAATAATGGACAAAATCAAGAAAACAAGAAAATAATGAGCAAGCACATTTTCGCACACTTTAACGATTAAAGAAAAATGGATAAAATTTTGCAGACAAAAACATTTTATTAGTTTTGTCATGTATATCGTATTGTTGTATAATATAAATACAAAAGCTTGGGTCATATTCACGCTCGAATAAATTTACCTATCCGTGTACAGTTATCTAAAAAATATGCAATCCACTCTTCCAAAATTATAAAATTTGATGTGTACGCGAATTTTTATGCGCGTAGACAAAACTCACTCAGAACGAGTTAAGATAACAGCAATGCGCCAAATGCAATGTGTAGTAGTAATTAGAGGACGATCGAAATAAAAAATATCATATTTTTTGTTAGAAAAGCGTTAGAAATGGGAACTCCTCGGATTATATTGTAGGAACATTAGGTCTAACTGATTAAATTGATAAATGAGCTGGAACTCTTAAAAAAGTACCAGCTTATCAATGTAGTAAGAAAAATTCTAGAAAGTTGGATCTTAAACAATTAGAAAAATATTATTATATATATAGTAGAAATGTATTAGAAAGGAAAATTCTTTGAATTATACTCTAGACACATTGTACCTATGTTTGTGCATCGATGAACCGGATTAATTTTCCGTGATTTCTGAAATTCGGTTGTTTTTTCCATAACAAGTCTTTTTTTTTTTATTAAAATTTATTTTTTTTTTTTAGGCCCTAATGTAAAAATATTTTCATTTAAGATTTCAACAATTGATATGCTACGCGAAGTTAGCATATCATTTTTTAAAATCCGTTTTTACGGGGAAATCGAACAGAACTATTTTGGAAAACTATCAGGAACTATAGAACTATGGTGCATGCGACCAGAACTCAAAAAAAAAATTGATATGCTGACACTTGATATGCTAACTTCACACACATCTATATTAGCCTATAAGGCAATTTATAAATTCGTGCAAACAATCGAACTCGAAATAACAATCAAACTTGACATTACGATAATGGAGAGCACGAAAAAAGTGGGTCTCACAATTCCGTCTGTCTGTCTGTCATAAGATTTTTAAGTGATTCCCTAGAGGGGAAATCAAGATTTTTTCTAGCTTAAAAAAAAAGGTACTTGCCATAAACCGTTTTGAAAAATTTTATTTATCTCAAAAACGACTCTAACGATTTTGTTTAAAATTTTTGTGCACCACTAGTACCAGTGGTCGTTTGGTCTTCATTTTGATGAAAAAAAATTACAAAGAACCTTTATTAATGGTACTTGTCAAATTTCAATTTTTCAAATTTCAATGCTTCAATTTATTAAATGGATAAAGACATATATAATAATTAAATTATTAATTATTATTACACTCAATCTTTAAAATTCGGATAAGCTTTTACTAAAAGAGCAAGTTCGTGCGATCCAGTCGTGCATTTTATTTTAATATGCTCTCTTGGAGAATGGTTCAAATTGTCTTTAAAATGATTTGAACGTGTGTTTTTGGAAAATTGGGATGGATTTATAACTTTTCTATAACGAAATGCAAGTAGTAGTTTCAGATGTGACTCAGCAGGAAATCAAGTTAATCGGGAATTACTGTGCCTAAATAAACCCACTATACTATCTCTGTATATAATTTAGTTATTCTGTGTGTGCTTTTACCTTCATTGGACGACAATAAGGTGAAATACTGGTGTAAATTGAGAAATTCTAATACACAGCAACAAATTGTATCCCATTACTAAAGGCACATGCATCCCTATTATTCATGTCATAGTCCTTACGAAATATCTAATCAAATCCGTATTGCCAACGCAAATGTTTGATCCAGTAATGGGGCAAATAACACCCCTCATCACATTTTAGGGTTGAATTTAATTTATTGACAAAATCTCGTATATGTATATGTACATACGCGGCGTATACCTTAGCATAGTGTAGTGGTGGTTTTCGTGAATGCCTCGCTACATAATTGAAGCAGCTTCGGATTCAGTGGCTTGTTTAGTGAATTTAAATTTGTCAATTTTGAAACTAATCTATTATTAAATTCATAATACATACGTACCTGCCCGAGGAATGTGTGTAGTATATTTTGTTGTTGTTGTTTTGATACGTTAGCGTTGTTATTTTTACAAATTGTTCCAGATAGTATTCCATTTCTTCCGGATTGTTTCCATGTTTTGTTTGAAAAATGGATCCCATAGATTACAAAATATCAAGGTTTATGTTTGAAGCTCGTTTTTATGATGATTTTATTTATGAAATGACGGGATATTTACTCTACACGTGCATTAAATGAGTAAATGAGTTGTTAGCTTTAAAACCAAAATCAACAAAATTTAAATCCTTAAACACAGATTCTCTATATATGTATTTCAGTCACCTATCTTCCTTTTTTTACCACTTACGATTGTAAATATTAAAACAAAATCGCCCTACTCGGCCTAGACAACATAATCAGGGGAGAGTACGATAACTTTGGCGCGAAAAATTGATAACATTTTTTCGTAGAGGGGTCAAAAACAAACATTTTTTACTATTGGAGGGCAAATAAAAAAAAAATATTTAAAAACAACGGCAACACTTAAAATGAAGAACTGTAGTGGGTTTGAAAGCCAGAAATCTGTTCTTTAATCGTAAATTTAAATTAAATTATTTATGCCAATAGTTTCTAAAAAAATCGTATGCAAAAATTTAGAATTTTGATTAAAAAACATGAAATGAAAAAGTTAAGACCAATTTTTTTCAAATTTGTGAAATGAAGTGCTAAATTGGCTTTTTGTGTTGAATGCGTACTTATATAAATTATAAATCGAACACATTTCATTTTAAGTCATTTTTTTTCTAAAATTGCTCCTACCTCCCAAACGGGGCGAGATAGACCCCCCCCCCTCCCATAGTCAAAAATGCTTGTTTTTAACCCTTCTACAAAAACCGTTATCAATTTTTGGCGACAAAGTTCGTTGTGTCATTTTTGTATGGGATTTTTCGTTTCTTATCAGCAGCATACTAGGCTTTAACTGAAAATGACACATCTATGTACATTTTTTTTATTGATTATAGGAGTTTCCGACACGGGTGGCAGCCTAATAAGGGTGCCATCAGTAACAGCAAAATTACTGTTTTGTACATAACACAAAATAAAACCCAAATAAGACAATACATTTGTTTCCCAAATACCTACCTACATATGTATATGTGCACATGAATTGAAGTTTCTGACCTTTTTCCCTTAAAATAGGTAACATATGGAAACACCATTATCTCCCAAGAGCAACAACCAAGCAAGCCGCGCAGTCCTGTGTTCTGTTCTTTTTTCTATAGTGTTATTAGTATTTTTCTTCGTTTCATTTTCAAATAACGGTAAGCTGTTTTTATAAATAAAAAAAAAAAATTTGATGGCACAACAGCTCATGAAGAACTAGGGCCTAGTGACTTACAACTCTCAACCATTCCTGTGTGCGTGTCTGCAGGAATAGAGGGGACCCACAGTTTATTGCCGAATCCGAACGGCTAACGAGCGGCACTTTTCTGTGACAGGAGATACTCTTGGAGGGTTTGTCAATTCCTCGCAAGAGGCAGTAGCTGTTTTTTCTTTTAAATAAATAGGTGGCGAGGCTGGGGATCGAACCTTAGACCTCCGGCATGACAGTCCATCGCACTAACCATCACGCCGCGGCTAATACAAGCTGTTTTTATCACGTTATATTTTTCTATCCGACGACGGCGACGTAGATACACAAGTTTGAAAGTAACTGTAATCATTGGGCAGGCGGCAGGAGTATAAAACCAATATAGATTTTAATGATATAATCTTATATTTTTTAAGGGGTGTAATCTTGCCTTACCGCCCCGGGTGCCACTGGCTCTTAGTCCGCCCCTGAATAATACAAAGGTGACGGTGAGCGAAACTTCAGCCTTAAGGGGCTGACCCATACAATCCGGTGCACGCGCTGCATCGACGTATTTGGCTGAGAGATTTGCAGATCTGGTGAGTGGTGAGTTGAAAAAAGCTGACAATAGTGTCACCAGCAATGCTGAGGCTAAGTACAGACAATTGGTATATTGTCCAGATCTGTTAGTAAAAAAAAATGTCTCGAATGTCTTACAACCGTGTAAACTTACATTTTTTTCTAACAATATTGTCAGAAACGTCATTGTCAGCTAATCGTCAGACCACCACCTGACAATAAATGTGACTGTGAGATGTATGGTTCTCAAGATATAGCAAACAACTTTGGTTGTCCAAACCCACAGTACACATATTGAAGGTAATATATTGCGCATCTCCGAAAATTACAGTGACCTGCCTGTCAGAATTCACAAAAACAAAACACAAGTGTTTCCGAATCGCAGTGACCCTTGTCCACAATTTACAAAAACAAAATAGACGACATGCGCAGAACTGAACAAAAATGAAAACTCGGAAGATATTACCTCCTATATGTGTACTGTGTTCCAAACTTATTATAAAGTCGGCACGTTCAATGAACAAGGTAAGGCAATTTGTTTGTTGCGAAACGAAAAGGTTGAAATGAAATAAATGATTCTTTACACGTAGCCAAAAAGTCACTTAAATTCGAGATTGGAGAATGAATTATTCCTCCAGGTATGTAATGTCACGGGCAATAGAGGTCGTATTAAGACAGCTGGTGGAATGCAATTATTAAAAATAAGTTGTCCAACTATTTAGACTGGCTGGACAACTGTCCAAGAGTGTTCTAAGTAAATGCAATAAATACAACTGTGAGTAATACAAATACTAGGATGTAGGTTACAAATAACAGCCTGAAGCGATCAAAAGTTATCGTCAACTAAGATCAGCTAGAACCTTATTCCTTTGTATCTTCAAATCTTAAATCAGAAATTACAAATTACAAGACAACAGTTCAATTAGCTTCAAATTATTCGGAATTTCTTACACCTTCTTATTATATTTCTCAAAAATATCGAGCCCTTTCCGCCAAATTATCGTAAGCGACAAAAATAAAAAGTATCGTAAGCGACATTTTGTTTTTTGTTTTCTCAGTAACAAAACCAACTAAGCCAAATTTCAGCATTAAACATTATTAACAATACTGTTATTAACAGATCACAAAACTTCCGATTGCTTTTGATGCACAGGAAAAAATAAAATAATTAACTTTATGTGACAATATAAAAATGTCGCTTACGATAATTTTGCGGAAAGGGGTCGATATAAAGTGTGAATTGTAAAGTTTACAAAAAAAAATTGTTATTTTGAACGATGACATTTCTTTACTATATTCTTGAACTGTGGTGGTGCTTGCCGTTGTGGACGATGCAGTGCTGTTCCTGTTGATTATGGTTTCATGGGTATAGGGAAGCCACAGTTTACAAATCTAAGGTAATATATTGCGCAGGTTGTCAAAACTGAAACTGTCAAAAATTAAAAAATGTTTGTTCGAGTGCCCCCATAAACTTCACATTCTATTAGTAAAAAAAAAAACAAATATCAGCATTTGACAAGTAAAGGGGCACTGGATCGGGATCCACCATTTAGACGGAGAGCTAGCAACAAAAAAAAAGTGAGTCATCGGTACACGATTAATTTTTACTGGAGAGAATCATTCAGATTATCTGAGCACGGATTTGCACGTATAAATTCTTTTTCAAAAACTTCCTCAAAACCAAGTTTTTTACTTTGACCAATTTTTTTCATAATGATTTCTTAAAGATGATAGTCTAAAGAAAAGAAATTATTTATTTTTTTATTGAGGAAAAAACACACATTTTTAGTGAAACAAAAAATAGAAATAAGTTACCGTTTAAGAGTTATGTTCGAATAACCTATATTTTTGGGACTTTGCTTTTTTGAGGGAGCAATATCTTATAACTGATAGCTCTTATGGAAAAAAGTGTCAACTATTTCTTATCAGAAATCTTATATTCTATAAAATAAGCTTAAAATATTTTTAAAAAATTCGACATTTCAGAGTAAAAAGCAAAAAAACAGTATTTTTGAATATTGGCCAATATTTTAAAATGATGATATTTTTTAAACGGTGAATGTTAGAAGACAAGTGTTTATAATTTATTATATAATGTCAAATAGTTAACAGAATTTCTATTAATATGTTTTCAAAACAACACACCATTTAGAAGTTATGTGCGAAAAACCAACATTTTCGTTAATTTCCGTTTTTTGAAATAGCCATATCTTCTAAACGGTAAGTCGGAAGAAAAAAAGTGCCATAACCTATTTTGTAGAAAATTGTATGGTCTACAATCTTTTCATGAAATATTTTTTTTCTATCTTTAACCGATAAAAAGTTATATTTAAAAAACCTTATCTTTTCGACATAAAACCCTAATTTCTTTGTATGCGAACCAGTTTCGACAATGGACTTTTTAGGCAATATTCCTTATGCCCAAATATAGATAATTGTATTAAGAAATCTTCACTTACATTTTTTCCGCAGTAAAAGTTATATTTTTCGTGTGCTAACAATGCACTTTTCAAACCCGTCTGCCGCGGTGTTAGTCTCTACTTTTTCGTCTGCCATTTTGAATTTTGCCTTCTAGATACAATAGTATTTAAAAAAAAAAAAACGGTATTCATGTACCTTATGATTTATTTTTTTTCACAAATTTTTTGCAACTTTAGCGTCGTCTGCTGACTATTTGGCCTGACGCAAACCATCTGCTATTTTTATTTACGCTTATTTACGACGGAATGAAGATATTTGCGTAATCAGAATCCATGTAGGTAGAGGTACCTTATAACTTTTTTTTCACCAAAATTTTGCAACTTTGACCCCCCGCCTCCGCTTTAAGCCTCTGAATCGCGGTCCAGTAAAAATTAATCGTATACCGATGACTGAATTTTTGGGAAAGAAACACAAAATGATCATTCTGAATATTCTGAAAAGTGTGGGGACTACTGTACATAATTTATGTAGATGAATGACGGGCATGTTAATGTAGCTATTTCACAATGTACTACATTAAGAATCAAGCCGTGTGTAAGTCGTTAAGAGCAGATATCCTGTAAAATTGTTGCTTTGAAATCTTAAATTTGCTTAATGTACAGGTTTTCTTAATATGCACATTTAGGACCTCAACAAAATACGCCTTCTACTACTATTACTGTGATATGACCTATTTGATTGTCATTTAATATCATTCGTCTCTCATTTCTCACCGCTTGCTTCCTCTTTAGAAATATAAAACGTCAGTTTATTTTTTTTTTTTTGCGAAAATATTTCAACGAGAGTGTGTGTAACTTATGGTACTCACGTTAAAATGTGTACCCGCCATAAAATGTCTTCTACAATTTAAATAATGAGCCCTCTCTGTTGCTTCCAGAGACGCCACTCGTCACTGGAATGACTCCATACCAACATTAAGCTAGTTTGATAAGTGCAGGGCCGAACTAGCCCGATATACAAGTAGTGTACCTCACCCTGGGGTCTCCAGAAGCAATATTTAATTTAATGTTTTTCCAAGTACATAATTATTCAAACTGTAAATTTTTTAAAATACAAAAATGTTTTATTTAATTTATTTGGCACCATAGATCAATGTTTTTCGTAATAGATATGATGGTCTCTCTATCAATGCTGAAAATTACGTAAGCATTTAGATGAGTTCAAAAGAACATTTGAAGGTAGTATCATGGATGTTATTTGTGTTTCGGAGACATATAGTTGACTCCGGAAATCAGTAAAAGTCTGCTTGAGTTTGCAGACTATAAGAAATTTCGTAACGATCGTGCAGGTAGGAGAGGCGATGTTGCCATTTTTGTAATAAAAAAAAAAGCGAGATCTGTAATAGTTTCCGATTCTGTTTCAGGTTTCGAGTTTATTTTTATAAAAGTTGCTTCCGATCTAGATAAGTGTCTGATAGACCACCTCGACGCCAGCGGGCGAACTGTCGATTTTGACCAAAATAAAAACGCTATCCGATGTATTTCTAATTGCACATTTCATTTATGCAAATAAAAAAAATTGCACACCCCCCCCCCCCCTTTTTTTTAAAAAAATATAAACAATTTTCACTTTGTATGCAATTTTCAAATGGCTATATCTCGGTAACCAAGTTGAATTTCGAAATGCACAGGGGCTTAAAAAATTGCACATTTGGAGATTCAATTTGCACACCAAAAATTTTAATTTGCACACTTCTCATTAATTAATAAATCAACAATTAAAATTTTGGTAATAAGCTGCATAATTAAAATCCGTATTATAACAAAATAAACACTGAAATCTATTGTTAGCAATAGCGTGTTGGTAAAGTGCCCGGCCGGTACACGAGGGGTCGCAAGTTCAACTCCCACAAATTTCTTTTTTTTTTTCACTTATAATTTTTGTTCTTTATTATTAAACAAAAAAAGAAAATTGATTAAGTTCAAATTGAACATTTTACTAACAAAAAAAAAATCTCGTCGATTTAAAACCAAAAAATTAATTGACTAAAAAAACAAACAAAAATTTAATTTCCATGCATCACTAAAATGGAAATATTTCAGTAACCAAATCGAATTTTGAACTTTTCAAAATTTCTAAAAATCAAAAATGCCCAAATCTAATTTGCACAGCAAAAATTTGAATTTGCACACCTCTGGTTTATTTTTAAACCAATGATTAAAAAGTGCTTAAAACATACAAAAATGCACTTTGCCATGTCTGACTAAAATTGAAATATTTCAGTAACCAAATCGAATTTTGAACTTTTCAAAATTTCTAAAAATCAACAATGCCCAAATCTAATTTGCACACCAAAAATTTGAATTTGCACACCTCTGGTTAATTTTTAAACCAATGATTAAAAAGTGCTTAAAACATACAAAAATGCACTTTGCCATGTCTGACTAAAATTGAAATATTTCAGTAACCAAATCGAATTTTGAACTTTTCAAAATTTCTAGAAATCAACAATGCCCAAATCTAATTTGCACACTAAAAATTTGAATTTGCACACCTCTGGTTAATTTTTAAACCAATGATTAAAAAGTGCTTAAAACATACAAAAATGCACTTTGCCATGTCTGACTAAAATTGAAATATTTCAGTAACCAAATCGAATTTTGAACTTTTCAAAATTTCTAAAAATCAACAATGCCCAAATCTAATTTGCACACCAAAAATTTGAATTTGCACACCTCTGGTTAATTTTTAAACCAATGATTAAAAAGTGCTTAAAACATACAAAAATGCACTTTGCCATGTCTGACTAAAATTGAAATATTTCAGTAACCAAATCGAATTTTGAACTTTTCAAAATTTCTAAAAATCAAAAATGCCCAAATCTAATTTGCACACCAAAAATTTGAATTTGCACACCTCTGGTTAATTTTTAAACCAATGATTAAAAAGTGCTTAAAACATACAAAAATGCACTTTGCCATGTCTGACTAAAATTGAAATATTTCAGTAACCAAATCGAATTTTGAACTTTTCAAAATTTCGAAAAATCAACAATACCCAAATCTAATTTGCACACCAAAAATTTGAATTTGCACACCTCTGGTTAATTTTTAAACCAATGATTAAAAAGTGCTTAAAACATACAAAAATGCACTTTGCCATGTCTGACTAAAATTGAAATATTTCAGTAACCAAATCGAATTTTGAACTTTTCAACATTTCTAAAAATCAAGAATACCCAAATCTAATTTGCACATCAAAAATTTGAATTTGCACACCTCTGGTTAATTTTTAAACCAATGATTAAAAAGTGCTTAAAACATACAAAAATGCACTTTGCCATGTCTGACTAAAATTGAAATATTTCAGTAACCAAATCGAATTTTGAACTTTTCAAAATTTCTAAAAATCAACAATGCCAAAATATAATTTGCACACCAAAAATTTGAATTTGCGCACCTCTGGTTAATTTTTAAACCAATGATTAAAAAGTGCTAAAAACACACAAAAATGCACTTTGCCATGTCTGACTAAAATTGAAATATTTCAGTAACTAAATCAAATTTTGACCTTTTTAAAATTTCGAAAAATCAACAATGCCCAAATCTAATTTGCACACCTCTGGTTAATTTTTAAACCAATGATTAAAAAGTGCTAAAAACACACAAAAATGCACTTGGCCATGTCTGACTAAAATTGAAATATTTCAGTAACTAAATCGAATTTTGGACTTTTTAAAATTTTTAAAAATCAACAATGCCCAAATCTAATTTGCACACCAAAAATTTGAATTTGCACACCTCTGGTTGATTTTTAAACCAATGATTAAAAAGTGCTAAAAACACACAAAAATGCACTTTGCCATGTCTGACTAAAATTGAAATATTTTAGTAACCAAATCGAATTTTGGACTTTTTAAAATTTCGAAAAATGAACAATTCCCAAATCTAATTTGCACATCAAAAATTTGAATTTGCACACCTCTGGTTAATTTTTAAACCAATGATTAAAAAGTGCTAAAAACACACAAAAATGCACTTTGCCATGTCTGACTAAAATTGAAATATTTTAGTAACCAAATCGAATTTTGGACTTTTTAAAATTTCGAAAAATGAACAATTCCCAAATCTTATTTGCACATCAAAAATTTGAATTTGCACACCTCTGGTTAATTTTTAAACCAATGATTAAAAAGTGCTAAAAACACACAAAAATGCACTTTGCCATGTCTGACTAAAATTGAAATATTTCAGTAACTAAATAGAATTTTGAACTGTTCAAAATTTTTAAAAACCAACAATGCCCAAGTCTAATTTGCACACCAAAAATTTGAATTTGCACACCTCTGGTTAATTTTTAAACCAATGATTAAAAAGTGCTTAAAACACACAAAAATGCACTTTGCCATGTCTGACTAAAATTGAAATATTTCAGTAACTAAATCGAATTTTGGACTTTTTAAAATTTCGAAAAATCAACAATCCCAAATTCAATTTGCACACCAAAAATTTGAATTTGCACACCTCTGGTTAATTTTTAAAATAATGATTAAAAAGTGCTAAAAACACACAAAAATGAACTTTGCCATGTCTGACTAAAATTGAAATATTTCAGTAACTAAATCGAATTTTGAACTTTTGAAATCTTTTAAAAATCAACAATGCCCAAGTCTAATTTGCACACCAAAAATTTGAATTTGCACACCTCTGGTTATTTAATAAATGAATGAATAAAAAAGCGCTAAAAACATACAAAAATGCACTTTGCCGCGTCTGACTAAAATGAAAATATTTTACTAACGAAGTCGAATATTGAATTTTTGAAAATTTCTTAACATTAACAATGCCCAAATCAAATTTGCACATTAAAAAACTTTAATTTGCCTACCTCTGGCTAATAAATAAATTAATGATTAAAAAATCATTAAAACATACCAAAATGCACTTGCCATGTCTGACTAAAATATATATACGGGGTGATTCACCTAAGGTGTGACAAAAAGCTAGAGCGTTTAGGTTGGATCGATGTTAGAAAAAAATCTCATGTGATGGGGGGGTCTATTTTCCCCGTTTAGCCGGGAGGGGCAATTTTCTAAAAAATTGACTTAAAACAGAAAAAATATTCTCAAAAAACAACGGTTACACCTACAGTGCTAAGAGATACCTTTTCGTAAATTTAAAGATCTCTTACTTTATTTACTATCAAATAAAATTTTTTTTGGGAATAGTTTTTAAAATATTAATTTTCAAACTCAAAATTTTGAAAAAAAAAATTTCAAATCTGATTTTTTTCAATATTTTAAGCACTTTTTAATCATTGGTTTAAAAATTAACCAGAGGTGTGCAAATTCAAATTTTTAATGTGCAAATTAGATTTGGGCATTGTTGATTTTTCGAAATTTTAAAAAGTCCAAAATTCGATTTGGTTACTAAAATATTTCAATTTTAGTCAGACATGGCAAAGTGCATTTTTGTGTGTTTTTAGCACTTTTTAATCATTGGTTTAAAAATCAACCAGAGGTGTGCAAATTCAAATTTTTGGTGTGCAAATTAGATTTGGGCATTGTTGATTTTTAAAAATTTTAAAAAGTCCAAAATTCGATTTAGTTACTGAAATATTTCAATTTTAGTCAGACATGGCCAAGTGCATTTTTGTGTGTTTTTAGCACTTTTTAATCATTGGTTTAAAAATTAACCAGAGGTGTGCAAATTAGATTTGGGCATTGTTGATTTTTCGAAATTTTAAAAAGGTCAAAATTTGATTTAGTTACTGAAATATTTCAATTTTAGTCAGACATGGCAAAGTGCATTTTTGTGTGTTTTTAGCACTTTTTAATCATTGGTTTAAAAATTAACCAGAGGTGCGCAAATTCAAATTTTTGGTGTGCAAATTATATTTTGGCATTGTTGATTTTTAGAAATTTTGAAAAGTTCAAAATTCGATTTGGTTACTGAAATATTTCAATTTTAGTCAGACATGGCAAAGTGCATTTTTGTATGTTTTAAGCACTTTTTAATCATTGGTTTAAAAATTAACCAGAGGTGTGCAAATTCAAATTTTTGATGTGCAAATTAGATTTGGGTATTCTTGATTTTTAGAAATGTTGAAAAGTTCAAAATTCGATTTGGTTACTGAAATATTTCAATTTTAGTCAGACATGGCAAAGTGCATTTTTGTATGTTTTAAGCACTTTTTAATCATTGGTTTAAAAATTAACCAGAGGTGTGCAAATTCAAATTTTTGGTGTGCAAATTAGATTTGGGTATTGTTGATTTTTCGAAATTTTGAAAAGTTCAAAATTCGATTTGGTTACTGAAATATTTCAATTTTAGTCAGACATGGCAAAGTGCATTTTTGTATGTTTTAAGCACTTTTTAATCATTGGTTTAAAAATTAACCAGAGGTGTGCAAATTCAAATTTTTGGTGTGCAAATTAGATTTAGGCATTTTTGATTTTTAGAAATTTTGAAAAGTTCAAAATTCGATTTGGTTACTGAAATATTTCAATTTTAGTCAGACATGGCAAAGTGCATTTTTGTATGTTTTAAGCACTTTTTAATCATTGGTTTAAAAATTAACCAGAGGTGTGCAAATTCAAATTTTTGGTGTGCAAATTAGATTTGGGCATTGTTGATTTTTCGAAATTTTGAAAAGTTCAAAATTCGATTTGGTTACTGAAATATTTCAATTTTAGTCAGACATGGCAAAGTGCATTTTTGTATGTTTTAAGCACTTTTTAATCATTGGTTTAAAAATTAACCAGAGGTGTGCAAATTCAAATTTTTGGTGTGCAAATTAGATTTGGGCATTGTTGATTTTTAGAAATTTTGAAAAGTTCAAAATTCGATTTGGTTACTGAAATATTTCAATTTTAGTCAGACATGGCAAAGTGCATTTTTGTATGTTTTAAGCACTTTTTAATCATTGGTTTAAAAATTAACCAGAGGTGTGCAAATTCAAATTTTTGGTGTGCAAATTAGATTTGGGCATTGTTGATTTTTAGAAATTTTGAAAAGTTCAAAATTCGATTTGGTTACTGAAATATTTCAATTTTAGTCAGACATGGCAAAGTGCATTTTTGTATGTTTTAAGCACTTTTTAATCATTGGTTTAAAAATAAACCAGAGGTGTGCAAATTCAAATTTTTGCTGTGCAAATTAGATTTGGGCATTTTTGATTTTTAGAAATTTTGAAAAGTTCAAAATTCGATTTGGTTACTGAAATATTTCCATTTTAGTGATGCATGGAAATTAAATTTTTGTTTGTTTTTTTAGTCAATTAATTTTTTGGTTTTAAATCGACGAGATTTTTTTTTTGTTAGTAAAATGTTCAATTTGAACTTAATCAATTTTCTTTTTTTGTTTAATAATAAAGAACAAAAATTATAAGTGAAAAAAAAAAAGAAATTTGTGGGAGTTGAACTTGCGACCCCTCGTGTACCGGCCGGGCACTTTACCAACACGCTATTGCTAACAATAGATTTCAGTGTTTATTTTGTTATAATACGGATTTTAATTATGCAGCTTATTACCAAAATTTTAATTGTTGATTTATTAATTAATGAGAAGTGTGCAAATTAAAATTTTTGGTGTGCAAATTGAATCTCCAAATGTGCAATTTTTTAAGCCCCTGTGCATTTCGAAATTCAACTTGGTTACCGAGATATAGCCATTTGAAAATTGCATACAAAGTGAAAATTGTTTATATTTTTTTAAAAAAAAGGGGGGGTGTGCAATTTTTTTTATTTGCATAAATGAAATGTGCAATTAGAAATACATCGGATAGCGTTTTAATTTTGGTCAAAATCGACAGTTCGCCCGCTGGCGTCGCGGTGGTGTCTGATAGGTGCTGTTTATAAACCCTAGGGGGTTTGCATGATTCAGGTGCTATGTTGGAGATATTTGAAGAAGTGTCGCTAGGTTATAATCACATCCTTGTTACGGGGATTTTAATATTGAATTACAGTAGTGTTAGAAATTTCTGCAGTAGTTTGACATCTCCTAATTCATTTTCTTTAAACGATTCTATTCCTACACATTTTACTGAAACTGGTGCCACGCTATACTTGATTTGATTATTGTTAGCCACCCAGATAAAAATAACTCCTACAACCAGCTTGAAGTACCTGGTTTTTCTAAACACAATCTTATGGTTATTTTTTACAGCCTTTGTTTGAGACAGTTATTGGAAACAGAAACAGTTTAGTATCGGGATTATAAGGCTTTAAACATGGAATCATTGATCAGTGAAGTGGTGTTCACCTACTGAAAAATCTCTTATAGTCGTCGATTGACAAACAGATCTAGTTTTTCACGACCACCATCAATCACCTTTGTGATTCATTTGTCCCGGTGAAATCGTTTACTGTTAGAAATCATGCTTGAAAATGATTTAGTCATAAAATTGAGAAACTAATTTGTAAAAGAAATTCCGCTAACAGACAATGGAAACGACTTTAAAAATCTACGCATTGTCGTGAATTATGATTTATGAAATAAAACAATACAAACAAAATTGTACGCTTCCAAGTTCTCTAATCTTACTTCAAAACTGTGGAAAAACGTTATCCTAGAAGCAGAAAAACAACTCCTTGGGCTGAGATGCAAATGAACTAAACTACCAGTTTTTTAAATACTTCTTCCTTTATGTTCAACATTCTCATTTCTCAATATCCCAGTAGATTATGGTGAATTCAGTCAAATTTTAAGTCGACGAAATATATCTTTTTTAAGCCTATAAAATAAAGTCTAAAGCAGTTGGTCTTGATGGTTTGCATTCGGAGTTTTTAAAGATAATTTATCCATTTATTTTACCATATCTAAGTCATATCCTTGACTCTTTTTATCCTAACAACCTCTTCCTACTTAAAAACGTGAAAAGTCTCAAAAATAATTCGAAAGAATATAGACCAAATGCTATATTCTTCCATTTATGTATTTCAAAAGTTTTTCAGAAAATTGTTAATCCAGAAATATCATCATTCGTGTCCAAATGCTTTATTCTGTTTAAGTTGTTAACGACATATTGATATGGAGTATGCCACGTCATTAGTCTAGTACTGCTTGATTTGTCTAAAGCTTTCAAATCTGTACTCCATAGTAGCCGTGTTTTTTTGCAAGCCCAAAGGGAATTGGATGAAAAAAACGATGTCGGGGCTCAACAGTTTACGTGCTTAATCCTTAAAAATGCCAAACCAAAGTTAGCAGTAGAAATACTACCGAAACTTCTTAAAATAGTTCTACGAAACTCGACATTTAGCTACGTTAAAACCCTAAAGAATCTCGGCATAACGTTTAACCAAACTTACTTTGGACGACCATATCTCATGCGCATTTAGTAAAACGTATCGAGCTCTTTGGGCCCATTATGTTCCTGGAAGCTGCTTGCTGATCAAAGTTAAGAAAATCTTGCAAAAACTCCTATCCTGTACTGTACTTTTTTATGAAACCTTAATTTTCTGCAACTTAGATAGCGTGAGCGAAAGATAGTTTCATGTTGCTTTCAACAATGTGCGCTTTGTAGGTGGACTTTGCAGGTTCGGCCATATCGCTACGGAACTACGTATGTACCTACTACATAGGTAGTAAAATTTTAATCTGTTTATTTTAAATGATACAATCGGAGACATCAGAGTATTTGTCTGAAAAAGTAGTTTTCTCGCAAGGTCCTTACCCTAGTTTTGGGTACACTTTTTTTTTCAAAGAATTAAAAAATATTTTGGATATTTTATTTTTTATTTTGTTTGCATTAAATAAAAACTACACATGATGCACTATCTGAAGAGTCCTCTGCTCAGTATGGCCAAGCCAGCCCTGGATGGATGCATTTAATATATGCAATAAGATTCTGAAACTAAAAACTTTTCTAATTTATAAAGTTTCGTTGAAATCCCCGTTGGCGGCAGTGGTGGCTGAGATAGTATAGTTAAACGATTGCCTTTTATGAAGTGACTAAAAGCAGATTTACACCCACCCAACATTTTCAGGCGCTTGCATAATAAAGAAAATTCGCCTTACATGAAACTGAGTGTTAATGAAAAAAGTTAATTTATTTTCATATGTATACGAATACACATTGTATGATGTGATGGTGACATACACCAGGATGTGTATAAGGTCGGATGTACAGGTAAAATTACCATCGTGATTGATTGTCTACTTACTTTTTTTTTATTTAGGTAAACATGGCTCCAAGCTCTTAAGAATTTTCTAATTATTGTGGCATTTTGCAAAAATACTTCAAAGCTTTGTGAAGTTTTAAGAATCTTAATGCCATTGTTAGAAGAAAACCAGGACACAATTTAACTTTTATGAGTTTAATTAAAAACAAAAAGAATATAGAATAAAGACGAACGTGTTTAATGTTATAGCTCAAAAGTGGGTTAGATTAAAGAATAGGTACCTAATGTTAATATTTAATGTACTTTTATGATTAAAAAAATTAAATTAAAACTTAACAGAATTTTTTGGTTAAATCGGATTTTTTTTTTGAATGCCTTAATGAAAATCTAGATAACGAAATTTTATGCGCCACACCAAACAGGCGGGGAATTTTAAGTACGCGGAAATGTAAATTTTCTCAAAAACGACTCGTACGATTTTGATTAAAATTGTTCTGAATACAGTGAGAGCTCCTATTGCGGACATCTCTCTTAAGCGGACAGTCCCCTTAGGCGGACAAATTCTCACCACCGTGGATCTTGGATTTAAATTCCATACATTTTATATCAGCAGTTCATCGTGCTCCGCGGATAAATAAAAAAAATAATAAAATTCCATTACACTAGCTTATTTTGTGCTCTTAACTTGTCATTCTGATCGCAGCAATCGATTTTGAATAGTTCATTTAATTAAGTCACATAACAAACCAAAAAGAAATAGATACAATTTTCTGTTGCATGTTGAAAGACGAATTCAAAAATTTGTAAGATAAAGCCTAGTTTAGTCCCCTTTCACACGAAGAAACCGAGTTTCACGCAACATTTAGTTCATTGTCGAGAAGGGCAGGAAGAAAGAGGGGTAAACAAAATCTCCCCGGTCAACAAATTCAGGAGATTTTTTTGACGCTCCTCTTCACACTATACGTTTGTATGCGTTCAACCAAGGTAGTTTAAAAGGAAGATACAGCAAATCTCTTCTGATTTTTTCTTCCTGTAAAAGGTACAAGAGATTGTTAAGGAAATTAAAAGAAAACGTCAAAAAATCCCCAGCAACTTGTTTCTTCATGTGAAAGGGGACTTAAAGTTCCCGTGCGAAAAAAAATCTATGCTATAGTTTTCGAATTTCAAAGTTGAGGTGTATACCAAAAATATTTTTTGGCATGCTTTCACACGAAGAAACCGATTTTCCTGCAAAAAAAAATACGAATTTCGTTTATGAAACAAATATGATTTTCAAAAAATATATTTGATTGGATTTAAAAATTCAATTGTTAACTAGTTAGAAACAAAGCAATTGTTAGGAGCAAAAATGAACGGTGATGGGCTTGTATTTTTGAACGGGCAGGCCAACTTCAAATTCGATTTTATTCCAGGTTGATTGCAGTAAAATCTTATCCAAAAATCCTTTGTTGCAAACACCGAGAATATTTGTTTCTGTGCATAAATTTCTCGAAAAAATAATTGTTTTCCATTTTAGATGTTTTATTAATTAAATCGGGCTGAATTAAATGCCCCTTGGGTTCCTTACGCCAAGGCAAACATTTTTCGCCTTGGACTTTATACAAAAAATTGTGGTAAATTGTTTTACAAATTTCGATTTTTGTTTTAGGGAAACTGTAAACTAGGCATAAAGCATAATAATTTTTTTAAATTCTTCTGCCGCTTTGCAACTATGCATACAAAAACAGTTAAATTGCATTTTCTACATATACAGAACTGCGAAAAAAAGCATATACGTACAACGAAGTGCTCCGCGATGTATTTCTCACCTGAAAAGTGATCCGCGACTAAAAAAGATTGGGAACCGCTGTTTTATATTATGATCCCTTAAGCGGACACTCCGCCGTGATTGGTTAATTTTAATTCCCTTAGGAGGACAAAAACCTTTTTTTTTAGTATGTAAATTTCAACCCTTATTTTCAGAAATACTTTTAAATATAATGTTTCGCATTAAAAACGTTCCCCGTGGTTCACAGCGACAATAGATACGATGTCACCAAATCAGTATCTGTGATAAAATGCATAACGGATTTTATTTCTTCAGCTAAAGTATGTTTTTGTATGTTTTTTCTTGTATTTCCATGTTAATTTTTAGTTTGAATGAATTTCATGGTTTGTAGGTGCAAAAATGTTTCATGATGCCACTATATACAATACTATTCATTTCCTTACATAATTATTTTTTAATTTTTCCCTTGGACGGACAACTCCTTTACTGGCTGAACAGAATAGAATGACAGTACTGAAACCGCAGACGGAACTGGAAGAGCTGTCAAAAAGTGTCGTACGTTATTTTTTTTACATGTCCACAATGGAGCTGTACTGTTCACTGTATATATTTTTAGAAAAGAGATTTAATTCACTTACACCCATTCGCTGAAACGAAACTTAAATATTTATGTTCAACTTAAGCGCTTTATGTTCTACTTTTTCCTCAGCGTCAACTGTCACATAAGCTTTTAAGTTGAACATAAATATTTAAGTTTCGTTTCAGCAAATGGGCCTTAGAGAATATGTAATCGACTTTTTTTCAAATTTCTCCTTAAGAAATTTCGCAGTGTTTTTTTTTTTTGGCTTGATGAGTTTGAAATTAATTTTCATATTTATCTACTAATATTATTAAAGGTTTTTTTTATTGTCATAATAGGTAGGTAATTTTAAAATAATTTTTCATGATTAATGCCTTATTTTAAAGAAAAGTCATATATTCCTGTTTCAACTTTTTAATCTAATTATAAACGGTATATGGATATGGAGTCCATTTCCATTAAAAAATAAAACAAAAATGAAGTTAAGTTTGTCAACTTCCTGATACAGTTGGTTACGCCTAAACTTTTGAATTAAAAATTATCTAAATCGAAACTCTGAACAAAATAAAAAATTAAACCTTTGCCAAACCTTACTTGTGAGTTTTAAGTATTTTTTTTTTTACAAAACTCCTTGACTAATACAAAATAGACAAGTAGCGTCTCTTTTTTAATTTTTCAAAAAGAACTCCCTTGCGCCTTGCTTTACTTCAAGTAACCTACAATTCTGTAATCTATGTATACATTACATATTCATAGGTACAAGAAAGATTGTGGAGTAATTTTCAAATTTATATAACAGTATTCCTTACCCTCAGCGCAACAGCCTGTTAATTGTTGAAAAGAGTGAGCGATTAAGTTCTTAAAAGTCGGTAATCCCAAAAGGCTTATATAGGTCCTTTCAACTCAGCTATAACTTTTTACATAAAAATAATAAGGCTGTTTTCTTTCCAATAAATTCTTTTAGAATTAAAACGTCCCAGCAGACACACAAATTCTTTCCTGCGTTTACAGTTTCACAAAATATATTATTGTAAAATATTTATTTATCATAATATCTTATCGCATATGGGTTAACTTTTTTTTATTAAATTTTCCCTAAGTGTGTACATTGAGTGACATATACACAAAATTAAAAAAAAAAAACGACAAAAAAAAATAATCAAGGACACGTTTAGCAGGCCTTAAAATTTCTTTGCAATGAACCAGATGCTTAAAAGTATTGTAGTTTAAAAAAAAAATGAAAACAACCAAATCTAATTTAGTACCTGCGTTCAGGTTGTCCCCTTATTATTTATAAATAAAATAGTGGAATATTAATTAATAATCAAATAAGCTATTGAACATCTTTGGTTGTGCTTTCTTTGTTTTTTTTTTAATATTTATTTTCACAATTTTAAATCAACTTTTCAGGTATTGACCCCCCAGCCCGAATTTTTCCCTCATACATTTTTTTTTCCTTAAAATGATCACAGGAATCAGCCACTTAAAGTATGGTGCACGAATTATAGGGGGCACCTTGTTGAATAACGACTCGTTCCCACTAATAAAAATCGAAAGCACAACAAAATTGTTGGAAACATTGCTATTTATAGTATAAAAACAAAATCCCACCTCGACATAAACATAAAACACGTACGACAAAATTAAAATTTTCACAACTAATTCAGGACTGACTAACGGCAAATTCTAAGCCGTCAATATAAGAAGTTTTTAATTTTTTTCCAGGGGTTTTTCCTTAACTTCATGCCAACTTGACAATTTTGCAAACAAAACAAAACATAGAAAATATTGCACGACAAAGGTCAAATTGTCGCAACTAAGTCAGGACTGATGAATGGCAAAATTTTAAGCAATAAACTATTCAATATAAGAATTTTGAGTCCCTTTTTCAGGGGCTGTTTCGCTAACTTGATACCAATTTGACAATTTTGCAAAAAAAAAAAAACATAGAAAGCATCGAGCGACAAATTCAAAATTGTCACAATTTATTCACGACTAACTAATGGCTAATTATAGAGCGGTAAAACATTCGCAATAAGAAGTTTTCATACCTTTTCTAGAGGCAGCTTCGCTATAAGTTGACACTAAGGGCCAGTTGTACAAATATTTGATCCGTGGTTCAGAAAATTTACCTCACCAATTTCGGCGGATTAACTGTGGTTCAACGATGGTTCAGGCATGTAATTGGCTTTTAGTGCATATTAGAACCTTGAACCATCGTTAAACCTCAGTTAAAATTCCTGAACCACGGATCAAAATTTAAACCACGATTGTACAACTGGCACTAAGTTATAGTAAAAGAAACATAGAAATTGCACGAAAAAACTGAAATTGTCACAGCTAATTCAGAACTCCTGAACGGCTTACTGGCTGAACAGAATGGTGACGCAGACGGAACTGTAGACGGAGCCGGAATAGCTGTCAAAATATTAAATACACGCAAATTCAATGTTGCGAACACAACGGAACGTAGACGCATACGGAGCTGCAGACGCAGACGGAAGAGTTCACCAACTTTTAACTTTTGACGTACGGCACTTTTGACGTTTCAATTTGTATGAAGAAAAAAAACAACTTTTTGGGTCGGAAAAAAATATTGTGGTTATTTGTATCGCGAAAAAAATTATTTATTAAAAGGAAAATTATTGGAAACAAAAAATGTGAATTCTGAGCTTGTACACAATAATATTCTTTTGTTTTTCTTCAAAATACTTTCAAAGCTGTACAGCTCCATTGTGGACATGTACAAAAAATTACTTACGACACTTTTTGACAGCTCTTCCAGTTCCGTCTGCGGCTTCAGTTCCGTCATTCTATTCTGTTCAGCCAGTTATTATTAAGCAATAAACTATTCGATAAAAGACGTTTTAACCCCTTTCTGAGGTGCTGCTTCGCTAAGTTGATATCAACTTCGCAATGCAGCAAAAATAAAACATAGAAAACACCGAACGACAAATATTTGAAATTACCACAACTAATTCACAACTCATGGTTGGAAAAGGGATTACTATTGTACTGAATTTTGTACTATTTAATTTTCCCAGTACGCAAGTACCACTTTTCAACTTTCAGTACTATTTCAAATTCAAAAACGTTGGTACCTTTCGAATGTAGATGTTTGCTGTGGTACGAACTTGCCTCAGTTTTGCATACATAATAAAAAAATATTTTTTCGTATCTAAAAAATTAAGGAAAATAATGAATTTTTTAAAACTTTTTTAAACAAGCTGAGTCAGTTTGTATGAAAATCGAAAACAAATATTTAAAAACCAAATCTAATATTTCATGTTGTTTACATGAATGTTTTTAAGAAATTGAATTTCAAAGTCAAAATTAAATTAAATTAAATTTAAAAAAATAGAAAATGGTAAAAAAAAGGAAAAAAGGGTTTTATGTAATTATGAAATTTTTTTTACGTCAAAACAAAACAAACAACTAAAATAAAAATCATTGTAGGTATTGGTCTCCGAGTTGTGTTAATATATGAAATAAAAGATAAATAGTTTTATAAATTATAAATATAAATATTTATTTATTCAAACTATATCACAACTTTTGTTTTTTAATATTATTTTTAACGCGTTTCGGAAGTCAAAGTTCCATCGTCAGGTTCGATTTTATATCATAAAAAGGTCCATATTTAGGTTCGACTTTATATCATAAGATCGAACCTGAAAATGGGACTTTGACTTCCGAAACGCGTCGAATAAATATTAAAAAACAAAAGTTGTGACATAGTTTAAATAAATAAATATTTATATTTGTAATTTATAAAAGTTTTTATCTTTTATTTCATAAAATAAAAAGTTTGTTTTTAATTTCTTAAGAACTAAAAAGGAGGGAAGATAGAACTTTCCTCCATGCATTTTTTTTTTTCTTAAAATGATCCCAGGGATCATTCCTGTCCTAAAAACATGTGAACGTTTTATTAAATTTGAATTTTCACTCAATAATTCCAAATATGAAAAAAAAAATATGTAGGTATATACAAAAAAAAAACTGTAAAAATTTTCTTCCAAAAAAATATGTTTTGAAAAAAATTCTGTCCTTGAAAAAATAAGTAAACCAAATATTCCTCAAACATGGGTCAAATATTCTATTATCTTTCCAAAAATATTCAACAACATTCCTACTATGATTCCGATGAATCTCAAATTATTTATTAAACTTTAGATTTTTGAGAATTTGTTGACATTAACATTTAAAATGTATTAGCGGCGAGCCTGGCGAACTTTGTATCGCCCTCAAATAAAGTTGTCAAAAATATTTATTAGAAATTAAACTAATTTTTTGCTTTGGAATGTATCTGACCCATGCATGCGCTGTTGCACCTCGTTTGCAGAATGCTAGACCAATTTTTACCAAAGATACACTTCAGATTTTCTTGAATTTTTAACAAAATATAAACTTGTTTTCCGACATACGAAAATGCATGCGATGCTGCATTGTTGATGTCCAAATCGAGATGGTTGCAAGGGGTCGATGGCTGAATACTCAAACCACATCTTCCTCTAACGATGATAACGTCCAATAAAATATTAAATTACTGTAGAATTCACGATTGGAAAAATTTCGGTACTATTTGTTCATTTTTAGTACTATTTTTTTTCTGCTTTCAGTACTATTGGCAAAAGTCGATTTCCATCACTGTCACAAGTTATTAACGGCTATTCATCCAATTAATAATTTTTCAATCGGCGAATGTTGTTTCGCTAATTTGACACTCATGAAAAAATGTAACACTAGTTCACGTCACCTCTGCGTGAGATAACCATTCCCTTAATTCGCTCGGACAAAATGTTCATTGTGGCACTTTACGCGTACCGTGTCGGTTGCGTCCTATTGGAAACACATAACGCTCACATCCATATCAACAAATAAAAAATTTGTTGCCCTGTGTATCTTGATTTTGTATAATTAAAATTACAAAATGACCAATAAAACCAATTCAATTTAAATCCTGATGTTATCTGAACCGTTTAAGTTTAATTTTATATATAATGATTTTTAAGTTTGTAATAAATTGCTTTAAGAATAAAATGCTTTGTTTTTATTAGTTGGGTTCTTAAAAAATTTAAAAAAAAAAAACTCTACAGCATCTACATAATTGGTTTTTCTATTTTCACGCAGTTGACAGTTGGTCAATAAGGGCCAGTTGTACAAACGTGGTTCAATATTTAACCCGTGGTTCAGGAAATTTAATTCTACGATTTTAAACGAATTAAATGAGGTAAGATGATGGTTCTAGGTTCAAGTATGTGATAATAGCCAAGTATATGACTGAACCATCGCTAAACCTCAGTTAATTCGCCGAAAACAGTGAATTAAAAATCCTGAACCACGGCGGCGGATCAACACCCACGATTGTACAACTGGCCCTAAGACACACGTTCTCTACGAAATCTCATCTCCTTAATAATTTTTTTATTTATTTTTACATTATCTACCTACGCTACATTCATATGTATATATGTACCTAGAAATCCCTTCTACATTTTAAGTGGATTTTTTTTTTCAAAATTTTGATATTTTTTAACTGAAACCTTTAAGGATATTAAAGATATTTAAGAAAGTTGCATAATTTTAAGTCTGTTTTCCTTGTTCATATGTTATTTTAGCTTAAAATATTTTAACAAGTAGGTACCTAACCTAAAGCGTTTGGTGGTAAAAGGGTATACGAAAACTTTTTTGTTGAGGTTATGAGTATTGAATTTGCATGTAAACATCTCTTTTGTTATTACCCACAAGAGAATGCTTTGTGCTACCACCGCAGAAACAAACAAGTTTAAATGGTTTTTATTGTTATGATGGTGTACACCACCAGCATTTAGTATGCCTGTCAGTTTTCCTTTGTGATGGAATTGCATGTTAAATATCTATTACATGTACAGAATATTATAGTGCAACTCATCATAAAATAGTAACATAAAACTTTAAAGGATTTTAAAGTAACCAACTTCCAAACGGAGATAAATCCAGAACAATAAAAATCATGGCATTTTTATCAACAAAAAAGTATTATATTCGTAATTAACGAGATAGTGCTGAATTTTACAATCATCTTCACGATTCTGTTTTACTGAAAGGCTACAAGGTCATAATTAAAATTTAAAAAAATTCATTATAAGCTAAGCAATTTTTTTATTATAAAACTCAAAAAATAAATATAATAAATTTAAAAATTTTCCAGAGGGGCATATGGTTAGGTTAGGTAGTAGTGGCTGTCGGAACCGACCCACATAGGCCAACCAGTGGCCCGTTGTGATACCACATAGATCTAGGAGAGATTTCCCTTACTCGTCGAACCATTTGGAGCTCCTTATGAAGCGTGCAACGTTACTAATTTTGGTATTAGCCAGATCACTTGGATCATTATAGTATAGAAGTCTCTCAAATGGATTCTACGTCTTTGGGATAGAGCAGGACATGAACAGAGAAGGCGAGGAACTGTTTCCTCCTCCTTCTCCTCATCCATGCAGCTTCTGCAGTAGTCATTGGCGAAGATGCCAAGTCGCGCTGCGTGTCTGCCTATGAGACAGTGTCCAGTTAAAACGCCTATAATGGAGCTTATGTGCGATCTGCTTAGAGAAATCAGACACTTAGTACGATTCAGATCCAGCTTTGGCCAGATTTGTTTAGTCGCCACAAAAGTGGTGATGTTGCTCCACCTAAGGTTTGTGCGCCTTATAGCTTCTTGATTTAACATAAGTTTGCAAGTAGCGATGTGCACGGTTGCCACTTGAAAATAAAGTTTGTGTCCAAAATTAAAAATAAAAATGACCAACTGTAGCTAAAAATGACCAAAATAATTTGAGTCCGAAATATTTGTACCTCTAAACACAGAAAACAATGAATTCATCGCATTTATTTTAACATAATTATGTATTAAGTCTAGTTTATATATCAATGCGAAGTAAAACTCAAACCGAAATGAAATATCAATAAATCTCGCGTCGAGAGGTGTTTAAAGAAAAATTAATTTAGTTTTATATTTGATTTAGATAAGTCCGTTGAATTGCATTTACTTCATAACAAATTTCTTCCTCCTTTTCACTTAAATAAATTCATTTAATTTTATTGTATTTTCACGCCTGTGAAAAAAGCTATTTTTTTGTATGAAACTTTCGCTTCGCTTCGATCTATAAACTAGGCTTGAATATTAAACAAAAACAATAAAAAACAGAAACCAACAAATTCACAAAGTAGGTACCTAATGAACTTAATTAAATTATTAGACTAACATAAATAAATAAAAGTAACGAATCATTAATAAAAAAAACATAAAAATAATAACTTTTCAGATCATTTTAAAATGAGATAAAAGTAAAAGCTTAATAAAAAAAATATACATATACGTAATGTGCATAAAATCGATATTTAAAAAAAAATGACCAAATGGACTAAAAAATGACCATGTGACCAAGTGAAAAAATAATGACCAAATTTGGTCACAAATGACCAAAGTGGCAACCGTGGCGATGGGTATACCAATATTTTTTCTCTCTCAAAAGAGAGGTATTGTTGTTCCATTTTTAGCGAGTTCATCGGCCCTGCAGTTCCCTGGAATGTCCCTGTGGCCTGGCACCCAGCAGAGGTGAATATTGAACTGCTGCGTCATCTCCATAAGAGATGATCGACAGTTTAGGACTGTTTTAGAATTAGAAGAGACCGAGTCCAAGGATTTTAGTGCGGCGTGGCTGTCAGAGAAAATGCGTATATCAGTTGTTGATATAACGTTTTCTTCAAGCCAAGACAAAACTTCTTTGATCGCTAAAATTTCCGCCTGGAAAACGCTACAATGATCTGGAAGACAGAATACGAGACGTAAGTTTAGTCTTTCTGAGTACACGCCTCCACCAACCCCGTCCTCAGTTTTGGATCCATCGGTGTGAAAGTGAACCGATTCATCATTCAAGAATGTCTCATCCTCCCAGGTTGATCTGGATGGAATGGGGCATATGAGTAATACAACAGTTTTATAATAAAAAAACAAAATTGTATTTATTAAAAAAAAAAATAATTTACGTAGGAAAAGTATAGTCCAGTAATCTTGTCGTCTCATAGGAGGCGACCTTTGCGTTAATTTTAATTTTACTTTGCTGAGTTGAAATTTTCGAGCTTTTTTCAGTTATTGGCCCAGAACCATCTGTATAGACTCAACAGTTTCGAAAATGCAGATATTCAAAATTAAGCAGTAACAAATTTATAACAATAAGTAGTTAATTTTCAGTATAGTCAAAAAAAATGGTTCTTGGCACAAGATGCATAAAGAATAATTGATAGGTTAGGTTAGGTCAGTGGGCTGACAGTTGATCTTGTTACCGTCACACTTAGATCAATGTAGAACCTATACTAAAAACAGGACGTGACATATCCCCTTAGTGGGATATATTTCGGCAAGCAGTTGCTTGAAGTTATCGGGGGTTACAGGAAATTTTTCTTGTAAATGTCGTCAGTGCGTAGACACCGGGTTAAGGGAAGGTTTCGTCACCGTTGTCTTTTGAGGGCGTGATCTTCTCCTTTATCCCCACTGGGTGGATCATTCCTCTCACCAGGCCCGGAGGAGTGTTTAGCTCCCCGCAACGCCTGATGGTATGGGTGGGTTGATAGGTCAGTGGTTATGGTGTATCTGCTTGGTACGTCAGTCTGGAATAATCGAGAGGGCCGTCCCTACAACAAGAGTATTATACCAATCTTGTGAAGGGGCGGCCATCGCAATTTCAATGACGCTCGCATTTCATCGCAGGAGCGGCAAGAACCGGTGTAGGGCTCGCTGCCCAAACTCCTTTATTGCCTCCCCTACAGGAAATACGTCCGTCTTGCAGAGGTTGTATGTTTATTCTAATGTTGTGGGTCGGTTTGTTCAATTGTATTAAGGGACTTTCGAGCCATTTAGTAGCGTTAATGAACTTTAAAAAGATTCTTGCAAGGAATGTCAGAGAGTTCCTTTAAATCGTCGAAGAAGTGTTTCCCGAGGAGTCTGCTTCTCAGATGACATAGTTCAGGGCGGTGACACAGGTAATGAGGAGTGTCTTCATGAACTTCCTCGTCGCCACAGCCTCTGCATAGGTCATCCGGGCTAAGTTGCATCTTTTTCTTGTGGTAGAATTTTTTTGAGAAGAATTGATAATAGCATTGAATTTTGAAGCAAAATAAGTGCTTTTTTTTTTCAAAATTTTGAGTTTGGAAATTAATTTTTCAAAAACTATCAATTGAAAAAACCTTATTTTAAAAGAAAAATTGACAAAAGGTATAGGATTTTATTCCAAATATTGTCGTTGTTTCAAGTCAATTTTTTGAAAAATTGCATCTCGCAATTAAACGGGGAGATGAAGACTACCCCTTCCACAATATTTCTTTTTTCTTTTGACCCAACTTATACGCTCTAGTATTTTTATGCATCTTGTGCCAAGTACCATTTTTTGTAATATACCGGAAATTATACTACTTGTGGTTATAAATTTATTATTGCTAAATTTTGAATATCTGTCTTTTCGAAACTGTTAGGTCAACACATATCATTCTGGGCTCAAATTGAAGGAAATTTAATTACTTTGAAACCGTAGGGCGAAGTTACAGTCGAAAAACTAGTCCTTTGGAGTTAAAATTTATTGAAGTGCCTCTATTTATCTCGGTAAAACCTACATTTGAGCACAAAAAAGCATTATTTACGTAAAAGTAATATGAAGAGAACTGAGGTCCTTTTGCAAATAAAAAAGCGATCTTATTTTCTACGAATAAATAAGTATCAAGTGTTGCACCATTTTGAAATCTTGATGAAATGGGCCAATTTTTTAAATAACTTGCCGATGGTAGCATAGTACATTTTTTTTTTTAAATATGAAGTGTCAAAGTTAGCTTACAAATTTTTTTTAAACATCTTACGAAACTGGCAATATTTATTCTTGGATTTGTGATTGCGATCAATAGCATGGTTATTAAGGATTACGTAAAAAAATAAAACACCTCAAAATTTGAAAATTTGTGACTACTGTATCTAAAAATGTGAGCTAGGGTATCAATTTTCATTTTTTTTTCTTTATATTGTTATTATAACTTAACCAAGCGAGATGGATTTTTTTCTTACTTTTCCCAGAACGGGTACAACCTACCCTATCACCCGGTACCCGCTTGATTTTGAGTTTCGGGACACCCTGTATATATACATAGTTTAATTAAAAATGCTTACAGATGAAAACAAACAAGAATAATATAACTCTTATTTGTTCATAATGAACATAATGTTCGCTAAGTCTTGAGTTATTTTATTCTTGTTTATTTTTATCTGTAAGTGTTTTTAATTAAACTAAATATATAGGTACATACATATTTTTATATATATAAGGAGTTTTAATATTTTTTTTTCTAAAAATAGGTCTGAAGAAGGGTGTAAACACCTCCGAAACGTCACAAAAAGAATAAAATAAAGCACTGATCTAAAGCACTCTAGAGATATTTAACAAAAGATCACGAAAGAAGGAAATAATTTATTTAAATAAAGTTTTTTTTTTTAATATAATTATATGGTTAAGATAAGACAAACATTTTTTCTCTCAATGTTATACACTTTTAACAGAAATTTAAAAAAAATCTTTTTTTTTTAGCATCTACTAAAAATTTATATCTAATTCATAAAATTTTGTATAGTTTAAGCTGTAGGTACCATGATTAGTCAGATTATAACCGAAACCAACAATTCGTCCTCCCCGTATAGGAATGCTTGCTAAAATTCATTTTTTCTGCTCTTTTGTTCATTCTAAAGAAAAATTTTATAAAGTTCCGCTATGCGCTGGAGTTCAATTTTCATTTAATCATTTTAGTAACAACATAATTTTTTTTAAAACGACACCCTATACCTATCCAAACAGTTATTCACTCATGCTAGTTATATCTCCGGTTTAAAATCTTAGTTATGTACCTATATCCTTTATGTATATAATTAATAATACATACATATACATACATACATACTAATATTTTGTATGGATCATATCAAAAAAAAATTGCATGTGAGACTTGGGTTAACCTTTTTGCATATACAAAACCCTGACAATGATGTCCTTTATTTGTATCTACTTTTCTATTTTAATGAAGCCTGGTTTTTCTACAATGACATTTGTAGGAACTCATTTGTTTAAATATTCGTGTTGTATTCTTTTTAATGACTATACCTTCATCAAATTACATAGATACGATTATCATCATTAAAATGTCCATCATAATAATGCTACTTTATCTTGTGAATATTACAATCAATTTACATTAAGCTATACCTATAATAATCTCGTCGCTAATGACCAGTTAGTCAAATTTAATCACTATACAACTCTCTTGTTGCAAAAGCAAAAGTTTGTCCATGACGCTGTTGGTTTATTTATCCACTGATTCCACAATCATTATTAAGTTGCAGTCTGGAGATTTTTTTTTTTGTAGTACAACACCAGAAAATGCCTTAACTGACAAGCATTAAAAACAACCATCCTCAGATAATAAAGCTGATGATGTCGACCATAACGCCACCACAACTTTTGTTCCTGTGGTATATGTGTGAAACGACGAAACATTCCCTTGTGGATAATAATGATGAGATGTTAACATGCAAATCCAATACTCATAAGCTCGACTATATTCATTATGTATATGTTTGTATTATGTAGGCGCCTTTTAATCTCTTGTTTTGTGCAGACCGATACCATAATCCTTCGATTAAACTTTTTGAGGATTTCGTTCAAAACAACTGAGTAAAATTTAAAAGTTGAAAATTAGCCTCAGTGCATAATTTAACTAATATAGATAATCTTCACATACCTTCTAAGTAAAAGAATTGAATATTTTAATACCTTGTTTTACACCTTAAATTGTATCGTAAATTTTTGTATACAGGGTGACGGTTTCTGGGATCATTCTGAGAAAAAAATTGCAGGGAATTCTATCGAAAAAAATACATGCCAGTGATGCATTAATTTTAATTTAAAAAAATAAATAATGAAATATGATTGTCAAACACATACATATAATATTTTATTTTTCGTTCATATTGTGAATAAATATTGACAGATAAATCTAAGTTGATCATACCTACATACATGGCATATGATCGTACTTATGGCAGAGTCTAATATAATTTTTCATATATGTATACAAATATTGTGCCATATTTTATATGACTAGCATTGGTCATATATGTGATAATGTAATACTGCCTTTAGTATTATTTTTCTTTTTTTATTGCAAAATCCCAATTTCTCCTTAAAATAACTAAACTATAATTACAAAAAATTAAGTACTGTAACGCAAAACTGTGAAAAAAGTGGACAGAAATTTTTCTTTTCCAATTTTTTTGACAATTTCACAATATTTATGAACCATACAATTTGTTCCTTGAATTGGTTGTTACGACTTTGATCATTCGGTACGGGAAAATGGTTTAATAGGTCAATTTTAAATTTTACAAAAATATTGATACTCTATAGTTCTTCAAATATTTTACCAAATTAAGTCCTGCGATCAATGTTTGTAAAGCAGTGAAAGATTTACTAAAATTCTTAAAAAAAAAAAAACAATTTTTTTGAACTTAATCTAATGGTAAGGGGCCACAAAAATAAGTAAAAGCTTTTATTTGAAATTTCCATTTGAAGAAAAATAAAAGTTATAAAGTTTTAAAAAGATCAAAAAAATAAATTCTAGTTTCAAAACAGCCCTTAAATTTTTCGTCTCTTTTTTTCATTCAAAGCCTAATATTCTTCTGAAAAAAAGTAATTTATAATGACGAAAAATGACAACTTTGAAGCCAAATAAACAAGTTATCGAACCAATAAATTTAAATAGCTCAAAAAATAAATTTAAAATTTTTGTATTTCTACTACCTTATGGAATAGAAATTGTCTGGCCTCAAACTAAAGGCAAACACTTACTGCTCCATTTCAGTCCGGAAAATTCTTATTCCATGGTGTAGTTACCGTGAACACAAAAGCCGGCAGGTAATGTATACATACGGATACTACGTATCCGTAGTAAAATTTAACCACGAACGCATAGTCAAATTCAACCACGTATGCATAGTCAAATTTAACCACGTATGCATAGTTAATTCAACCACGTTTGCATAGTCAAATTTAAATAAGTAGGCATAGTCAAACTTAAATAAGTATGCATAGTAAATTTAACTACTTTTGCATAGTGAATTTAACCACGTTTGCATCGTCAAATTTAACTACGTATGCATAGTAAGTTGAACCACGTTTGCATAGTCAAATTTAACTACGTATGCATACTAAATTTAACCACGTTTCATAGTAAATTTAACCACGTTTGTATAGTCAAATTTTACTACATATGCATAGTAAATTTAACCACGTTTGTATAGTAAATTTAACCACGTGCGCATAGTCAAATTTAACTAAGTATGCATAGTTAATTTGACTACTTTTGCATAGTAAATTTAACCACGTTTGCATCGTCAAATTTAACTACGTATGCATAGTAAGTTGAACCACGTTTGCATAGTCAAATTTAACTACGTATGCATAGTAAATTTAACCACGTTTGTATAGTAAATTTAACCACGTTTGCATAGTCAAATTTAACCACATATGCATAGTTAATTTAACCACGTTTGAATAGTAAATTTAACCACGTTTGCATAGTCAAATCAACCACGTCTGCATAGTCAAATTAACACCGCTTTTATATTCAAATTTAACCACGTATGCATATTCAAATTTAACTACGTTTGCATAGTAAATTTAACCACGTTTGCATACAAAATTCAACCACATTTGCATAGTTTATTTAACCACGGTTGCATAGTAAATTTAACCACGTTTGCATAGTCAAATTTAACTACGTATGCATTGTCAAATTCAACCACGAATGCATAGTCAAATTTAGTTTAGTTTATTTGTTTATTTCATCAACCAGAGTTAACTCTTACAGACTAATTAATCATGAATGTATCTGTATACACAATATATAAATAAATAAATAATATGATATAAAATAAAATAGTTAATTTGTAAGAAAATTTAATAATAAGTAACATAAATTTAAAAAAAACAACATTGAATAAATACAAATGTATATTTAGACATCAAGGATGAAGCTGTAGTATAATTTTTAAATCTTTTTTAAATACATCTCTTAAAAGATTTTTAAAAATATCTATATGATTATGGATAGAATTTGCTTCTTTTATACAACGTGCGAATGGTTCATTCATACTAGAATTTCTTTTATATAGGTTTTTTCGGAAATTAAAATCAATCCGAAGAGTTCTAGAGTTCTACTAGGGGAGTAGAAATTTATTCTCCCCAACAAATGAGAGCAGTTAACATGATTATCAATTAAGTCCTTTATAAGCTTAACACTAAAGTACCTTTTTCTTAGATCAAGCGTTTGAATATTAAAAAGCAAACATCTAGTTGAATATGAGGGTATTTCAATAAATCAATTTAATTTGAAGACAAAAAAAATTTGTGAATCGTCTTAGAACACTTTCAATCCTTAGAGAGTAAGTTTCATAGTAAGGATACTAAATTATGCAACAATATTCTAGAGCTGACCTTACAAACGAAAAGTATAACATTTTTAAAGTGAAAATTAGTAAAAGTTCGATTAGCTTTATTAACAATATAGTCAGTATGACTTGAGAATGATAAACGTACATCTAACATCACTCCTAGATCTTTTTTAACAACTATTTTTAACGTTGTTTTTAAACATTATGTATGCACCTATTCAACTCCACCCAACATTCTTTTTGGTGGTGTTATATATTTTATTCGTATTAAATCCTCTTTCCTAATTACCTAATTACTCCTACAAAAAATTTTAACAAACTTTTAAAACTATACTAACCCTCTTCGAAGTGGATTTCTTTTTAGCGTTAAAAAATATAAAGCCAAAGCCATCAATATGCTGCTTCAGCCACCTGATAGGTAAAACTTTTTCAATTTCATAAAAGTCGGTTGTGTTATTCTTCCTTTTGTTATATTGTGGTTGTTTTTCTTTCCAGAATATTGCAGTAGTTTAATTAATCATCCCATCTTACTAGTCGTCGTAGCCTTGTGCTGCTCACATTGATGCAATTATAATCTTTTAGTGCCTGTTTACATTGTATTTTTGACAAAGCATATTTTCGTTCATCAAAATGTTCCTCGTGTTTACATTATAGAGAAAAAATTCTTTCATTTCAATCTACCCATCCCTATCTCACATCCTTAACAACCATGTATCTCTCACTCACACAAAAAAAACTCTTCCTGCTCAATCCGAAAACATTTAATGAAACTGGCGCATCGGCGTAATTTGGGTGGAATTAACCCTTCTCTTTCTTACTCACACAAAATCTACCCATCTCACTGGATGCGCTGTTCGTCAAAAATACAATGTAAACAGGCACTTATCCTTTTTGGAAATGCACTGCCATATTGCTTGCGTTCGGGTGGTAGTGAGATAGGCTATCCACCTATCCCAAAAATTTTCAGATACCTTGAGTTGTTGTTGCATCAGCTGACATCAGAAGTTTTTCAACAAGGAATTACAACAACACAAACCTATCCGGATAGGTTTGGCTTGCCCCCCGAACGCGGCCATTGAAAATGCCACAAGTTTCGTTAACTCATAAGACAGGGATGTTCAACGCTTCATTTTATACGGATGCCTTTATAATAAGTGGCGAAGTTTAAAAAATCCAGTTGAGAAGATTGAAATTGTATGATTGGGATGTTCGGATCCAGTTGTCATTTTGGTGGTTCAAGGGTAGGGGATATTATGATTTCAGCCATGGTATGGATTGACCCTGAGTCAGCACAGAAGGGTATTTTATATTTGATTGTGAAGTTCTATAAGAATCTCGCCAAGAAATCCTACCGCTTGAAGTTTTTGTGTGCCTGGTAGAGTTGTAAAAACTGCAGTCTTTTCGGTAGGTACTGCAGTTAATTGACTTAAAAGACTAATTTCATTAAGTCTTTTAACTTTAAAAAATATTTTAACTAAAATCGAGCAGTCAGCACTAAGGCCCATCACCAACTAGGCAACTTTTTGTTGCTAGCCCCAGCAACTTTTTGTTGTTCCCAATCCAATTACATTAGCTTATATAGGAAAGTGCCCACTAGGCAACTTTTAATTGCGCAACTTTTTGTTGCTCGGAGTTGCTCGCGGAACTTTTTTCCCAGCAACTTTTTGTTGCTTACTCTCGCCCACTAGGCAATTTCCGAGCAACTTTCAGCAACTTTTGGGAATTTTCCAAAATTTCTGCCAAATGAGAGGTTTTTAACCCGAAAAACTAGTTTTATTTTCATAATGAACGAATTTTGTATCGTCACTGATCCAAAATACAAGGTCAATTTAACATTTCAATTAAAAATACTAAACCCAAAAGTTGCTCGGAAATTGCCTAGTGAGCGATGGCAAGCAACTCCGAACAACTTTTAGTTGCGCAACAAAAAGTTGCCTAGTGGGCGATGGGCCTAATATTCCGACTGTGCAGTTAAAAAAAAAGTTAATTAACTTTAAGTTAATTAACTGCAGTACTTTTTAAACGTCTGTGAAGTTGGCAGGACATTTTTCGCGTAGAGTCTTGGGACCAAGACAGGAATTTGCAGTTTTTTTGCATTTTTTTTGCATTTCTATTCCGGATTTTGCAGTTCAAAAAATAGTTGGTGTAATCGCGTGACCTGCTAACTTCACTGTGAAGTGAAGTATGATTTTTTTTTTAAATGAGGACTTCAAAATTTGGAGTTAATATTTTCTTAAACTGCAAAATGAACTCCAAATTTGGAGGCCAATTTCAATGTAATAGCTTTACGGCTGCTAAAAAAAAGGGCATGACCTGCTAACTTCATAGTGAAGTCGGGGCTGAAATATGGTTTTTTTTTATTTTTTTTTAATGAGACTTAAAAATTTGGTTTTTGGCTTTTCTGGAACTGTAAATTAACTGCAAATTTTTGACCCTGATTTTAATGTGATAGCTTTACTGGTTGGTTAAAAAAAAGGCCATGACCTGCTAACTTCACAGTGAAGTTAGCAGGTCAGTATGATTTTTTTTTTAAATGAGGACTTCAAAACTTGGATTTAGGATTTTCTTGAACTGCAAAATGAACTGCAAATTTGGAGGCCAATTTCAATGTAATAGCTTTACGGGTTGCTGAAAAAAGGGCATGACCTGCTAACTTCACTGTGAAGTTAGCGGGTCACGCGATTACACCCACTATTTTTTGAACTGCAAAATCCGGAATAGAAATGCAAAAAAACTGCAAATTCCTGTCTTGGTCCCAAGACTCTACGCTAAAAATGTCCTGCCAACTTCACAGACGTACTTTTTAACTGCTTTTAGTCTTTTTAGTCGGTAAAAGTCTTTGTACTGCGATGACTTTACTTTTAGTCAGCAAGTCTTTTACCTACAGTCAATTAACTGTAAGTCTTTTAACTTAAAGTTAATTAACTTTTTTTTTAACTACCAGGAATGTTAGTACTGACTGCTGACTGCTTGTTTCGCAGTTAAAGTACTTATTTACAGTATTAACTTACATTCAATAGGTAAGTTAATTAACTGCGACTTTATTAACTGCATTACCAAAGTACTGCAGTCTTTTACAGCTCTGGTGCCTGGATATCTTAGCTAGTCTTGCCTTTACTAGCATAGAAATGTCTATAAATGAAGTGATAACTTTAATTTATTTTTGTTTCTTTGCTTGTGCGGTTTAATCGCAAAAACAAGACATATTTCTACGATTTTCCACTCTTTTTGTGTTTCAAAGGTTGTTCTAAGCGGATGGCTTAAGCGTTAGTCTTTTCAAAATTTTACTATTTTACTACTAGCAAGTTTTTGACTCGTAAAAAGGACGAACCCGAGATTTCAATCAAACTTGGTATTACGATGATAGGGAATCTGAAAAAAGTTGGCCCGCGCATCCGTCTGTCTGTCTGTACCTCAACCTACAGCCTAAACCACACCACCACCGGTGCGATATTCTTCAAACTTGGAACTTAAGATTTTTAGGTTATTCCCTAGAGGGGGAATCGAAATGGTTTGTTTAGCTTAAAAAATAACGGTACCTGCAATACATTCGTTTTAAAAACGGCTCTAACAATTTTGATAAAAAAAAATTAGTGTACAGTAGGTTTGATCTGCATTTCGCCGAAAAAAACACCAAAAACAGTTATTACCGACGGGTATCTGTTTTTTATTTTCTTTTTCTTTTTATTTTCGACTTTTCTTGTTAATTTGAGAAAAAATTTTGCTCGATATGTTCCTTAAAGTCTGAATAATATTGCATTTGCATATAAAGATTTTCAAAAAAAATAGTTTTTGGATTTAAAAAAAAAAATCCAATTTCTCTTTTTGAAAAATCTTTTTCTTTTTTTTTTAAAAACGGGTTAATGATTATTTTTTAATTATGGTTTTGGATACTGAGTTGTTTAAAATTGCATACTAAATAGTTTCTCTAAAAAATTTCAAGAAATTTTGTAAATACAAATTACTTTTAAGGAAACGATTTTTAAAAATTTTCTGCATAAATTCATATTTTTTTGAAAGACTTTTTAAAATATTTAATGTTCCTTTTAATTTTTAGTCAAACATGATATTTAAATGTCTTCTATAATTTTTGGAAAAATTAAAAATAACAACATTTACTTTCATTATCATTGACCACTTTGTAGATACGTTTTAATATGTACTCGTATAATTTTATAGGAACAGAATATTACATACTAAAATGCTAATTTTTATAAAACTTAATACAAAAAATTAAATCAGTTAAATTTGATTTACATACATTTTTTGTAGAGCTAGTAACTTTGTTGCATGTTTTCAAATTGGATTTACCTTTGGAAAATGTAATAAAATTTCATATGAATTAATGCAAAACAATTGCACCCACATTTTGTGAGTGCGTAGGTATTGCGTGTGTGCTCTTGAAAAAATAAAATATTTTTTTTCATAACCATTGATGTAAATTCTATCATTGCACACAATACTGCACAAAGATAAGCTGCACGAACAACGTAATAAATTCATCCCGAGGCACTTATTAAAGATCTGCAATCGAAAATAATATTTCTTGTGCTCAACACACGCCCATCTCATATGCATATCCAATTATTATCCATATCCTGCTCTTTGCTACTGCTTTCAAGGACGACATTCGACACAGCCACCGCATAAACTGAACAGTCATCCAGCGTCGCCGTCGTCGTTTGTTTTTAAATGCAGTTATGACCTCACACGCTCGAAAGTGTAATTTCTCATCGCGGTTCACAATTAATTCTGACTGGATAATTACTGTAAAAGGCAGCGGGTCCGCCTCACAAAACCTGACTAAAATACTCATGACCATCAGAATATCGACCAACAGCGAACTAAGAGTTTGGTAAAAATAGACACTGTAAAGGGCGTTCAACTAGGGGGCGGCGGTCAAATCTATAAGAGGTTGTTAAAGCATATGGGTAATTTTCGAAAGTTCTATTACAAAGACGAACGATATACCCAAAAAAACAAGTCGAGAAAAGAAGCCTGTCAAGATGACAGCGGGGACTATGGTTGTTGCGGATCTGGAAAGAGCACGGCAAAGACAAGACAGCAAAACTTTCTACTGTAAGGTAGAAAACTTCATTCAGCTAGGACGATGCTGGCCAATAAGAAGAAGTGCAGATAGAGTTATCAAAACTTAAGTCCTATACAAAGCTACATAGGGGGATGACCAACATTCTATTTCAAACAGCCGGAGAGCGGAGGCAGGCGGTGAAAATTTGTTTGGCTGTTTATGAGTAACTTGGTCAAAGGCTGAGATGAAATACGTGGAGCACCTGCCTGACGAGTTTTCGAATCTATATACTTGATGGCCTGTGGAGTGACAAATCGATATTTGAAAAAACTCGAAGATAAAAGAAATAATCCTTTCGCTACCATTAAATAATGCCAAGCGAAATAAAGCCAATTTTGAACAGTTTCACTTTAAAAAATATTTTGATAAATATGACCAAATTAGTGTTTTTTTTTCTCTGCCACAGCAATTCAGAAAATGTCATATTATCAAACCGTAAGGCCAGGCGCGCACATGCAACTAAACAGTTTGGTTTCGATTTTGAGCAGAATGGGTTTATATGTGAGTGCGCGCCGGTTTATGTGCGCGGACTTTCATATAATCCTATAGTACTCAAAATCGAAACCAAACTGTTTAGTTGCATGTGCGCGCCTGGCCTAACTCAACCTCTATGTTGGTGATGTGAAATAAGAACCCGACGAAAAAAAAAAGCCAAAATTAAAAAAAATATTTTATCTTTTTTAATTCGGAAATTTTCGATTTAGCATTATTTCGCTTTAAAAAAACGAAATAAGGTCAATTTTGCGTTATTTCGTTTCCATGCTACCACCCAAGGTACTGTTGTTAAATGTCGTTTTTGATTGGATTTTTGAAAACAGATGTGCAGATTTTTCTCATGCAGCGAAATAAGAAATAGAGATATCGTGCAGCGAAGGCTGCATGCAGAGCCTGGAATATGTCAGCCCTCATAAGAACCTGTGTAAATGCGCTTATATTTAGCCTTATCATCGTACCCGATCGGAACGAAATTTTCTCCGATTTCTATGTGAAATGTACGAATTTTGTATTATTGTAGCCGTTCCGATAGGCCAATCGGACAGATCTACGAAAAAAAATTAATGTGCGTTGAAAATGTCAAATTCATGCGTTGAATGCCGATGAAATGTCAAAATGGCAGCAACGCATCACGAATTCACGCGATGTGTTAAGATATTTACTTACCAAATTCCCCGACAGAAAATTAGAAGTAGAAATTTTCCCGTAACCATAAGATACCATTCGTATACCATGAACAGAAAAAATCCTCTGATCGGAAGTTTTCTCCGATCGTACATTTCTCCGAACGGATACGATAATAGGGCCGATTACCTTCAATTTATGTACTTTAATTTGGAATGGTTTGTAGGATAACGTAGTCGAGCTTTTACTTCATGTACTTTTTTAAAGTGATGGTGGCAGGGGCTCTATTGAATATTATGTCTGGTTTTTTTTAGGTTTTTGTGGATAGAAGTTTGAAGATCTTGTTTGGTAGATGCATTAATAGGTGCCCAGTGTTGCCAATTCAATAAAAAAAATATCATGATATAAAAAAATATCATGATATTATAAAAAAAAATCATGAGATTGAATATTTTTTAAACAACCTTAAAAATTAGAAAAAAAATAACTAATTACTCAAAAAACTAACGGTCATATTATCCATTGAATAATTGAAATCCAAAAATTAGATCCAAGTTTATATTATTTACTCGATAAATCCGCAGTTAAATACAATCTTTTAAATCAAGATTTAATTGAACTTAAACTGCTTTCCGGAGGATAGTTGAAGAACTTACATCCACATTTTAACTCAATCTATATTCGTCACAAGGTTCAAGTGTTTTTAAATTTTTGCGCTCCAAAAAAAAGTTTTTACCTGATAAAATAAAAATAAATAAATTCCAAAGTAAGAAAAAGTGGAAAATATGGCCATGGATTTAAATTTTCGGATGGAATGAATCCGGTTTGATTTAAAATTCACTTAAATCCACTTTAAATCCAATGTGAATGAATAATATGACCGTAAGGGTTAAATTTCACTTTATTTGGGAATCAAACTCTTTAACTCTTTATTTTTACAGAAAAATAAATTGAAAAGTAACAAACCCCTTTCTTCTCAAGGAAATCCTTAAAAAATATCCATGTTTAGGTTGCTGTCACCAGTGACAAAAATACCTGAAGGTTTTTATATTAAGAAAACTTTGCGTGACGGTTTAAGGTTTTCAAAGACATGCTTGTGACTAAATCCATCTTTTAAATCATTTAATCGTTTACCCAGTTTACTTCCTATTTAACTAAAAGCTTCATTTTAAATTATTTAAAATTAATTACGTAAAAGGTTTTAAGTTTCCAGAAGCATTTTTTCTTCCATTCCTAAAAAACTATAAATTTTGTTATTAGGTCAAATATTATTATAAAATATTCTTATTTACCTTATTTAATTACTTAAAAATTTAAAAAAAGATTTGTTTTGCTTTGAGCCAATCATTTTTACTCGCAAAACAAAAATGAAAGCAAAAAATCATGAAATTTTCAACTAATTCATGATATCATGAGTTAAGGGTCAAAATTCATGAAAATCATGATAAATCATGAGATTCGGCAACACTGCAGGTGCCTCTTTTGCAGAAATTGCGGCTTTGTCAGCTTTCTCATTACCACGAATATTAACGTGTCCGATGCTCACGTTTTCTGTAACCCTCACATAGCAAAAATCAGTCGAGAAACGGTGAAATATGGAACAAAACTCATAATTTGTTTCAGTTCTCATCGTTTCTCGACAAATTTTATCGAGGCACACGTCAACTTTATTCTGTTTGGCATCATAATAATCTTGTTTCTTATTGCAGAAACTAGGCGGCGAATAGGAGCATCAACGCTCACCCTACCTAACCAATCACAAACATACTTGCCGAAGCAGGCCTTCCATCAGTCGAAGAATGTTTTGAGCAAATAAAAATAACATCAAAGTTAATAGCGAAGTTGTTTTTTTTTTATACTCAGTTATTCTGAGTATTTACTCATAAATGTAAAAAACGTCTACAATAAGCATAATGGAAACTCAAAATAAAAAAGTTACAAAACAATGTCAGCCATATTAATAAAAAAGGCTAATTCCACCCTTATTCCACGAATAAGATTTAAGCTATGGATTAAAATTTTCCATTAATAAAAATAAAATGATCGTGGGATAGCAATGTGACGTTTACTGAAAATCCCTGAAGAAAATCTACTACAATAAGTAAGATGCCTGTTTGGTAACTTGAAATTTTCACAAAGTTTCGCACACTCCGTATGGGTTCTGACAGCGAATGATAATCTGTAAAAAAAAAAAAAAAAAAAAAACAACAAAATAAATCTCAAGTTACCAAACACACCTAAGAATTCTCTTGTATATACATATCTGTCAAAATTATTATCATTTTTCAATAATAATTGTTTGTGTTGTGTCTGTTGATTTTGTTTTGTTCTTATTTTAAAATTTAAAACCATGCTAAGGGTATTCATGCAAAGTCGTAAAACACTACATAAATTTATCTTTTGGATAAGTTTATCTTTTGGTAAATGAACTGTCAAATTTTGTATGGGAAATGGTTTACGCAAATTGGATAAAATTATCTAAGGATTTTGCTGCGGAAACTTATACAAATTTATTTGGATAGATTTATACGAAACGAACGTCATTGTGACTTTTAGAATTAGACGTGTTCAGATATATGATACATATGATGTCTCAGAAAACTTAAAAAAAACTCTGACCGTGCTCTGTAACTATTGCATCGCGATTAGTTAGCGATACAAGTTGTGAACTAAAACGTACTTTATAGACAAAAATATTTATAAATTAAAACAAACAATACGAATATATCGCATAGCAATATTTCGCATTAATAGTCAGAAGTTATCAGAAGCAGATGTCATAAACCAATAAAAAGTAGAATGAGCCATAATTCACTCTTTCTCTTTTCTTCGTCCTTGTCTCAATAAATTTCAGTTTAAATTCCGTGAGGTGCATTTGGGGCGCTCTTCACTTCCGAAAGAAAAAGTTAGTGAAAATCAAGAAACCGACATTATGGGTGCGCCATATGATTTTTTGTATTCTCTCATTTTCGTTCTACCACTGCCTCAAGCGACTATTATCGCCATATTATTCAGTCGTTTAATCCAGATTAAAACTTTAATCCATTTGGATTAAAAGCTCATTTTAATCCAGGACTGAATAATATGGCGGTAAAAGTTCATTTTAATCCAAGACTTAATAATATGGCGGTTATAGTGCTACCTTAAAACGCGACTCGTGTATCTATGTATTTAACATTTTTGTATCATTCCGAAAAAAAATGTCTGCGAATTCGCGTTGGTTAGGGAGAGGTTCTCCATTTAAAAATAACTTCGAAATCTGAACAAGTCTAATGTGTCACACATTTGACGTTTAACGAACAGCTGATTCAATTACGCAGCATTTATCCAATTGAATAAAAAGGACGTTCATGCAAACTTTTGCCTAAACTTATCTTTTTACACAATTGGTAAACTTATCTCGTTGCATGAATACCCTTGCTATGAGTTTTCTCTTATAATCCTTAAAAAAACCTATATTTTGGATTTATACGGTTCTGTATGCTTTACTTTTTCGTGTCGTTGTTGGCTGATTGCGATAAATAGGTGTATAAGACATTATTTTTAATTCCAAATTAAATTTGCAATCTTATTTCAGAAAAAATTCACACATCTGGTTCTTATTCCTTCGCAAAACCACCTTCCTCGGTGGTTTTCTTTAGTGAACGTCACTTAGTAGAAGTTTTGTTTTATTGATAACATTTTTTACCTAGTCCACGGAATAAAGTCTAAACCTTCGCTATTCCACGTTTATTAATTTCGCTGTGTTGTATGTTTTATCTCGATAAAACATTTTAACGCCTTATAACTTTTGATCAGAACAAATTTAAGAACATACCTACTCTTTTGGTGAAATTAATAGAATGAGACTTTAATCCGTACCTGACATCCACAATCTCCTAAATCAAAACGCACATCCTTCCATAACAGTTACTTTTTCATAATTTTTTCTCCGTTGGTATACATTACTATAGGTATTTATTTTTTGTTTCAAATACATATTATTAAAAAAAAAAAAAAAAGGTAGATATATGTACTGTACATTGTGCATATGTATGTAGGTACATCCAATTTTAAATTTAAATTCATAACTGGAACACGCATTGTATACACATTTTTTATTGTGTTCTGGTTTTGTTAAATCCTTTAAGTCCCTCATAAAAGAAAGGTTGGTGCAGGCACACCAAACAGTGCACAGAGAGAGGTAAATTATTCAGAACTTTAACCGCAACCCCATCTTTCAGATTTCGTTTAAAAGCCATGGAAATGAGTTTTGTGGGATATGTTTGTGTGGGTTGTTTTGTGTGGCTTTATATTTGCAACTCTCACCACTTTTGCAGTTTGTTGCCACTTGCTACCATGCAAAACCTTTAACAATATTCATAATGCGTTGTGACGGCTATTGCATTTGTGTAGACTCGTAATTAGAAACCACCATCACTTCTTCGTGGTTGTTGCTTCATTTCTCATTCTATTTGTTCCTGTTGCATTTCCGGGCCTGGTTTTTCTTTCTTTTCTGGAGAAGGGGTTCAGTTGAATCCTTGCACATAAAGTTGGTTGTAAAAAGGAACACCCTAGATACAAGATACGCGCATAATATAAACACATAAAGCACTAACCCTCTGCACTGTGGAACTTTAACGCTTTTTCACTTTGCAGTTTTTGTTGCTTTTCCGCTTTGTCACTTACACTTTGCCACTTAGCCTCTTTGAAGCTTGGGATCCGCATGGGTGGACGGCACTGGCAGTCACAATCACAAAAACTGAATTTATCTGGTTGATGATTGCGTTCTTTATTAAGCAGAGGATATAGAGTTTTAATAAATTTTATAGTTTTTAAATTTTATTTTTGTTTTAACGCCTTCCTTCTGAATTCCTCACACGCATGCCTTGCTTGATTGGGAACTCTGCTTTCTCTTCTGAATTGATTAAGATGATTTCTGAGATTCAGAATCAACTAATTCAGTATGTGTAGGCTGATATCACATTTGATAGATGATAGCTAAAGAATTTGTGGTTTATACCGGCTTCATATGAATGATGCATCCAGCGCATCATAAATGTGTAAATTGAGTCCTCAGTATGGCCACTGAGTTTAAGTTACTGGAAAAGGATTCTAAATTGTAAATAAACCAAGTCATCTATTAATAAATAACTAAGACGAAGAGGGATGCAAATATTTCAGATGACGAAGGAAATACAAATACACTTATGGTCATGCATGATTAAAGCGTTGATGACTTTTATTGTGTCTGCAAGATTTTTGATACTTTCTAATCAATTAAATAATAAAATTGTGACACACCTTAGGTGAATCATCAATAAAATATTTCTAATGCTATAAATTGTTATACACCACGGTCTAGTTGCTTTTGATAACTAGGCAACCGTTGAATGTCATTATTTATAGATTAAAATTAATCTATTGAAAATCGGTTTCAATAAGTACCTTCCTCTTACCATCATCCATTAAAATACTATAAATAAAATTTAATCTTCTGTTGACTACGATTAAGGATGGCTTCTTTTGCTTAATACATTTTAGTTCAATGCATCCCAGTTGAGTGTGCAATTTTATCAAATTTTATGATCTTGTTTACTGCCTGGCCAAGTGACTATTGTAATAATGTTTCATCCCAGGAAGAGGAACAGACACCCGTACATATATACCTTAGCGTTAATATGATATTAGCAGGCATTATACATTATAGCATAATTTAATTTTAATCGATGTGCCTTAGTGTAACAAGCGTAGGAATGGGTTGGCTAACTAACAGCATTTCAAAATATCGTTTTGATATTTGGCAATTACAAAATCAAATGATATTTTGAACATAGTCAGATCTGATGATTAAAACACGAAGACGACTCTAGCCATCGCAAAGAATGAAATATTGGCGTAATGTCACCCAAATTTTTGTCCTCCACAGACGCAGCACTTATAGGGTAAACGACACAAAAAAATCAAAATATTTTGATTTTTTGACAACGTGTTTGACATAGAAATCGGTGCAGACACCACCGCATTTGTTTACCAAAAAAAAAAAAAAACGGCTTCGAAAGTTAAAGTTAATACGACATAAAAATCCGCAATTCTGAGCACAACATAACAATTACTTTTGTTCGTTTTCTTCTCAAAAATGCAAATTTTAGTCCAAAGTGCTGCCAAAGTTCATTAAAAAATAAAAAAATAGATTAAATCTGGTAGAAATAGGTAATTTTTGGAAGCAAATAAACCTATTGCTTGTATTCGCTATTTTTTCGTACCACTTAAGTATAAGTACTCATCCGACAGTTATAATTCTAAGTAGGTACCTTGAATCCATTTCAAAAGTGTACCTACTATTCCAGGCGAAGCCGTTAATTTTTGTATTTAAATTAATTTTTGTTTGAATCAAATCATTTCCATATGGAAGCCCTGATTTAAGGGCCTATGGTAATGATACATAATGTAAAATGTAACCTAAGGAAATTAATGCTCCGAGAAATGTTTTGTCTCTGAAGCAATTAAAAGCTATGCGACTGACGCTGTTTACTTACGGTATACTAATTATGTATATCTTCGATTTTATGACAGTGAAGTTTAGAAAAAAGAAGTCAAGAAAGGACATTCACCTAAAAAAAAGTTTTTATTGAGGTATTTTAATTAAAATTGTGTTTTTATATTTTGAAATAGAAGAAGACAAGAATCTTTTTGAAAAAGAACAAGAGTTAAATAGTTCAAGATTTTGAGAATTTTTTACCTGAAATATGATGCATAGATGGTTGATATACATATTTATCTATCTGGAGGATAATCATAATATCACCATAAAAAGAAAATATAATAAATGGCTTACCTTATATAAAAGTTAGTGGTGTGGTCTCCATGTTGTGTTTATTATTTGATGGAAATAAAAATAAAATTAAGATTAAAATTTTTTAAATTTAAAGATTTTTAAGTTACGTCCGAGACGTCACCGAAACCCATTTTTTTTCACCTCCCACATTCCCCTTAGCCTAACGGCACATAATTGAAAACATAACAGGTTCCCACCATTTTTGCTTACACAGAAAAATGAATCCCAAACGGATACACCCCCTTTCCCCTTCTGCCGACAACTTAACACTCGTATTTCATTTTATTTAAATGAAATACGAATACTTCATTAACAAGTGCAGCATTCCTTTCCCACGGGAAACACCTCGCACAATACCTGTGGAGTGTTAAAACTCTCAAATTTATTATTTAAAAGTAATGAACCGATGTTGTAGTCGAAATTTATAAAATGAATTAAAAACAACTTCCTTTATTGACTACAAAATTTAAAAAAATTACAATAAAACACGAAATTTAACTTTTAATTAATCGTTTTTTTTTTTTTTTTTTTTTTTTTTTATTTGTAAAATTTAAAAATCGAATGCATTTCGAACTGACATGCAGCTCATCATCAGCGAAACCTCGTTTAAGGGTATGTGTCCCTTGAAAAAATAGGTTGGAGTTCTGCGCTAATCGGTATAGCGTTCACAATTTTGCGAATATTTTAATGAAACAAACGGTCATCGATTGGAAATAAGTTAAGTAAAATATTTGTGTGGCTTTAAAAAAAAATAAAAAATATTTTAAACCTTAAAACCGCCATACAGATAGAAAAATCATAAAATTTAGTACGATGCTTACAAAAATGGATGAGAAATTGGGTAAAAATAACTTCCTTATTTTTTTTTTATTTTTTTTCTGGAGAAAATTGATCTCAAAACTAAGCAATACCTTTTTTTTCTTTTTATTAGTTTATTTATTCACCCAAAAAAAATGCACAAAACTATGAAAAATAAAGGAAATTCGTGATATTTTATGAATGAATAATTTGATAAAACTTTTGAAGTATATTAGGTAAGCAAGTCAAATAAACGTTTTTACAAAGCTTATATGTATATGCAGTTACCTTAATTTTTATTTTATTTTTTTAATTTTTTTACAGTTACTTTTTAGAGACAAAAATAGAAAAGATACTCCTTTTTCTTCAATTATTTTGCGCGATTGCCTGGGAAATTGAATGTTATATTTTTTAAATTTTCTAAATGTTTTTTAAATCAAAGTATCATGTGTTCTGAACTAAATAGTACCTTTGAAAAAAAAATATTTGCCTTACAACATGCTTGAAAACGCAATGCAATATGACATTATTTGTAATGCCGTTGTAATGCAAGGACAGCCAATACAATTACCACATAATTTTTTTATTTTTTTTTTGGTATTTTTTTTATTAGATTTAAAAAACAAAATCGTATTTTCTTTCATGGTTTTTTTTATTTCTAATTTTGGAAAAGTTGTCAATTTTGCAGTTTTTTACTGGAAAAACATCTTTGCTCACGCACACAAAGAAATTTGGTTCAAAAGAAATCCACTGGGTTGTGCATGCATTCTCTTTTCCCCAATTCTCTTTTTCCTTACAAGAGAAGTTCCGTATTGACTCTTTACACCTTATTTTTTTTTTATAGAAAGCATACATACATAGTAATCCTGTTCATCATTTGGATGTCAAGTGATCTTTTTCTAGGTAAAAGAAAAAGAAGAAGGTTATTATGTATGTGTATGCCAGTCTTTTTGTTGTCAAGGGGTAGACGTGGTGGAAGTTGGTGTTCACTTTGCGCGGGCGCGGTGGGATCTTTCTAGGAGATTTGGTTGAGTTTTGTGTACCTTGTACGTACATACATAAGGTATGTATTTTTTTTTTGTTGGCTCATCGTTGGAATGGAAGTTTTTTTCTGCTTCTTTTGCAAAAGGGAATCTATGATATTGCGTATAATAGTCATGCACTGTTTGTTGTTTTTTTCTTTTGTTCTTATAGGTAATGTCATGTTGAAATGTTTAGAATCGTTGCCGAAAGATTGTTTTGATTTAATTTTGCGACGACGAACAATCATACCCATTTTTCAAGATTTTCGTGTAATTTTTTGATGAAAACTTTTTAAACTATTGTGAGGGTTGTGTAGGATGTAGAATATTGGTTGAGATGTCAATTTAAACGTTAGCTTTCTAAGGTGCTGGTAAAAGAAATATTTAATTTATAGATGCATCCAGTAAAAAGTTGTGAGGGCATGGAAAAAAAGCATTAATTTTGTAAATATCTGGAGTTGGGGTTGTTGAAAAAATTTAAAATTTTTAAAATATTTATAAATTAACAATCTCTATTAGCTGTAGAAATTTTAGATTTTTAGATTTACCCATAAAAATATAAAAAATCATAAACCACAAAAAAATGGGTAAAAAAATGTGTCATCTTCAAAAATCAAAAAGTGGGTGAAAAAAAATTCCTAGCAAAAATTCCTGAATAATGGGTAATTTTTTTTTTCATTATCTTTCTAATGTTGTAAAATTTGTTTCTCTATCTGATACCCCCGATTTATAGCGAATTATTTGTCAAAGACGTATTATTCAAAAGTCAACTTTTAACATTTTATAACTCACTTCGCAGATTTTTTAGAATTTTTTTTTAAATTTAAAAGTTTCTTCTATTTTAAAGATCTATCAATTAAAATAAGAATTGACGTTCTAACCTCTCCCGTTTAGAAAGTAGTTTTTCCACCTTTAATAAAAAAAAAACCCATTTTACCGTGTCTATTGCATTTTCTAATGAAAATCCTTAAAATCGCGTTAAATTAATTTTAGTGCCTCCGCTGTTGAACTAATCTTAAAACATTGTTCAGCATTATTGTAGACCAAGATTTTTGCAATGAATATATAGTAAGAGTTTTTCAAAATTCTCAAATTTTTCATCAACTTTTGAATTTAAAATGATAAGAATCGTATTGATTTCAGACTAAATCAGCTTTTTGATATGATTTTTTTTACGATTTTGAAATAATTTTTATACAGAAATTTAGCTTGACATTTTATCTTTTCATATTTGTTTTTTTCAAGAAGATCCGATAATTATTAGCGAAGTTATTAGCCTAATAAGATGGCCTAATCGAAAATTTTATATCATTTTTATAATTTAAAATACTTTTTTGGTCATTAAACCAATTAAAGGGCCCCTACAGCCTCTCCTGTCGAATTTACCCCTATATAACCACTGACATTTTTGTAGATGAGAAATGGGGCTATAACTTTGTAGAATATTGTTTTTCGATATTTCGAAATTTTTTATCATGTTTTGCATTTTGAAAAATGAAAATCGATTTGATGACGGCTTTCCGACCCCTTTTCGTATAGAATGCTTCCCTTTCACGCAATAATTTTTTCACACAATTAAAGCTTGACATTTCATGATTCTTTTAAGACCTTAACCTAATCGATCGGACGTATAGTATAGAAGTTATGAATTTTTTAATCGAACAATATCAATTGATTTTTGTGATTTTCATAAAATAACTGTCATCTCCCACTGGTCGATGGTGGTTGACAATGAACGAAACAGGCAATTTTAATGCATTTTAATCGATTTCTTGATTGGCTTTTAATTAAGATTGTGAAGCTTCTAGAGGTCGTACAGATTCAAATGAGGTATCAAAATTTTTGTCGTTAAACGGACATGCGATTTAAAGAAAAACTAAAATAATCGGTGCACTCAGCGATAAGTAATTAACGAATTTATTCAAGAAGTCAATATTTACCGCTATTTCTGTCTAACGATATTAAAAAAATAAAATTTAAATGCAAATCGATTAAGATTAATAAATCCTATCATATGTGAAAATTTCAACTCCCTACTCTTACTCTATAAAAAGATAATCGAAAAAAACCTTAAAAAATTGATTTGCTCATTTTTTTAAACTCAAATATCTCAGCTTAACGGCACTTTAGAAATTTTAAATTTTCCAAAAATATCAAAATCTATAAGTTCTATAGGATCCAAAAATTTCAATTTTTTAGATACATCCATTAAAAAGATACAAAATAAAAACCATCAAAAAATAAGCCGAAAAAATTGTGTCTTTTCAAAAATTCCCAACGCCCACAATACCACGCCCACAAAAAATCCCTGATACATGGATAACCTTTTTTTTTATCTTCTTTCAATCGCCGTAATCCTCAAATCAATCAAACAATCTCCTGATTTATTAGAATTATTTTGTCAAACATCAATTTTTGCATTTTTGAGTTTCAAACAACTTTATTTCCGAAAATAATTTTTCTAAAATTTTTTCCTAAAATATGTCAATCTAATTTTTAAAAAATCTATCAAACACAAAAAAGATGAAATCTCTATCTCATTCCGTTTAGAAAATAGAAAACCGACTTTACTCTACATTTACCCCTATTTACCCTATTAATTTTGAGAATTTCAAAAAATCCCTTCTTAGTGGAGCTCTACATATATAAGGCTATTTAAAAAATTTTTATATATATATATATCTATAACACAAAAACCTGTAGAATGATGAGTAAAAATTATGAATGAGTCAGTCAGTGAGTGGCCAACACTTTACTCTATAATATAGTAAAGTAAATAAATTAAAATTTTAGATAATTATAATACATATTCACACATCACACCATATCCATAAGAAAAAAACAAATCCATCCATACCTACCTATCTGGTCAGAATATTGTTTTATTTATTTTCTCTAAATTGAATGTCTGGCACTTGTATTTACATACATAAATAAGTAGGTACATTTGCTTCGTCTGCGCTTACTCGCTCGCTACCTGTTTTTTTCCTTTCTTTTGCTTGAGCGTGCCTGTGCGTGATTGTCTGCTCTCTGCAACATCGTTTGCGATTAAAAAAGAGTACAAGAGTAGGTATAATTAAAATTCGAACGCCGAATTTGGTGAAGAGAGCTTACTAACACATTCAAATTCATTTACATGAAATTTGAGTTGGCTGGTCGGGTACACCTACCCTTAACACTAAAACAAAATTACAAGAAAAAAACCCAAAATATGAGTACATAACAAATTTAGAAAACAAATACAAACATTGCAATTGAAAGTTAACGTTACATTAATTGATATCTTTAAATTAAAGAGAATAAGGGAGATAGAATGTTCCCATTATCACTATTCATTACATTATTCTTAGCTTTGTAAATTAAAAGAGACTCAAATGCATCAAGCTTTTTTTCATTTTGCACGCTCTTTAATAAACGGACGCTCTCTTCAAATGTGCCGATGTGATGTGGGGGTTCGTTCTCGTCACACGACGCGAAGACATGGGCAGCAACTGACGATCGATTGAGTTGCTTGTGCTTGATGCAGCTGATGTGTTCTTTGAATCTCGTTTTTATACTCCGCTTCGTCTGGCCTATATATTTTTTGTTGCAATCTCTGCAGCTAATTTCATATATACCACTTTTTTCACTTGTTGGTGTAATATCTTTGGTTGAACCGAGAATGTTTTTCAGCTTGCCGTTGTTGTTGTAGGCTATGTGTATATTTTCTTTCTCAAGGATCTTTCGTAGTTGATTTGTGATTGCTGGTATGTAAGAAAATGATATACGAAACTTTGTGGCGGAATAATTTTGGCTAAACAGTGTGGACATTTCATTTTTCCTTATTCGATTTGATTGTTTTCTCACAATGTTTTCTACAACCGTCTTTTCAAATCCATTAACATCAGCTAAATGTACAATGAAATCGAATTCTTTTTTGAAATTACCAACTGAAAGTGGTAGTTTGCACAATCTATGTGCCATTGAATGAAACGCTGCTATTTTGTGTTGGTACGAGCAAAAAGAGTCTTTCGTGATGTAGCGATCAGTTGATGTAGTTTTCCTGAACACATCGAATTCCAATTTGTTGTTGCGCTTCTTACATAAAACGTCTAAAAACGGGATGGAATTTTGGTCGTCTTCTTCCTCATACGTAAACTTGATTGTATCATACCTGTTGTTTAGTATGTTCAGAGTTTCATTAATTTTATTCTTTTTTATGACACTGAAAACATCATCAACATATCTAAGCCATATTCTAGGTAAAAGGTCCTCTTTTTTTAAATCTGTCTCGAATTTGGACATGAAGGCTTCGGCTATAGATTTAAAAAAAGAGGACCTGAGGGCCACTCCTACCACTTAAAAAAATAACCCAGACTACACGATTTATTTCATTTATTTTATGATTTTAAAACCCCATTTACATGAGAGCCACCAACGAATGACGAATTATTGAATAAATGGGATTTTAAAACATTTAAAAGCCTAAATTCTTCACAAAATTTAAATAAAATGACAGAAATGTAAGCTAGACTAATTTTGTAATACTAAAATTTTCATTTTGATTACTAAATCAAGATACATTTGAGAAAGAAATTGGTTGTCGCGAACGATCGCAATTCGCTGTTTTCTCTAATTTATCTTCTATTAGTAATTAAAACTGAAAATTTTAGTATGTAAACATGAATCTAATTTACTTTTCTATTATTTTATTTAGATTTTGTGAAGAATTTAGATTATTAAAGTTTTAAAATCCCATCTATTCATAAATTCGTCATTCGCTGGTCGCTCTCATATGAATGGGGCTTAAGTCTTCGTTGACTGGACTATAGATCCGAAACGCGTCGCTTTTTGAAAATAATAATATATGTCCCCATACAATTTGATTGAAAACTACACATACGTCCATTATTATTTCAAGACATCAACAATAAGTCCCATGTATCATATTTGATACACAAAATTTGTTTTTTCTCGTGCCACATACGTCCATGTATCATTTTTGATACATGAACAGAATTCGGCTTCACTGTCCCCATAAAAAATTATTTTAAAAAGCCCATACGTCCAGTACTTTTTTTTCAAAAACAACATTATTATTTCGTAAGATTCATCATAGAAGGGGTTGGTTGCATACAAATTTGGTCACTGTTGTAAAAAAAAGGTTTTAGTTTTGTGTTCATTTTTGATACATGGACGTATGCTTACTAATTTTGTGTATCAAATATGATACATGGGACGTATGGGTGATTATCAGTTTGTATGGGGTCAGTGAAATTAACAAATTCCAATGTAAAAGTTAACTTATTATATGTATTATTATTTTACCCCCCACCTTAACCTCGTGGCAAGTGCCAAGAGAGAGCACAGAAGACTTACAAAATTGATTTTTCATGTAAGAAAATTATTGGCTAACTTTCGTTCGTTGTACCTATACTCTTTCCGAAATATTAGGTGCACATAGGAATGTTTCAAGTTTCAAGTTTATTTATAATGTGGCTGTGTACAGTAAGATAAATCTTATAACGTACAATTCTCGTAATATTAAGTTAAATATAAAGTAGAATAGTAAAAAATCATAATAATAATTCAAAAAATTTATACAAATTCAAAAATAAAACAAAAAATAAGCGTATTATTTTAAAAAGAAAAATAAGACTCTAATAATATAAATTGTAAAAAAGGAGGAAGAAAAAGATAGAGGTAGAAAGATAAGGAAAAGAGCAAAGAAGTTTTAGAAGGAAGAAAAATGAATTTTTAAGCGGATACTGAATTCTTTAAGGTTTTCGGTCTGTTTAATTTGAGTTGGGAATGCGTGGTTAAATTTTATGGTCGACTTGAAATAAAAACTTACAACCCTTAACAATACCGTATAAATAAATAAATAAATTTTATGGCACAACAGCTCATGAAGAACTAGGGCCTAGTGACTTACAACTCTCAACCATTCCTGTGTGCGTGTCTGCAGGAATGGAGGGGACCTACAGTTTATTGCCGAATCCGAACGGCTAACGAGCGGCACTTTTCTGTGACAGGAGATACTCTTGGAGGATTTGTCAATTCCTCGCAAGAGCTCGCAAGAGGCAGTAGCCGTTTTTCTTTTAAATAAATAGGTGACGAGGCTGGGGATCGAACCTTAGACCTTCGGCATGACAGTCCATCGCACTAACCATCACGCCACGGCTACTACAACAATACCGTATAAGGATTTATAAAATGTGCACTGTCGATAGCTATACGTCTACCAAATATATTTGGGATCAAGTTCGGCAAAGGAAGGTCTGGATAAGCCAGGATCTGTTCTGGTGAGATTATGTGATTACGCTGATAATTATTATAATAGTGTACCATTGGCAATTTATTTGAAATATCGAAACGTGGTAAAATTTCAGTTGACCTTTTATTTCGTTTTGCAGTCATAAGTGTAAAATGAATACCTAATTATTAGAGAAGACCCAATCTCAATGTTGCAAGTACAAGAAATGCTCATAAAAACATCTCAAAAAACGTTAAATTATTTATATGTCATTTATGTCAGCCTTACCTTATGTATATGTATTGAACATATGTATATGTACATAAACAAAAGTTTTTTACTTATTATAAATAATGTTTTACCTACTTTGCAAAATAAAATATGTTCATAAAAAACTAAGGATTTACTTGTGTAAAAAGTTATTTTACCGAAACATTTTTCCAATTTTTTTTTAAGTTTCGTAAAGTATAAGATGTTACCTGCATGCCTATATAAAAATTATCATATTTAATTAAGTTTTAAGGCAATTTTGGTGTTATAAAGATTATACATGTTTTTGTATCAAAAATGATACATGGACGTAGGCGGCATGAGAAAAAAATATTTTTTTGTATCAAAAATGATACATGAGACTTATTGTTGATGTATTTTATCTCTAAAACAAAATTGTGGACGTATGAATGTTTCCATACCAATTTGTATGGGGACAGTGAAGCCGAATTCCAAAATGTATCAACTGTGATACATGGACGTAGCCGGCACGAGAAAAAATTAAATTTGTGTATCAAATATGATACATGGGACAGTTAAGGTGTTAAATCCAACTAGTATCGTCCTGTGGCCGAAACTTGGCCAGCAAAAACTGACACACTTAAGTATATTCTGCACATCTCCGCAGCTGTGGCTTTCCAACCATATAAAATTTATCGAAATCAGTCAAATACTTTTTGAGAAAATGTCACCACAAAATGTATTCAAGACTATTTATATATATAGATTAAATAAAAATCTATAAATTTTTAAACTTTTAATTTTTATTTTATTTTTGTTTTCATCTAATTTGAAAGTTTTTAACATCACTCAAATAATTTGGGATGACCGAAATATTTGAAGTGGTTTTTTAGTGAGTAATAATCAGGTTTTCTATTTGTAACTTCATCAGATTTCAATTTGAATTTTTGATTGTATTGATTTAGATATGTAATAGTGTTATAGATTTATGTAGGGTACCGGGGCTCCCGGTGAATATGTTTCTGTTTTTTTTTATTCGTTGACAGATGCCGTATCCGCTGCCGTAAAATTCTCAATTTTCCCATATTTAGATTTTTAGGTGTTAACCTACACATCGAAAACTTTTTCCATTTAATTTTTTTTGGGTTATTTCAAAAAAAAATATAGATCTTAATCATCATAAAGGCTCTCCCAAACCACCGCCAAACATTTGGAGCGAATATTCAACGAGACGGCCGAAGAATATTTGAACATTATAGCATCGCGCCACTATCATCTCTCATTATCCCAATTTAAATCTCCCTTATCTATTTTAAATTTAAAAAAATTCATTTTTGTTTACCCAATGGAACGCAAAAATGGTAAAAATTGACTTTTTGACATACCCAACAAATTGAATAATAAGGAAAGCCGCATTTAAGTAGCGTTAATGGCGCCCGAGAATTGTTTTGTCGTAAACGCCAAAATGCACTTTTTTAAAGTGGGTATGCAGTACTATGTTTTCGAAGGTCCTCTTTCCATTTCTGTGATCAAATTTCGCCTATCAATTACTGTTATGGAGATACTCAGTATGCATTTTATCGTATATCCACATAATATCCCATCCCTTAGTTTTGTTTTGTCGTATACGCCACATTTTGGCATATACGACAAAATATCAATATATTTTTGGTGTATTTTTTGTTTAACTCTGTTTTGTCGTACGTGTATAGGCTTAACAGACAACGCCCAAGTTTTTCTAAGAAGAACTGACGTAAAACAGCAAAAAAATAGTAAAACACAGCGATAATACTTACAATGTCATGCTATACCTTTTTGGAAAGCCAGATATCTGTATATGTTAGTGAATAAAATTGCATGAAACTTGCATGAAAAACTTGCATGCAACTTGCATGAAAAACTTGCATGCAATTTGCATGAAAAACTTGCATGCAACTTGCATGAAAAACTTGCATGCAACTTGCATGAAAAACTTGCATGAAAAACTTGCATGAAAAACTTGCATGAAAAACTTTCATGAAAAACTTGCATGCAACTTGCATGAAAAACTTGCATGCAACTTGCATAAAAAACTTGCATGCAACTTGCATGAAAAACTTGCATGCAACTTGCATGAAAAACTTGCATGCAACTTGCATGAAAAACTTGCATGCGACTTGCATGAAAAACTTGCATGCAACTTGCATGAAAAACTTGCATGCAACTTGCATTAAAAACATGCATGAAAAACTTGCATGCAACTTGCATGAAAAACTTGCATGCAACTTGCATGAAAAACTTGCATGCAACTTGCATGAAAAACTTGCATGCAACTTGCATGAAAAACTTGCATGCAACTTGCATGAAAAGCTTGCATGCAACTTGCATGAAAAACTTGCATGCAACTTGCATGAAAAACTTGCATGCAACTTGCATGAAAAACTTGCATGCAACTTGCATGAAAAACTTGCATGCAACTTGCATAAAAAACTTGCATGCAACTTGCATGAAAAACTTGCATGCAACTTGCATGAAAAACTTACATGCAACTTGCATGAAAAACTTGCATGCAACTTGCATGAAAAACTTACATGAAAAACTTGCATGCAACTTGCATGAAAAACTTGCATGAAAAACTTGCATGCAACTTGCATGAAAAACTTGCAACCAACTTGCATGAAAAACCTGCATGCAACTTGCATGAAAAACTTGCATGCAACTTGCATGAAAACTTTGCATGAAAAACTTGCATGCAACTTGCATGCAAAACTTGCATGCAACTTGCATGGAAAACTTGCATGCAACTTGCATGAAAAACTTGCATGCAACTTGCATGAAAAACTTGCATGCAACTTGCATGAAAAACCTGCCTGCAACTTGCATGAAAAACTTGCATGCAACTTGCATGAAAACTTTGCATGAAAAACTTGCATGCAACTTCCATGAAAAACTTGCATGCAACTTGCATGAAAAACTTGCATGCAACTTGCATGAAAAACTTGCATGCAACTTGCATGAAAAACTTGCATGCAACTTGCATGAAAAACTTGCATGCAACTTGCATGAAAAACTTGCATGCAACTTGCATGAAAAACTTGCATGCAACTTGCGTTAAAAACTTGCATGCAACTTGCATGAAAAACCTGCATGAAAAACTTGCATGCAACTTGCATGAAAACTTTGCATGAAAAACTTGCATGCAACTTGCATGAAAAACTTGCATGCAACTTGCATGAAAAACTTGCATGAAACTTGCATGAAAAACTTGCATGAAAAACTTGCATGAAAAACTTGCATGCAACTTGCATGAAAAACTTGCATGCAACTTGCATGCAACTTGCATGAAAAACTTGCATGAAAAACTTGCATGCAACTTGCATGAAAAACTTGCATGCAACTTGCATGAAAAACTTGCATGCAACTTGCATGAAAAACTTGCATGCAACTTGCATGGAAAACTTGCATGCAACTTGCATGAAAAACTTGCATGCAACTTGCATGAAAAACTTGCATGCAACTTGCATGAAAAACTTGCATGAAAAACTTGCATGCAACTTGCATGAAAAACTTGCATGCAACTTGCATGAAAAACTTGCATGCAACTTGCATGAAAAACTTGCATGCAACTTGCATAAAAAACTTGCATGCAACTTGCATGAAAAACTTGCATGCAACTTGCATGAAAAACTTACATGCAACTTGCATGAAAAACTTGCATGCAACTTGCATGAAAAACTTGCATGAAAAACTTGCATGCAACTTGCATGAAAAACTTGCATGCAACTTGCATAAAAAACTTGCATGAAAAACTTGCATGCAACTTGCATGAAAAACTTGCAACCAACTTGCATGAAAAACCTGCATGCAACTTGCATGAAAAACTTGCATGCAACTTGCATGAAAACTTTGCATGAAAAACTTGCATGCAACTTGCATGCAAAACTTGCATGCAACTTGCATGGAAAACTTGCATGCAACTTGCATGAAAAACTTGCATGCAACTTGCATGAAAAACTTGCATGCAACTTGCATGAAAAACCTGCCTGCAACTTGCATGAAAAACTTGCATGCAACTTGCATGAAAACTTTGCATGAAAAACTTGCATGCAACTTGCATGAAAAACTTGCATGCAACTTGCATGAAAAACTTGCATGCAACTTGCATGAAAAACTTGCATGCAACTTGCATGAAAAACTTGCATGAAAAACTTGCATGCAACTTGCATGAAAAACTTGCTCTTGAAAAGTGCTTAGACACTTAGACCAGGCGCGCAAATGCATCTGAAAAGTTTGGTTTCGATTTTGAGCACAATGGGCTTATATGGGAGTGCCAACCATTGGTTGGTAAATTCGTAATACAGAAGTACTATGTTAAAAATGGACCCAATTTTATATACTCTCAAGATTAATTTTATTGTTTTTTTTTAGTGCAACTAAAGCTATTACTACAACTACCTACTGCAATTTCAACTCCAATCCGTTTTTGAGAATTATCACGGCTGTTCTGATTTTCGTTCGAATATCAAAACGTCCCGTTTTCGAATTTTCGCAGTTCTGAATTCGGTATTGTTTGAGATGTTACGAATTGAAGGGTGTTCTACAAAACGAACGGATCTGCAATCCGCTAAAAATTTGTCGTTTTCATTTTGGTTATCTTTTTGTTGGCGGATTGCAGATTCGGTTGATGATAAATGTAAGTTTTTATTGTTTCTTAATAAAAAAAATCTTATATTTAATAAATAATAAATAGGGGGAAGTCCTACATGAAATTTGCCCGAATAAAAAATGGCCCCAAACCAAAAATGAATAATGGCATCAAGAATTTATATTAGAAAGGAACAACAACATTAAATTTTGTTAATTGGGGTCATTTTTCATTTTTTTGGAGTCTCTTTTCATTTTTCATTTTGGGGTTAATTTTCATTATGAAAACTGGCCCCAATTTTATATGTTGTTGTTTTATGTATATATTTTTGGGCCATTTTTCGCTTTGGGTTTGAGTATTTCTTTTTTGCGGCTTTTTTTCATTTAGTTTGGGGTAATTTTTTCATTTTGAAAATGGGGTTATTTTTCATTATGGAGAGCCTCAATTTTGTGGCTATTTTTCATTTTTGGTTTGGGGTCATTTTTCATTGGGGCCAAATATCATGTAGCCCAACAATTCGCCTTATTGGTTGCTTTTATGGAAAAGCATCCCGATCTATGGAGAAGATGGATTAAAATTGACAACAGACCAGAATATATTGATAGATTGTGGGAAGAACTGACGAATGATTTAAATGCCTTAGGACTTGTGGATGGATGTAACGGTGTCTTCTTCTTCGCGTAAAATTCGAATCGAATACAAAAACCTTTGAGACGAAACTAAAAAACATAACTCTTCTAACTTTGTTTAAAACATCAGATTAACTCACCGCTCAAAACAACATGCTAAAGAACCCAATTAAACCTTTTAAATAATTAAATATTATAAAAGAATAACTTTTTTAATCAGCTACATTAAATAAAAACTCTTTTGACAGCTCTTCAGAACACACACTGCTGACTTCAAAATTTTTTTTTTTTTATTTCAAGTCACTTGCACTGCAAATCGAATCCGTTCGAAAGTCAGAACAATCTTTTTCAATCCGTACCCATGTATATCGTTTAAATTTTTAGTGGTTGTTGGCGCCACTTTTGTGTTCTTTCTTATAATATGCATAACATGGGTAAAAACTAGGAAATTTTCATGGTCGCCAACCTACTAGACAAAAATTTTCTTTCATCTTAAAAACAATTAAAAATTAAATTAAAATTTTAAAGGCGGGAACTCTTTAACCCGAATCACAAAATCCCGAATAACAGAACACCGAAATTGAAAAAAAAAATCCAAATCCGTTCAGGTTTTACTACTTTTTTTAAGACAGGTATTGCATACTTTTAACGCGATAAGCATCTTCAATTTCCACATCCGCGATGAGATAGGTGATGGTCCTCGACGCTACTTAGAGTTTTTAGGTTGTTTTCTATGCTTGAGATTAAATCAAGCTAAGTCACTTGACCTGTTGGCGGCGTAAACAGCTCTTTTATAATCAAAATTTTTATAAATTGCCATGTCTAGCGTCACTTCAATTAAGGAAAGCAAAATCTTTTCAACAAATTGAATTATAAGGCTTTGATTTTTTTTGCAACGTGAACTTCTAAATTGTTGCAAAGTATTCATCGAAAGTCACATTTCCTGAAGAAAATAAGTAAAGTAATTGAAAGTCATTTATTGTTGGTACATTACGTGTTACCCCTTGAACACAATGAGATGTAGCTGCAGCAAAAAGAATCACTATAGCACAAGCTGTCATTAAAATCGCTCACTCATATAGCAAAGAACGTTTACAATGGTGTAGCGTTCCCAACGACTTGATTGCGTAAGAAAGAGAAAGGCTCAACGATCCCATAAACCATCTAAAATGCAGCTTGTAGCGAGTAGAAAAATTAAAGCTTAGTCAACTTTTGTTGCAACAACTTTTCGTATATTTCAACTTTGACAGGACAATGCTGCATGCTACAGCTGCAGGTTCACCATAGTGTTCGGCCAGTTGGTTTTTAGGTAGTAAGACCAGACATTCCAATTTATAACAGTTTTGTTCATAATGTAAAGGCTTAGGTCCTCCACCGGAAGACATTTTGCCTTTTGGGCACCTAGTTATTTTTTTTTTCTTAATTTGTCCGAAGCTCATTTATATCGCGACTGTTTTTAATGGCGGCAAACTGTTATCAATTGGCATTTCTCCAACCTCGTCTTAGTTTTTAACTGGCTGAGCTGGAGAATACATGGCTACTGACCCGCACCACTGCAGTTATTCCGAACACCATTAATACAAGTAATTAACTGTAACATGGAACAACTGTAATCGCAAGAGATCTTATAACGAATAAAACTACTGTTTTTTTTCAGGAAATTTCAATAATTTATTTCAATATAATATATTTAATTAATTTTATATTCAACATAAAGCTATTCCATACAGTATATATATATATTTTTTGTTTTAATTCAATAATGTATATGTTTCTATAATGTATAATGTATATGAATGTATAGATTTCTTCAATATCAGTAAACTGTCCCATATTCGTATGGAATAGGGACCAATTAAATAAAACCTACAGAAAATTCCTAATAGTATGGAAATGGTAACAATTAAGATATTTAATTTGTGTCATACTTTTTGCTCCTATGTTTAAAAATACAATTTAAATATTTAAGTCATTTGTTCACTGTAATTGTTTAATTTTTTTTTAGAGTAATATGTTTTGTTGTTTTTGTTTTGTAAAAAAATGTTTATTTTAGTAATTAAAACAAAATTGGTTGGTTATTTGGTTGGATTTGTTTTCACTGATAAAACATAAATCGTTTACTTCCATTTGAACATTTTTAAATGTGTATATAATATAATATCTTGTATTTACAAATTAATTTAGTTTTATTAGTTAATATTGGTACCATTATTCTTTGTTCTCTAGTAGGTATTACACATAATTATTTTATTCTCAATAGGATTTTTATTTATTTTGTTTTTTTTTTTTAATAATTCTTGCAACAATTTTCAATAGTTAAGTATGTAAATCATTTTAAAGATTCTACAAATATTTCGTTTTTTGTTTTTATTTTTTTAATTTCAAATTTGTTTTAACATTTTTGCTAATTTTTTAATACAAATACATCAACAGTAACTGCGGTTTAAACTCTATAATAATAATCATAACTGCACATTGTGTTTTATGGATTCATTGCATGGAAATCGTTGAATATTTATATTGTGTGTATTTTTCAAATAAATATAAAATTAATGAAGAAGTGCACAAGATAGATATTCATAAGGAAAAATAACAGCGCAAGCAAATAAAAGTGCTATAAATTGAAGGCATATGTTTTTACAAATAAAAACTTTATTTGATACTTGAAATGTTCAGAAATTACTAACGTCTTCTAACGAGTGAGGCCATACGTCGGTCGTCGCGAACGTGTAGATTTGTATGAAAACATAGGTATATGGTGACTAAACAGATTTGAACTTTTACCAAATTAATATTTCTCTTTCATTTTTTTTTTCATTCGAAGAAAGTTATGCTTCCGATTATTATAAATGCACTGGGACCCAATTTCGCAAGCGTGAGTATTTTCTGAGCACACAAAAATTCGTTAACACATCAAGTTTAGGAAAATGATTCCGCAATAACGATTTTGATAGATAACGTGTACCTTACCTACACATATGGGCAAATTTACTCACGCATATATAAAGGGCTGAACACAACAGACGCGCGAGTTAACATCAACAAATAATGTTATGTCTCCAAGAAACTGCGTTGAAAGAGAAAGAGACAAATATTCACGAAATGCAGAGAGTGGAAAACAAGAAAAAGGACTATAATGTCCATTAGGGAAACAGAGGTAGTCAGCGGAAATGGAATGCAAAGAAGGACAACAAGATTAAGCAACAAGTTTATTTTGCATGTGGCAAACCGGATAATATTTTCATGTCATGCTAGAACAAATATTTTAATTTTCGTAAATGTAAAAAAAAAGGATGTTTGGAACGTGACAATGTTTTAGAAAAAGTGTGTCGATATGTACAAAAGGGTTGGCCTAGGGAGATGGAAAATTATTTAGAAAAGATGAATTAGGATGCGAAGAAAAGGGGGGGTTCGAGAGTGGTGATTCCTATCTATATTTTTAAAAGAGCTTCGCGCTATGCATTGAGGAATAACAAAAATAAAAAGTATAGCACGATCCTACTTTTGGTGGCCCAAGTTAGAGAAACTGTCAAAAGTGTGTTGAAGCAAGACCAGAGCCAGCAAAGGCAAATCTAACAAAGTGGCCAAAACCAGATTTCGTGTTCAATTGATTATGAGGGATCGTTTCAGAACCATATGTTTTTGATAATAACTGATGTTTATAGTTAGTGGCCAGAGATTGGAATCCTGGTAGTGTCGACAGAAAGTTAGGTTTTTCGGTGTATCTATGCAAGGATACAACATCAGGTAACACTACCAAAAGGCAAGAGGCAACACAGGAGAGCACTGGCTCTAATCACAATTATAAAAATAAAAATTTAAATGATAATATTAATTCCAGCTAGATGTCATTGCACCCAAGGAAATAAAAACAACAAATTAATAAAAAGACTTGAAAAGACATACAAATGTTCACAAACAAGTATTTATTTACTTAGGATGAGGGTGTTGTATTATTGCATTATTTCATTGTTAAAGAGAATAAATAGAACGCTGAAGTTAGTTCATTATTTAATACAATAATTAGGACGCACCCTATAACGATATTTGTCAACGCAACATTAAGAACATAACATGTAAACACAAGTTAAGTATCTAATAAAGTATTCATTTTCTGTCCAAGTGTCCAGAAGTTAAACCATTCAGATATCTCTTTAATTAATACATATATTGCAATATGTCAGCGGCAATTCCTTGGAGGTTACTAACAACTGCAAGAGATGTGCATTACTTCACGATGCTCCCGTGTCGAAGACGGTGAAAGCATTGATCGAAGGAAGATTTTCAACCAAAAAAATAGTAATTCTCAACCCAACTTTGACAGCAATATGTGCCAACAGCTGCTGTGAAGCAGCAAGTCCAGCAACATTGCCAGTAATATCAGCAAAGAAATGCAGCCTAAAACCCAGTTGGACTAGTGCCCATCAATTTTTTTTTAGGTATTGGCTCCAAACCAATCATTGATTATTTAATAAATTTTAAATTAGATCTTAACTTAGATTCGATTGTAAAAGCTTCGGTAAATTAAAAATATTTGTCAAAGACCTAGAAATTCATAGTCTTCGCATTGAGGCTCTCTCCTTCACTCCGAAAGAACACAAGAAATTTAACATTATCCTGAAACTGTTCTCCCTCAGATATTGAGGAGTTTGCTGGATCCTTCGCTGGAGGTTCTGATCAAAAAATTTGAAATCAAATGGTCCAGGGAGAGTGATATTTTCCCTGGATCTTTTCTTGTGCGTTTTGGATGACAGGGATGGCTTGACAGAAATTAAATCTAATAAATTGTGTTTAGACATAAAGTGAGTTAAGATTCGGTGAAGGGGTGATATTCCCCCTGGATTTTTTGTGTTTTGGATGGCAGGGATAGCTTCACAGAAATTAAATCTAAAAAACTTTGCTTAGACATAAAGTGAGTTAGGATTCGGTGAAGGGGTCTGAAGTAATGAGGAAATGCTTCCGTTGCCAAAGATTCGGACACGTGTCGGCTTATTGTGCCTTCCCCGCCAGATGCGTGAAGTACGTAAAGGAACATGCTCCCAGAGGAACTTGGGATGTTGGTCCAGAGAGTGACGACTCTTCTGCCTCGTGTGTGGATTGCGGTGTTACTGTGCAACCGGCAAGCTAAAGGGTTGTCCGAAGACAGTAAAATGGTGCCAAAGGGCTCAAATTCTAAGATGGAAAGATTACTGGAAGGTGACGTGAATTTATATACTATCATAGAAAACAAGAAGAGATATTCTACAATGGCGTATGATGGTGAAAGGAAAAACCAACAGCCAACATCTATCAACAGGTGTTGATGAGAGTGTGGCATAACCGACATCTCGAACCATTTGGAATTTGGAAAACCATTACAACTTGTATGTGTGTGTTTATGCATTTGTAGGAAATTTGTAGCAAAAATCACCGATGAAACGAATTTAAAAAAATTTGGTTTTCTTTCACCGGGATCTCATTTTTTTTTTGTTGATCAAGCAACAATTTTAACAATTTTTTCTTTACAAATCAAAAGAAATATAGTGCTCGAAAGCCTAGGAGAAGTAAGCGCATTGAAAATATGAACCGCGTCGTTAACTCTGCAGTGTCTGCAATCTCCCAGACACAGGAGAAATTGTGCAATGCGCCGATTGCGAGCTATGGTCCCATTTTATGGGTGTCGATATGACTGTAACGATGGGAGACAAACACTGGAAATAAGCCAGTTGCAAAACAGGAGCAATTCACCAGCAAATGCGGAATCTATTTTTTTAAAAAGAAAGCTTATAACAACGAGATAAAGCCTTACGTTCAAAGCGAAAGCGACTCGAGTTATCGAAAAAGTTTCATACGAAAAACGCATCTGCAAAAAATAGAAAATTATTCGAAGAAAGTTATGCTTCCGATTATTATAAATGCACTGGGACCCAATTTCGCAAGCGTGAGTATTTTCTGAGCACACAAAAATTCGTTAACACATCAAGTTTAGGAAAATGATTCCGCAATAACGATTTTGATAGATAACGTGTACCTTACCTACACATATGGGCAAATTTACTCACGCATATATAAAGGGCTGAACACAACAGACGCGCGAGTTAACATCAACAAATAATGTTATGTCTCCAAGAAACTGCGTTGAAAGAGAAAGAGACAAATATTCACGAAATGCAGAGAGTGGAAAACAAGAAAAAGGACTATAATGTCCATTAGGGAAACAGAGGTAGTCAGCGGAAATGGAATGCAAAGAAGGACAACAAGATTAAGCAACAAGTTTATTTTGCATGTGGCAAACCGGATAATATTTTCATGTCATGCTAGAACAAATATTTTAATTTTCGTAAATGTAAAAAAAAAGGATGTTTGGAACGTGACAATGTTTTAGAAAAAGTGTGTCGATATGTACAAAAGGGTTGGCCTAGGGAGATGGAAAATTATTTAGAAAAGATGAATTAGGATGCGAAGAAAAGGGGGGGTTCGAGAGTGGTGATTCCTATCTATATTTTTAAAAGAGCTTCGCGCTATGCATTGAGGAATAACAAAAATAAAAAGTATAGCACGATCCTACTTTTGGTGGCCCAAGTTAGAGAAACTGTCAAAAGTGTGTTGAAGCAAGACCAGAGCCAGCAAAGGCAAATCTAACAAAGTGGCCAAAACCAGATTTCGTGTTCAATTGATTATGAGGGATCGTTTCAGAACCATATGTTTTTGATAATAACTGATGTTTATAGTTAGTGGCCAGAGATTGGAATCCTGGTAGTGTCGACAGAAAGTTAGGTTTTTCGGTGTATCTATGCAAGGATACAACATCAGGTAACACTACCAAAAGGCAAGAGGCAACACAGGAGAGCACTGGCTCTAATCACAATTATAAAAATAAAAATTTAAATGATAATATTAATTCCAGCTAGATGTCATTGCACCCAAGGAAATAAAAACAACAAATTAATAAAAAGACTTGAAAAGACATACAAATGTTCACAAACAAGTATTTATTTACTTAGGATGAGGGTGTTGTATTATTGCATTATTTCATTGTTAAAGAGAATAAATAGAACGCTGAAGTTAGTTCATTATTTAATACAATAATTAGGACGCACCCTATAACGATATTTGTCAACGCAACATTAAGAACATAACATGTAAACACAAGTTAAGTATCTAATAAAGTATTCATTTTCTGTCCAAGTGTCCAGAAGTTAAACCATTCAGATATCTCTTTAATTAATACATATATTGCAATATGTCAGCGGCAATTCCTTGGAGGTTACTAACAACTGCAAGAGATGTGCATTACTTCACGATGCTCCCGTGTCGAAGACGGTGAAAGCATTGATCGAAGGAAGATTTTCAACCAAAAAAATAGTAATTCTCAACCCAACTTTGACAGCAATATGTGCCAACAGCTGCTGTGAAGCAGCAAGTCCAGCAACATTGCCAGTAATATCAGCAAAGAAATGCAGCCTAAAACCCAGTTGGACTAGTGCCCATCAATTTTTTTTTAGGTATTGGCTCCAAACCAATCATTGATTATTTAATAAATTTTAAATTAGATCTTAACTTAGATTCGATTGTAAAAGCTTCGGTAAATTAAAAATATTTGTCAAAGACCTAGAAATTCATAGTCTTCGCATTGAGGCTCTCTCCTTCACTCCGAAAGAACACAAGAAATTTAACATTATCCTGAAACTGTTCTCCCTCAGATATTGAGGAGTTTGCTGGATCCTTCGCTGGAGGTTCTGATCAAAAAATTTGAAATCAAATGGTCCAGGGAGAGTGATATTTTCCCTGGATCTTTTCTTGTGCGTTTTGGATGACAGGGATGGCTTGACAGAAATTAAATCTAATAAATTGTGTTTAGACATAAAGTGAGTTAAGATTCGGTGAAGGGGTGATATTCCCCCTGGATTTTTTGTGTTTTGGATGGCAGGGATAGCTTCACAGAAATTAAATCTAAAAAACTTTGCTTAGACATAAAGTGAGTTAGGATTCGGTGAAGGGGTCTGAAGTAATGAGGAAATGCTTCCGTTGCCAAAGATTCGGACACGTGTCGGCTTATTGTGCCTTCCCCGCCAGATGCGTGAAGTACGTAAAGGAACATGCTCCCAGAGGAACTTGGGATGTTGGTCCAGAGAGTGACGACTCTTCTGCCTCGTGTGTGGATTGCGGTGTTACTGTGCAACCGGCAAGCTAAAGGGTTGTCCGAAGACAGTAAAATGGTGCCAAAGGGCTCAAATTCTAAGATGGAAAGATTACTGGAAGGTGACGTGAATTTATATACTATCATAGAAAACAAGAAGAGATATTCTACAATGGCGTATGATGGTGAAAGGAAAAACCAACAGCCAACATCTATCAACAGGTGTTGATGAGAGTGTGGCATAACCGACATCTCGAACCATTTGGAATTTGGAAAACCATTACAACTTGTATGTGTGTGTTTATGCATTTGTAGGAAATTTGTAGCAAAAATCACCGATGAAACGAATTTAAAAAAATTTGGTTTTCTTTCACCGGGATCTCATTTTTTTTTTGTTGATCAAGCAACAATTTTAACAATTTTTTCTTTACAAATCAAAAGAAATATAGTGCTCGAAAGCCTAGGAGAAGTAAGCGCATTGAAAATATGAACCGCGTCGTTAACTCTGCAGTGTCTGCAATCTCCCAGACACAGGAGAAATTGTGCAATGCGCCGATTGCGAGCTATGGTCCCATTTTATGGGTGTCGATATGACTGTAACGATGGGAGACAAACACTGGAAATAAGCCAGTTGCAAAACAGGAGCAATTCACCAGCAAATGCGGAATCTATTTTTTCAAAAAGAAAGCTTATAACAACGAGATAAAGCCTTACGTTCAAAGCGAAAGCGACTCGAGTTATCGAAAAAGTTTCATACGAAAAACGCATCTGCAAAAAATAGAAAATTATTACAAGAAACTCAATTAAATTTTACTCTCGATGCAGCAGCACACATACCTATGTACATAAATCATAATGCTAAGCAGACTATTGCACGATCCACACTCAACGCTAATCCTTTCGAATGCAACAAATGGATTCCACCAAAATCAGCTTTAAGAAAAATCATCATAACGATACCATGTGCAACTGGCAAATCAACATTCGATGTCCAGGGACCTTCCGAACTTCTACGGTAGCCGTGAGGAGTTGCCGCTATTTATTGCGAGATACATAAGTACCACATTGTGTGGTTTCAGCTTCAGCAGTATACGGATTGGCACCAGGAATGCAATGGCATTGAATTTTGCATGCGATTCCAGAATATGAGTCTCAACGAAAACAGAATGGATTTTGCCAAACACGCCTGACATCGCATCCAAAGTCTCGTTGCAGTAAAAGTATTTGGCGTATGTAAATGGATGCACATATGTATATGCATCATCGACGTCTTGCACAAAGACACAGGTGAATCTAAAGAAATTAATCATATAATGCGCAGTGCAAAAAACTAATTCAAGTCATCAGCTGACAAGAAAACAACATCCCATTCAGGGAACTATTCCAATTTCGATATCAGTCATAAAGATCGTGAAATCTTTAAGTTTGCCACAACAATCGTTAGATGTTCAACAACTGGTTGCCTTATGAGAAGGCAACCAGAAGTTCCACGAATGCTATTCGGAGTCGATTATCTGAAATAGGCGATTGCACGAAAGGTAAGGAAGGGGCAGAGCAACGGATAAAGGTGCTCAAAATGCTGAGCAAAATAAATCTGTTTCTCGCAGCAGCTGTTCGTCGCGCAACGAGAAGCCTACCAACAATATGGTGCAGCGTGATGTCAGCGACTATTGGTACCACTTCAGGTGCGTGGAAGTAGACGCAACGGTAATCAACGAGGATTGGATTTGTGGGGGCTGCGTCGCAAAGCAACACAAAAATAATTTAGATGTCAACAAAGAGAATCCAACAGCGACAACAGCAACACTAAAGCTATGTACGGAAAATGATATTATTAAGAGTGGGACTTCTAGGGCAAATTCCCTAAAATTAGAATTAATGCTTCCCGAAGAAGAGAAGGAGGTTCATTTAAAGTATTTGGAAACAAAAGTTTAAAACACTTTCCCTACAAAATGAATCCGAGGCAAAAAATTTAAGTCAGGGCAGTGAAGGGCAGGCAGAAGATGGCGTAGGTGCGGGTTTGGACATAGGTGGTAGTGTTGATAATAGAAATGAGATAAAAAAAAACAACAAGGCGTCGAGCAAACTATACTCCAGCAAGGTGTCAGCTCAGTTACACCCACTACTATCTTAGTACCTTTCAACGAGCAAGTTTATGATCGTCAAAAAGTTTCTAGGGAACTTCTTTCAGTGGTCGACCAGAAGAATGGCCTTTCTTCTATAGCAGCTTCGAAACGTCAACAAGGTTATGTAGACTTACAAATGAAGAGAGTCTTCTGCGACTACAGCGCTCCTTGAAAAGAAAAGCTTTATATATTATGTCAGTCACAGTCTGACATTACCTGCGTTAGTGCCTGAAATAATTTCGACTCTCAAGATGGTATTTGGGCATCCAGAGCATATTTTAAACATTTTCGTGGCTAAGGCACGTGCTACGCCACCAGTAAAACCAAATAAAACTGAAACACTTATACATTTTTCGCTCGATTTTTCGCCTGTTTGGGTTCGCATATGAACAACCCTTCATTACTTCAAGATTTAATTGAAAAACTTTAAGTACAAATGCTAATTGAGTAATCTCTTTACTTTAAGGGATTGGCTTTTTAAGATTTGCTCATGCAGCAAGTAGAATTTTATCTGTTCCGGTTTCGAGGACGAGCAATGCTGATTTCGAACGACGACGTAGGCTTTTATGAAGATACTGCCACCTCAAGTTCTAGTTCAACACCCTTTGTAAAGTGTATAGTATGCAATGGAAGGCATGCCAAGTGTGACTTGGTTAAGGGAATGAATTACAGCAAGTAGTAGAATGTAAACAATGGAAAGAAGCTATGCCGCTCCTGCCTCAGGCCACACAATGCAAGATTTTGACATGACCGAAAGGAATGTCAGATCGATGGGTGCCACGCTTAACATCACTCATTGCTTCATAAACCAAGCGCTATAGGTTCTGATACTGTGTTCGTAGCCGTACACAATATTGAAACATCTTAAGTATTATATCGAATCGTGCCATTTACAACTTTTGGGAAAGACTCTTCCATACACGTTTATGCGTTCCTAGACGACGGATCAGGCCAAACAGACGTTCTTTAGACGATAGGTGCTCGAGGCGTCAAACCCGAATTATTGTGTCTCAGGTGGACAGATGAGACTATTCGAGTTGAGAATTCTGTAACACCACGACAACACTAACAAGTGACTTCCATTAATATTTCTAAATTCCTAATAAATAAAGATAATTATAAAGTTTAAGTTGTTTTAATTCGCAATATGTACTTGGATTTGCAATTTTCTCCTAAAGGAAAAAACACCCAGTCTTACTCAATACGAAATGTACGATCTGTGAACAAACTCGATTTACCACCTCAAACACTAAGCATGCAAGAGATCACTGATGCATACAAACATTTCAAGGGGCTTCCTGTGAAGTCTTACCGAATCATTGTTCCAAGAGTCAACATCGGTCTTAATAACAGGAGTTCTTCAATGCCTTACAAGCTTTCGGGGGTGAAGGATAAATGAACCGACTGCGACAAAGACTCGACTTGGGTGAACCATATATGGAGAGCTCGGCCAGAGCGGGAATAAAAATTCAACAATTCAGAGTGTCAACTTACATATATGCGAGAGTAACGATGAGGTCGCTTTACAAAATCTGATGGTGAAAAGTATGAGAATCGAAAGCGAAGGCATGGAACTCTGAGTACGACTTAACATGAGTGTGGCTCTTTCTACGACCGAATCAGAATTTTCTTGTTGCTCGAAGAAACAACAGGTATTTAATTTTTAACTCCACGGAAGAAGAAACGGCTTAGAATACAGTTAAATATAATTCTAATGTTATGTTAAATAATAATAGTAAATGTCCAAGTGTAAGAAATGAAGAGGGGGAAGGAGCAACGGAATGGTGTCCTCCCATTTTTGTCAAAGGTTTAAAATCAAGTAAAATTGTTCAAAACAAGGGTTTCGGAAGACTAAAAGGATTTGGACCTCCATAGTAATTTTATGAAAAATTTTAAATACTCGTATTTACATTTTAGCTAAAGACATTAATATAAGAAGCTATATCTTGCTAAAATGTTTTTCGGGAGGGAATACAGTGCGAGGAGGTGAGCGAGAGATTGCTTACACGGATCTGCCATTGATTTATTGGAAGTAAAAGAATTTACGAAGCTGGTCTAAAAATAGCACTTGTTTAGATACGTATGCTTCTATTGTAAAGAATAGGGCAAGTCTCAAAAAACTTAAGATCACCCAGAAAATTTTTCGGGTTGCTCAATTTATCCAATATAAACAAAATATAAATAAAAACGGCTTTTCTGACTTTTTTAAATGAATATGTTAACTTCTTTAGAATTTCGATAACAGGACTGATAGGTAGAGTCAAACATTTTTGGCCCAAATACAAGAAAAAATCAGAAAAAATGAACAGCATACTGAGGCTTTATTGCTTCTCTTTCACCATAGTTATGAATTTCAACTTCATCTCTTCTATAACATTAACACCATAATTGGTAATGATAAAGTTGTAAGACTTAACAAGTTTATCTTAGATATTCAACCGCATTTTCTTTTATTGCCTCTCACCAAGGTACTCTAGAAACTTAAATGACTACCTAACGCGTTTATCAGAAGAGAATAATGTGCTGTTATTCGGTCACCGTGAAAAAGCTAATTACTTTCTAAAAATAATTTTAAAGAAATAAAATAAAATTAAATCTAGTGTTCGATTCAAAACTAAGCACCAATATCGTAAATATTTATCCAGTGAAATTGTAAATCTAATACAAAAGAGGGTTTTGGCTACGAAATCCCGCATATCAAAATCCCGAGTAACAAAATCCCGCATAACGAAATCCCGCAAAACAAAATCCCGCAGAACAAAATCCCTCAGTAACAAAATCCCGCCGTTTCACTCCTTCACTATTTTTTTTTTGGTAGTTAGTGGGCGGGACTATGATCGGTTGGCGGACTGACGCTTTGACGTACTGACGGAGGTTTGACGTGGTGACGGTGCTTTGACGGACTGACGCTTTGACGGACTGACTGAATAATTTTCTGTTTTTTTTTTTAAATTTATTAATTTTTTTTTTTTAGCTTAAAACGCTGTTGAAGCGTTCAAGCGTTTATTCCGAAAAATATGGCCCTTGAGAATTATAAAAACTTTATGGTTTTTTTTTTTTTTTTTGAAAAACAACACAAACATAATATGCCAGTAAGACCTAGGGTCTTATAAATTAGGCACAGTGGACTTGAGAAATAAGGTTTTGATCATCTCATTAAATCCCAGGGGTGGCGTTCAGTTGAGGGAATAAAGAAAAGAATGCTGCCTAGACTGGGGCTCGAACCCACACATCCAGGTTAGCAGTCAAGCACTACTTCCACTGCGCCGGGACCACCCCGGAATTGTAATAATTAAATGTTATAGTTTCAAAAGTTGTTTTTGGACCGAAAAACGGCTAAAATATCAGCTTTTTATAGTTCGTTCTTGTTGATTCCCATTAAGGGTAGTTAATAGAAAATTGAAAGCCAAATTAAAAAAAAAAAGTGAGTTATTCAGTGAAAATGAAATTGAAATAAAGTGAATATTCAACGGATATCAGTGTACCCACCGGTTAAATAAAGCGTTTATAGTGCTTCGCGTGCACTATTTTGACAGTGTAAACGTTAGGATTGTTTTTTTTTAACTAAAATTTTGTTTGTTTAACAAAAGGAAGTTTAAAATTTATTCACCGGTGGTGCTCCATTCTTTGTTTCTTTTTTTTTTTAACTCTTTGTTTTTAATTTTTCTAACCTGTGTTTTTGTTTTTATTTTCAGATAATAAAATCGAACAAAGGTGGTGAAAAATTGACAAAAGATGGTTACCTGTACCATAAAGGAAAAAAAAAATAGAGTAAAACCTTTTGGTGCTGCGCCGATCTGTTCTAGGGTTTAAGGATTTGCAGCAGTTTGTGCTCGGTCGAGGGCTGATGACAGCAAAGCTCTTTATCCAAACCGAGGCCAGAATGAGGGATTGGAAGTGAATTTTTGATGGGGATGGGCGGAGGTCTTGAAGACTATTTCATGAAAAATGGTGTTATCTGTAAAGATTGGAGTTGATCGCTATAGAATCGTCCATGGAGGAGGAAATCATCCGAATGGTACACAAAGAAGGCCATTTTGCTGTTAAAAAGTCCCCACACTTACCTATTGGAGAAGGGTTATCCGGAACTGTATTGAGTGCATATATTGTCTGAACGAAAAGGAGGTAAGCCGGAAGGGTTGTCGACTCTAATTGACAAAGGAAGCTACCCCCACATTGACCATATCGGCCCATTGGATGATACGAAAAAAAAATACAACCAAATTCTGTTAATTAACGATGCTTTTTCAAAGCTCGTGTTCTTGTACCCAACGAAGAGTACAGGCTCAAAAGTACTTGATAAGCACTTTAACATAACAAAAGACAATTTAAAATTAGTTCGACAAGTGAATGATGCGAGACGGTTAGATGCATACGAAAGCTATTTTATCCAAAAAGATGAAAAGTCTATAAACGCCGATAATGGAAATATAACATCTTGTTTGTTTCAATTGGTGTAAACTCAGCTTTCACCTCGTGCTGACAAGTGCAAAAAATGTTCGTGTTTTGTTTTGTTCTCTTGTCCGTACACAATTAACTTTGTACCTATACGTCGCGGTGTCAAATGCTTTTATAATTTACGCTCAACCAAAATAATGACTTGCATTTTGGACCTTAGATGCTTAATAAACTACAAGATGAAGATGACACTTTTTATCATCAGTCGTGTTCGCTGATGTTGAGAGCATTTGAAGAATATTGCAAGGAGGAAAAGATCTTACATTTGACGATCACAACAGGAGTAATTACCGCGATGTAATGGCCAGGTAGAACGGGTCAACCGTATACTAGTCCCTCTGTTAACAAAGATGACCGTAGGAGATGCTGGACTGTGGTACAGGAACGTAGATAGAGCGCAAGAGATCATCAATAATATATATAGAAAATGCATTCCGAAATCGAGTGCAAAGAAATCCACATAAAGATCGCAGCTAAATAGCTTCAAATTCTAAAAACTCAAACAAACACACAATAAATAAATTAACTAAAATTGAAGTCATACAAAGTAAAGAACAAAATGGGTGTAGGAGTAGGACTTAACTCCGACACGAAAATAATTTCGCTTTCAAAGCTCAAAAACACTTCAAGCCTTGCACGCAGCCGGAAACCTGCAGAATTTAGTATTTTCTGATGAACGAAATTATGGTGTGTAGTTCAAAACTAATTTACCAAAGCAAATATTTGTTCTTCGTAAACAAGCGCCAACTTCTGTGATGGTTTGGGCTGCTATAAGTCAAAAAGGAAACTGTGTGCTGGTTTTAATCGACCAGGACGATAAAATAAATCAGGGTAAGGTCTTAAATAATGTGTTGAAACGCTGATCCCTTGGACGCGAAATCAAGGACTCCACACCGTCTCATAAGGCTCAACTGATACAACAATTTTCATATGATTATATTCCCCAGTTCAGTATAAAAGTATAGAAACGTTGAAGTCAGCGCTTTGTCAAGAATTGTCACTAATTTTACAGAACCACATTTGTGCAGCGTGAAATGCTTTCATTATCAGTGCAAACATCGATTAAAAGAATCAATTCTTTCAATCGCTACTTATTTGGACTAAAAACACATAAGTAATAAAGGCCTATCTCAAAAAAAGAAGAAGACCCTATGCAAGACCTTGATCATTCTGGTCCTGCTATGAGTCAGAAGCATAGGCACCTTCTCAATAAAAGATGGAAATTAGATTGGTTGCTTTGAGATGAAGATTTTTCGGGTGATATTCGATCCAGTGTGCATCTATGAAGAAGAAGACTCAACGACAAACTTAGCGGGTTATGCAGCGACGACACGACGGCGGCATCGACCTGGCGTTGAAAACTTAATATTATCTGCATCCTTAAGAGTTATACCTATTATTAATATTACTACCCAAAAATTATACATACATAAATAGAAAATCTTATTCACCGTGTAGTAGAAAAAATCTTATAAACTAATTTATGTTAACACAATATTATAGCAAATTAAAAAATATGTAAGCAAAAACACATAATATAAAAAGTGTAGGTATTTCTTTGGCACCATTATAAGTTACAAATTATAAATATAATATTTGAGTTGGAATGTATTTTTTTGTATACAGATCACATTTGTATTAAACATTAAAAAATGAAGTTTGAAGTCAAGAGAAGATTTTTAAATTTGAAAATAGACTCTGGCCGATATGTCTTCTGTATAATTTTATTAAGTATGTGATTTTGTATTTTCTTTCTAAAATAAATTCATATAAATTGACAATTAGTTCTGATTTATTTTTTTTTCTTTTATTTAAATTCTTGTAACTGGCAAAAACTTTAAGTTTAATCTCTTATTATTTCAAAAATGTATGTATATCAAACTTGTATTTTAAGACAACATTTTGGAAGCCCTTTGCTGAGGTCAAAAAAACAATTTAAACAAAAAAAAAAACACTACAAAATTATTAGATTCTAATATTGATTTGAAAAGGCTTCCTTTGTATTTATCAACATTTTATTACAACCTCTTTTACTTTAATTATTCCGAACTGTTGGCATATTTTTAATTATTTTGAACGAAATGAAATGGAAGTGGAAATTTCATATGTTAATTTTTTGATAGATACATAATACAACACATTGGTCGAAACTCGACCTTATCTATAAAATTAATTCTTAATTTAATTTATCGTAGTGTTCGTGTGTTTGTTATAAAATTTAGTAGTCGCTAATGATTTGTAATAACCAATTTTTATGTGTTAAGAATATTAAGTAAGCTAGGTCAACTGCTTACACTGCCTGACTGAGGTCATTTAAAGTCAAAAAATATGAGAGGTTATTTTCTCGTTTTCGCTTCCCTTTCGACTTATAACGGTTTTTATGATTTTTGGTCTCGTTTCTTTAAGTAACTCTAACTTCGCCAAACTGCAACCGATTCTTGGATTTTTTTGAGCAGTTATGACTTTTTATTCACCCTACAACTTTTGTCTTTGCAGGTAACGGTTTTCAGGCAATTTATTATAAAACCTATTTGTTGGCATTTTACGGTTGTTTTTTTTTCACAAAAACAAATTAAGTATCATTTTTTCTTTTTTACTTTAAAATATCAAATTATTTTCCTAAAAAACTTAGCATTTTTTTACCAAAAAAAAAATACATTTAAAATTATTACAAACAAAAAAAAAAACAAAAAAGAAGAAAAATTAAGAAAATTTGAATAAAAAACAATCTATGCGTCTATTGAGTATTGGAAAAAGCCAAAAGCAGAAAATTAATTATAAAAAAAAAAACGCTAAGAAAACGTTACAAAGAAATCGATTCGATTATTCAAATTTCCTTGATTTTTTTTACTTTGTAAATAATTTTAAATGTATTTTTTATGGTAAAAAATCCAAGTATTTTTAAGAGAATAAATTGGAATTTTAAAATAAAAAAGGAAAAATAAAAGTTGATAAACAACCTAAACACGTTAACATATGGGTTTTATAATAAATCGCGGGAAAACCGTTTAAAAAAAGTGAAATAGCGTTGTCGGAGTTAAAATACTTGATACAGCAAAAGTAGTAGTACGCTGCCTTCGGGTAGCTCATGTGTCATGTCTATTTGGGGCAAATAAGATTTATCAGTGTTTAATCAATTAGTCTAAAAAGACCTGCAAAGAATTTTAAAAAATGAGAAAGTGATTAGGCGCAAAAAAAAATTCTGATAATATGACGGCACCTTCATCGAAGACGAAGAAAGCAACCTTTATGGACAGAATGGCAAATAATAGATTCAACCTGCTTGAACCGGATGGACGATGGACACATTCATCCTGATACTCCAGCTTCCAACCGGGACCAGCTGCCATAGGAGCAGACCGACTCAACATACAAGAAGTTGAACGATTGGTGTCCACCAATTTTCGCAAAAGGTGTAAGTTCTAAAAGCCTACTAGAATTTTTAAAATTACATTACTCCGGTAGCTTAGATAACATAAGATTTTAAAAGGTCTTGGTAAACTCAAAATACATGTAAGCGTAAGAATATATAGAGAGAGAGAGAGATCCAGTCGACAACGAACAATGAACGAGCGTAAAGAAAAACAATTATGAAACGAATTTCGTCGGATTTTGTTCACGAATTTTATTAACATAAAAGCGAATCCTATTATCTAATTAGAGTAAAACTAATTTAATCTCTTTTTGATGCATTATCAAAAGCTTTAAAACAAATTCATGAAGAAAAATGGACTATAAGAAAGGCCAGCCGAGAATTCGGGATTCCTAGAGGCACGTTGCAGGACCGGATACATGGTAGTCATTGAGAAACCAAGAAAGGACCTAAAACAATTCTCAAGGCCGCTGAGGAACAGACTCTTGTAAACTGGCTTATATGTATGTAAATTTTGCAAAATGTGGTTTTCCACAGAAACCCTTACACCTTTTAAATACTGTGCAAAAAATAATTCGTGACGACAAACGCAAGAACCCTTTTAAAGTTGACCTATCTGGGAAGTCGTGGTCGGCTTTTTAAAACGTCACCCTCACACCAGAGGGACTATCAAAAGGAAGGTCATAGTGACAGAGGAGTCGGTCAGGAAGTGGTTTCGGGATCTGAGGGGATATTTCAAGGAAATCGATGGGGCAGACGTGTTGGACGATGCTTCGAGGATTTTTAATACCTAACTTCAAAAACAGTGGTGGTCTTGGCGCTCAAAGGAATTTCATTTTCAAATATATAAAAGTTTAAATTACTGGCAAAAATTCCAGTTATTTTAGAAAATAAAGTATATGAGAATTATTGGTTGCAGCTTAAAGACCAACTAAAAAAATTATATAAAGATACCAATAGTACATTAGGGCTTTATAGAGAACTAATTAATTCTAAGCATGAGAATAGAACAGTGCGGCAATATGAACAGCATATGAAGACGATGTCAAGAAGACTTGGCTATGATACGAAGGAAGATTTAAAAGAAACGGATGCAAAAAATATCCATATTATTCACAATTATATAGAGAATATAATATAATTCTTAATATTTTCATTAAATGGTCTGAGATTTGAATTGGGAAATTATGTTAATAACTGCAGACCAACGACTTTGGCTGAAGCGGCTCGTTATGCACAGCATGAATAGTCACGATTAGCCACGATTAGCTAATCAAATAAGAACTCCTAGACATGACTTTACAAATTAATTTTAAGCAAACTAAATGCAACAATTGCAATAAGGTTGGAGCATCAATAAGTCTAATAAAATTAAAGTGCGCTAAAGAAACAATTAATATTAAAGAAATAATAGATTTTACGCAGGATTCCATCAAATTAATGTGCAAAAGATGTAGAAAAAAAAATTTTTTTCTACACCAAAAGGTCATTTTGAGTTTACTCGAATGCCATTTGGGCTGAAAAATCCCAAAAATCCCCAAGCATTTTCCAAAGGATGATGGGTATTGTACTTTCTGGATTGAAAGGTATTAAATGTTTTGTCTATATGCATGATATAGTCGTGTATGGAAAAGATTTAAAAGAACACAATGAAAGGTTAGAAGATGTTGACTGTCAATCGCAAGAAAGAAGCGGAACAAAATACTGAAAAGGTCCTAGGGATGTGGTGGGGTACACAATCAGATTCATACACATTCTCATTTAAACTTAACAAAGGTAGCAAAGGTGTCTTAAATGGCCAACATAAACCAACCAAACGAGAAGTTCTGAAAATCCTAATGTCAATTTTTGGCTACATTTCAGAAGTTTTATTACAGCAAATAAAGCAAAGTTATGTTATGCCCCAACCTTTTTCTTTCCTATGTCATCTCTCAAGTCCAGATAATTTACGAGCACCGTTTGTTCTGTGTCGTGTAATAAGAGTTTCTTTTCGGTCGTTCAAATAAAAAGAATAAAGTTTTAATATCCAAATGGATATTAAAACAGAGATTGTTTAGTGCTTATGTTTACATTTGCAAAGGCATTGAAGAAATGCCTATGCACTTCCATTGAATTCAATGGCAATGGAAATAATCTAAAGTAAACAATGATTGTTACAATAATGGTTCACAAAGGCATATACATTGTAAAAATTCCTATGCTTACCCATTGTATTCAATGGACTAAATAAACCAATAAAAGACGACATGACGACGCGACACAACGATCGACCCAGATCAATCGTTGTGTCTTAGAATAACTCGCACACACAAATAGATATAGAAGTGCTTGACCAGCATCCATCCCCTATTTCCATATTCCCTTTTGCATGAGATACGAAAGCATTGATGAATAGTTGGATAGAGCAGTTTTTGTTCGACATCTCAACCGGAACGGTTGTTTCATGGTAATAAAAGTCTAAAATCAAAAACAAGTGTTTCATTTTGTAACATAGCTGACAGTGAGATTGAAGATGAACAATACGAGAAACGGTTAATGTGGCTTCAAGAGTTTCACGAAGTTGAAAGAATACACATTCCAAGATGTTTCGTAGCTATTTAATGGAAGTTGAAGATATGTTCAACTCAAGGCCTTTAACGTATTTGCCTTTAGACAGTGAGGAGTGTGACGCTCTGACACTTAATAATTTTTTTGAGGCCATTAGCCCGATTTTCGTCATTAACTCCTCTTGAAAACAAAACTGTATAAAACCAACGCACTGATGTACCAACTGTACGCTAAGCACTACTGGAAGAAACATATGGATCAGGAAGTATTTGCCAACGTTGACTAGAAGAGACAAATTGAACCAGCCGGCTAAATCTCTTAGTGCCAGTTGTACAATCGTGGGTGAAATGTTGATCCGTGGTTCAGGATTTTTAATTCACCGATCTTGGCGGATTAACTGAGGTTTAGCGATGGTTCAAGCATGTACTTAGCTAACATCACATATTTGAACCATCGTTGATCAGTTGTGATTTTTGATTGGAGGGTATTTAGAGTAATTGCGTTATTTGTCAACGTAGGCTACACAATAGAAGGTATGAACGTCACCTTTAGACCAAGAATATACTTCAATGTCAACTTGCGATGGCTTATTGCATGAACACGCTATTCAGAGATACGTTTTTTTTTACATTTTAAAAGTAACGGACATAAAACAAATCACTACCTTATTTAAATAAAGACTTAAAAAAAATAGCGGGAACCCTTTTAAATGCTTTCTGTCAGCCAGTTGTCGATAACTCTAACTCAGAATTCATATTTAAACACTTTTGACCAAAAAGTAAATACGCCCAATTATTTGTAAAGTTAGTGAAAATAATTAAACAGATAAAGAATTCCGTTTGTCAGAATAGATATCAATGAACTTAGCATTTGCACGACTCACAGAAACTGATGTGAAAAAATTAACCTTAGATTCTTACCAACTTAGAATTGTCAAATCTTACTGTGGTTTTGACTACAAATAGATTGCATTCCTTAGAAAATTTTAATATGTTCACGCAAAAAATTAATCGAGTGCCTGTTTTTGAAATTCGGTTAAATCAGATATCAAATTAAAAAAAAAAAATAAAGTGTATGCCGATTGTGGCATCCGCAATACTGCATTCGCAGTGATTCGCCTTGTAGTGCTAGCTGTGAAAAAAAAAAAAAAAAATTTACAGCGTATCCACTATTACAAATTCCATGGTCGACATAATTTTTGCTTTTATCGAACTATCGGATTATGTAATTGTAAATATTATTTCCATTCCATTTCGTCTAAGAACTACTTACTAATGTTTTCAAAATGTTTTCTTTTTTTATTTAAAAAACTTTTAAAGACCTAAAATTGTTTCTTTTAACTATTGTTTACGTTCTATTCTTTGTTCATTCTAAGAAATTTCTATCAAAAAATTTGAGCTTTAAACACTCTCAGACTAGATGTTAATACAATACGATAAGTTAAGATGTGTGTTTTCTTTTGTAATTTTTGTATATTACTAATCATTTTTTTTTTTTTACTTTAACATTTAATTTATGTATAGACTTTAGAATAAATAAAAATGATAATTTTAGAAATAAGTGCTTTGTTTGGTTCTTCGGGTTTTAAAAATAAATAAATGAACATATAATACTTGTAATACTAAACGTAATAATATAAATTTAGGTATATGGAGATTTGCTTTATCAAATCCTACTTTACTGCGCAAAACGATTTTATTGTTCACTTTCTTTTATTGAGTTTTTATATAAACATAGTCACCTGGGTAAGTTTACAAGCGCGCATTATTGTTGGGTGTAGCAGATAAAGCCATTTTTGATAGCGTAGCTAAGGAACGTTTTGGGTTCATACCATCAGGTTCATAAAATAGCTTTCGGAAACTGAAAAAGGAATTTGTATTGATTTTTTTTTTCTTATGGATTTAAATAAACTTACAATTTTCTTATTCCAGATTCGGATGATTTTTTCCAGGGTGCATCATCTGGTTCATAGGGAAGCGGACCTTGTACTGGAGCATCATATCCTAAAGGTCTAAAAATTTGGAAAAGTTTTAACAACAAAACATCGTAAAACGTTTTTAACTTCTCTTACGGTTCACATTGATCCTCTTTTTCATCTTCTTCAGGTTCTTTTATGCTCTCATCTGGTTTCAAATTTTTTAACTCTTCATTGAGATTATCAATTGTTGTGAGTAATTCATCTCGTTCGTTCATTATTTCTTTGAGCTCTGATGTTGTGTAACGAGGTCGATTTGGGTCATTGTCGTCTTGTGATTTGACCAAATCTTCATTTTCTTTTTCGGCAATTCCTAAGCGCTTGCGTAATTGAATGATGTCACGGTGTTGATCTTGTAATTGGGCTAAGAAATCTGCACGTTCTTCGCAAAGAGTTTTTACTTGAACTTGAAGTTGTTTATGACGACGACGTGTCTCACGGCCAGAGTTCTTTAGTCGGTCCATTTGGATGTTCAACTACAAAAATCAAAGGTATATTTAAGATGAGCTTATCAATAATGGACTTGAAGGAATAAGGTCTATTAATGCATTTTAGTTTCCGATAACTGTTGTAACTCACTATGGCAATGGCGGGGTATTTATTACTTGACTGACAACTGAGAGGTGTAGGTTCGAGCACCACTCTATGCAGCATATAGTTAAAATTATTAAGTGTCTGATATAAAGAGAACCGATTTTTGTTTAATGACTCAACGTGCAAGCAATAGTGGTAAATTGTAACTTTTACAAATTTGCAGAATAACGTTTTTATGGGTTTTGAATGCAAAATGCAAACTGTGAGAAAGTTTAACAAACTTGCAAACTTGTTTACTTACATTTTCAATGTCCAAATATTTCTCCTGCAGTTCTCGATCCCTTTTCTTTAACTCATCACGTTGCTTGTAAATTTGCTCTTTGAGGCGCTGCAGCACTTGTGTGTCAGATAAAGTCGTTGTTAGCTCATTATTTGTAACAGACATAAAACTTTCGGTTAAACTGGCACCCAAGCCAGATGATTGTGCAGACGCGGATTGAAGATCTTGAGTCTGTTTAACTAAGCGCTTATTTTCTTCCTGAAGACTGCTTACCAATTCAACCAGCTCATTGGTTTCTCCGCGCCATTGTTCTTCAATAACTTCCAATTCCTAACAATTTCCAAAACAAATTAAAACCATACGTAATAACTATGCCGACTCAAGCACTCAATTTCTTTTTAAATACCTTATCAAACCTCTTGCGGAATTCGGCTTTCTCATTCTTTTCACTCTCCAACTGTGATATTTTGTCAGTCAGCTCTTGAATAGCGGCGTTTTCTCGCTCATTTTTTGTAGCTAAAGCCTCCAACAGCTCAAGTGTATTAATAATTTTCGGCATCAGCCCTGTAACAGCATCAGGACCAAATTGATCGATAATTTTCTCATATTCTTTGCCAATGTCTGATGCTAAATCATAGACATCAACGACTCCAATGTCGTCAACTGCGTCCAAGACCATTTCGCCCATTTCATTGAGATGAAACCCTGGCATCAGTGTTTGTTTCCACCTAATTGAGTTAATTTTGGCTAAATTTTTCTTCAAACAAATTAAAGTTTGGCCAGCGTTTTTTTTTTTTTTGTGTACAATAGTTTTTTCTGTGCTTTTTATGTAGGCTGATGCGCGAAGGATTTTCCGTAGTTTTTCTCGATGAAGAAACTTTGCAGTTTGGACAGAAATAGTTAACTAACAATTAAATGAAATTTTTAAGTGTTTTTCTTTTGCGTTTTTTTTTTTAATTCTAATTTCTACCTGAGAAGAGAATTTTTGAAATAACCTTCGACACCGCAGTAACAAATTTGTTGACAGCTGCACAGATGAGTAATAATTGGGTATTGCCATTTGAACGTTTTTCTCTTCGATTTTAGAACTAAAGACTTGGTTTACAAAAAGCAGTTTTTTTTCAGAAAAAATAAATCCGAAGACTTCTTTTTATCATGAATGAGAGTATACAAGATTATGCCATTTCATTTTTTTTGCTTTGTTGTTGTTGTTGATACGTGGCATGTTCGAGCGCACAAATATTCACGCTGCCGCACGCAGCAACCCGGTTTTCATACTGCGCAGCTGATGTGCATTACAATGTTCGTGTTGGTTTGCCGCGCATAATGAATACGAAGCTTAAGGTAGTGACCTGATTTTTTTTAATTTTCCCATAAGTGGTCATTGTAAATTTTTTATTTAAACAAACAATTTTTTTTAACACAGGATTTTTCGAACTCGACTTAACTAAAATCTGATAAGATTCACATGTAAATTGATATTTTCTTTAGAGGTTCGATAAATAAAATCTGGCGTCTCACCGAAGTACTCGATTAAGTTTCTATAAAGTTTTTATAGAAACCTTCTTAATATCTTTTGACAACAACCTCTAAAAAAACCTTTATGGAGCTTTTATAAAGTGACAGGTACTATATCTTCTTATTTCCAAACGGTTTAATAGAAATAGTTATCGAATTCTTGACATCTATAAGATTTTTTTGTTACACAGAAGGCCGTAGGTCTTATATAAGGTAAAGCCTGCGAATATCAATATTTCTTAGCTAAAAGAAGCTGAAAAGTTAGTTGGGGTGGTCTGTTTAGGGTTTTTTTTATTAGCTGTATTTTATTTTCCCCCAGATCTGATCCGGATTGGATTTGGAAAAATAAATACAAGTAATACAAAAACAACACAAGATCCAGGTCTGCTTCTAGATTTGGATTTCAAAATCCATTTTTTGAACACTTCCCTAGCAATATTTTAATTTTATAGGTTGGTACCACTGCTGAGATTTACAGAAAAAACTCAATAAAATTAAAAATTCTCGAAATCAAACAAATACCGCCATCATTCCAATTTTTTTATGAGTTTTTCTTCATTTAATAGAGCCGACGCGTCGCGAGGCACGGAAAAAATACATAAAAACTATTAACTTAATGAAAATTATACTAAAAAAATAAAACTGTTCCATTTTAAACATTCAATACCAAATATTATTTCAAATTATATTTTGTGAAAATTTTCCTTCTGTCAATTTTATTGTGCAAATAAAGCCAACTGTGAAAATCATGATCTGATCCGGATTAGATCTGGGGGAAAATAAAATGCAGCTATTGTTATGCCCCGCCCTCTTACCCCTCCCAACTCGCGCATGGGGTCCGGACATTCCACGTGCAGATCCGAAATTCATTGTCCTTGTTTCGTTTGCTGGGGTCGTCAACATCGAAAATAATCCATATCCGAGCCTTGTTGTCGTTTCGGAAACGACGAACCTATAAGCTCTATCAGATAAAAAATGAGAAAATATGTGTAATAAAGGCGGTATAACACTCATACATTCACAGTATTTATCTTCACACCACCCTGCTATATTGTTGTTGGATTTAACATCTATTAATGCTCTCCCAAACCAACGCGATTATTCGGCGCGACGAACGAAAACAACAATAACAACACGTGGTTGTCTAACAAAACAACACGTTATTGTTACTGTTTTCGTTTGTCGGCAAAAAACTTTCAACTCTTGAGAAATGTCAACTCTTCGTAGTATGTGTGCAAGTCCGTATAATGTCGAATTCCTTTTAACAAAAAATTCGATTTGTTTGGACGAAAAAATCGATTTTTCTGGACAAATTCCCTGTATTGAAAGAAAAAAAATCGATTTTGTTTAGAAAAATAAATCGATTTTGTCGTTAAAAGTAATTCGGAATAATTTGTCTGGAAAATTCGATTTTTTCTTCTAAACAAATAAATTTTTTCTAAACAGAACCGATTTTTTCGGCATAAATTTAATGTTGAATGCATTCAACAAAATTTTGATTTTTTTCTTTCAATACAAGGAATGTAAAGAAAAATCGTTTTTTTTTCTTCTAAACAAATCAAATTTTTTTTGAAAGGAATTCGACGTAACTGAATTGAACATGGATTTCCGCATGATGACTTTTTATCTGTACTGTTGACCAAATGACAATGGATTTGACAGTCCATCTTTTTTGAGCTGTTGGGTGGCACTGGCTGTCGGTCGACAAATGAATTGTTCGTTTTTCCATGTAGTTAAAGCTGAAGTGGATATATTTTTTCTTTTCGCGTTCGTTTTGTTCTGCTAGTGTTATCTGTTTATCAATTGCAAAAGTACAACAAAAACCCAAATAAATTTTGTCCAAATAAAAAACAAATGTTTTTCCGCAGTCGAAAGTAGAAACAAGCTTGATTTTTGTGGTTAGAAGGGTGTGACAAGATCTAAAGACTGACAAGTTACTTTTTTCCTTCAGTACGTTTTTCATGCAACTGAAAGTATTTTTGCGATTTTTCAATAAATCCAAATAGATAATCCACATTTTTTCGATTGAAATTGAAACAAAATTGAATAAAAATTATAAAAAGCGATGTTAAAAATTGATAAAAACGTCGAAAACAAAAATCCTTCAATCATGGAGCCAATGGAGTCTCTGACTTTCATTAAGGTAAGTTTAGGTTTTTTTATTTTTACCTACCTCGTCTCGGCCACCCGACCTTGATCATCCAATTCTGGATGGTAAATTGTGACTATTTTTCCGCGTTGCATACGTTGCTGCATTTTTTGGATAACAATAAAATTATTTGTATGTGAATTAATTTATGTACATAATATGTATGCACATTGCTATTGAAAAAACAAATCTAAATACGAAACAAATTTCACTGTCCTTAAATAACTTGGCTGTAATGCAATGTTTATTTTAAAATGCAAGAAAATGGTGGGTTCTTTTTAACAAAGGAAAAAACATTGTTTTCTTAGCAAAAAGAAAACGCAAGTTATCGATGTTTGTTTCTAGGTAATTGATAAGCATATTTAATTATTCATTTCAATCAACAAATTCGAAACGCAATTAAAATAAACTGCTCGGCTGAGGTCGCATGAACTTGCTCTGAAGGTGCAGGGTGCACCACATGGAGAGACTAGACTCGTGCAGATAAAATTGCAAAACAGTTTGCCACAAGTATGGTTAATTATTCTCAAGTTGAGTCTCTTGATTAAAAAAAAATAAATTTCAAAAATTAGAAATAATATGGTCAGAATGTAAAATTCCGAATACCCAGTAGTAAAATTTGACTAAAAGAAATCTTCAGCTTTAGTTGTTCCAGTCACTTTTTAGATGGGGCGCACAAAAGACTTCTTCCAACTTTCAGGAAACACTCCACAATAAACTTCTTCCAACTTTCAGGAAACACTCCACAATAGACTTCTTCCAACTTTCAGGAAACACTCCACTTTGAAAAGATGCATTTATAATTTTTTATAAGCGTTGGCCCGAGAAAGTCAAAATGGTCTATTAAGAGCTTTACTGAAATGAAGAAGGGATCTTTCTTGTTCTTAATTGTTTTCGATATAACTAATAACTGTTCACTATTTACTTCCTTAAATTTAAAAACGATATTTCTTTGATCAATGACTTTTTGATAAGGAATATCTACAATTGCTTTACTTATATCTTCAACACTTTTTATAAAATATTTATTTAACTCATTGGCTATTTCTCGATCAATTGTCAAAATAGTCCTGTTAAAGTTTTCTACTTTGTTCTGAATTTACTTGTTTTTGGTGTTTCTTAATGACATTTTATATCTGTTTCTACACTCACGGTAACTGATCCAGTCCAATTCATTATTTGTTAGTTTAGCCTTATTGTATTTTATTATTTTATCATTTTTTAGCTGACTAATCTCCCGATTAAACCACCCACAGATTCCTTCTTGTATTTTTAATTATTTTTACGAACATGGAGGTGATATCAAATAATTTGGTTTGAGATTGTTCATTGCATAGATAATGAGAGAATGATACTTTTTTGTACTTGAATACCCTTATAATTTTTTCTCTCTGAATGCTTCTTTTTTTCTCATAATCTATTTTTGAGCAGAAATTTTAAGCTGACTTTTCAATTCTGCCTGTACATTATAATTTTTACTAGATATCACATAATCATTGATTTTCCGGTGCTTGTAATTCTTTTTGGCTGTTTATTCACTACCCTACACAGATTGGCTCTGACTATAATTTTATAAGTATTTGAACTCAACCAATCGACATTAAGTCCCCCATTATCAACACATTTTTTTTTCTGGGCGGTTACTTCTTCCATTAATTTAGCAAAATTTTCACAAAAACGTGCTTTTGACATACTAGGCGATTTATATAAAAGGAGTAGTATAAGTGACTTGCTTACCATTTGCAACCGAATCAAAAAATACCAATAATTCATATTAACAGCACACCTTTTAGGTACCTCATATTGATATTCCTTTTTAACATATAACATAACACCTCCTGTATGTCTGGAAACACGGTCACATCTCACCATATTAAACGAATTTAATTTACTATTGTCAATGGAATCAGTTAAACATGTATGTTTCCGTCAGAGCTATAAAATCCACTACATTTTCTTTAACCAGAAACTCAACTTCATAAAAATTTTAAATAGCACTTTCTACATTTAATAATATTCCTTTTAGGTCGGTTGATTGCTAACAGCAATCTGTTCGTTCCTTAAGCTTAGAAAAGTATCTTTTAAATACTCTACAATTTTCATTTCGAGTATCATGGTCAAAGGAAATATCAGAAATAGTATTTATTCATTGCATTAAAACAAATAATACACTTTTCAAAATCACAATCGCATTCCTTCAGATCATGCTCTCCTGCGCACTTTGGGCATGCTTTCGTTACACGACAGTCATTTTCTTTGTGTTTATATCCACTACCATTGAAACACCTTTTAACTTTAAAATTTTCAAACACCCTGTACTTTCCCCAACCGATATTAATCAGCTTTTGCTTCATTAATTTTGTATACCAATCTTTGTCTACTTCTATTACTGCATTAAATTTACCTGTTTTGTTTGACTTAAACACTAATGCATTTAATTTCAGAATTTACCAAATCATTTTGCTTTTTATTTTTTCTTCGATTTCATTATTTGAAAAGTATTCTCTTAATCCACAAACTAAAGCCGTTGGCTTTCTTATGCACGGTATTTTAACATCGTAGGTATCCCCCATTTTATCCTGCACTTCGGACTCTATTTTTGTGATCGATTCATTATCACTAAATTTTATTATTATTCCACCTTTTTGGATGTTATGAATAGTAGTTGTCGGGTTTCGAGGATTCAATGGCTGAACATTTCATAGAAAAAAAAAAGGTAATGCACCTTCTCAAGCTAAGCCGACGTCAACTTTCTCTCTTGGTTGGAATCCTAACGGGTCACAACACAATGACTTATGCAGAGGGTGTCAGGATGAAGAGGAGAAGGAGGGCTCCTTTCACTTTCTTTGTGAATGCCAAAAAGACAGCCCTCGGGGAATACTTTTTCGACTAATTGGGCGACATCTCGTGTTTGTCATTAAGAAACATTATGAAATTCATCCAGAATTCTAAAATGGTTCTGTGAGGTTCCCACACCTAACCCCTAAGCTCCACTAACTCCTCTCCTTACCCGTGATTATATATTATATCATACCTTTATCCTGGGGAGCACAATGGATCCGAGTGAGATGATGCAGCTTGCCGTATCATCACCTCTCCTAACCTAACCATCGAAGCAGGTTACCGGTAGATTTTTAGTCTTACTAAAAAAAATTCCGTAAAATTGTAATTGTTGATGAATAAAAATGAAACTTGGCAAAAATCTTAAAAACATGGTCAAGTATAAAAAGAAAATATTTTTACATATTATAAAATTTTTCTACCCATTTAAAAATAACGATGAAAAACAGTGATTTTTCGTTTTATTGTGGCCAATTAAAAACGCTGCGGGTTTATTTTTATTTTTTCGTTAAGTTTAACTTCTAAAAAAGTTAAATACAGTTTTAGTTTTTTTTTTATAAAAACCATCCCTAGGATTTCAAACTTAGCCTTAACTAAAAAAATTTACTATTAATGTTGAATACGTCATTTCAGTTAAGAGAAAGGAAGGTTGCTAAGGCCTTTGGCTTCTTCTTATAATAGAAGTCTGCAGGGCCTTTTATTATACTCTAAAGTTCTAAAGCCGTTCTTGTACAGGTTCTGGTGGAAATATTAAGGAATACTTAAATTTTTGTCCTCTAGTTGGAAAGAAGTTAATGTAGTTTGAGGCCAGTAAGCCTATACCTCTATTTTCTTAAGTCCTTAGAAAAACTAATAGAAACGCCGATTCGCCGGAGCTAAGGTCTAACATATGTATATTTTATGAAGAATCCAATGCTGTCAAACTCTATGCGTAAAACGAGACCAGCGTACATAGCTACACAAACAGACTTGGCACACATGTCTATGGCTGAACTTCTCAAGGGAATAATAGACTTCTTCTTAAGCTGCAGAGGCTTAAAGTCCATCTTGTTGAGAATCCTAATCGGTCACAACTCAATGGCAACCCAAATGAATAGAATGGCCATGAGCACATCTGACTTAGAATTAAAAGATAGATTGCTTCCATCATCCATCTAAACTCAGAAAGGCAGCTCTTGGAGATTATTTCTTCGAAGATTGTCTGCTTTTAAGAAATGTATTCACGATTCCGGATGGTTCAGGAAAGTATGCGGTGCCTGCAATCCTAAGCAGTTAGAAGTAGAACTTCAAAAAAATCATCAACCCGTTTTTAGTGAATCGGAATTTTAAATATGTAGGCATGTACTTAATAATTTTGTTTTATTTTAATCCAAAAATTTTGGTTTTGATGTGCATTATTATTTTATCTTTTTATAAGCGTAATTCAATCGTTTGAAAATAATGAGAAATAGGAGAAAAAGTTATTCCTATTTGGGACTGTTATTAACGGTTTTTGGTAAAATTATTTCCTACTAATTTTAGCAAACAGATCAAATATTATCAAAATCGTAGAAGCCATTTTTGATTAATTGTTAGACCAATTTTTTCCGACTTCCTTTCATTGTAAAGTCAAGTTTGATCAAAATTTAAGTTCGTGTTTTATTTTTGACAAATGCATAACCTACCATATAAAACCATTTTTTTTAATATGTACTTACTTAAATATTATATAGCAGGTAAAAAACGCCATAAAATTTAAATCTTTACTTATTTTGTTTATGAAACCTGCAAATTTATCTCAATTGTACCTATGAACGATAGATGAAATTGAGACAAAACAAATTCACCAAATGTACGTGTAATATGGTGATGCATTGTAGCTTTTATCTTTTTTCGGCTTCTTAAATATCATCGAGTAAACAAAGAGAGAAATGCCCCTTCAATTTGCACTTGACTGTTATTTATAAAAGTAAAGCTCTCTCTTCTAGTACAATCACGCCTTCTGAGTTCTGACTCAGTTATTTATCACTAAATATGCACCGTTATCATCTTCATCACTAACTTAATTTTAGATTTAAGAAACACCCATATTAGTAGCTATAATGTTATATTTTTTCTTCAACCAAAAATTGTCACTAGATGATTGTTGAACAAAAAACTTTTGCTGTCGTATTTTGATTTTGTTTAAAAAACATTTTTGTGTTGTTGAACCCCTGCAAGTTACATGGGTTGCGAAAACTCCATTGATTAATGCAATGTTTTGGGGTGCGTCTTATTATTTTATAAATTTGACAGATTAAATAATTTTAGTTTCGATACTGGAATGGTCTCTCTCCGCGTTCACTGCAAAGATGATTGAAAAATACGTAAACTTGCTGCGTAACTGAACAAAAGAAATTGATCGTGAGTGAAAAAAATCTCATAAGGAAACCAGCACACATTTGAAATGGCTTTTCTAATTCCAATATCAGAGGTATAAATTTAAATATGTATGTACATTCATCTATGTATTTAACCTAAACTAATATGTCGATGTTTTCTAAATAAATAAATTTTGTTGACGTCCAATATATTTTTGTTTTTGAATTGAAGTCCAAAAACTACATTATGCATATTTTATAAAGTAAAAATAAGAAATGTGCGGGATTTATTTAGATGTGTGTAATTGGTCTAGAGCCTGAGTCATAGACCACTGTCAGCAATTTTTTTGCTAAATGAACAAAGCAGCCTTTGGAAGATAAGATTTATTAAATAACAAATCAATTAACAAACGTGCATTTTTGCATGTTGTACAAATATAGTTAAATAAATTATGTATGCGGCTCAATATTTAAAACTTTAGGTCTTTATTACACCGCTAAATCATTTGACTATTATTCCGATGCTCAACAGTAATATATAATGGTGAAAGAAGTTTATTATTTATTCTACCGGTAGGTAGGTATGTACATATGTCGACAAATTTGTTTTTTAATAAGATCCCCCAAAAAACTTTTTGTGCGATAATTATAAGTAAATTTTGTATTTGTTGCATACCTATGTACATACAACGATACCAGAATTAAATGTGTTTATTTATTCATACAAAAACTTTTGTACAATAGGGTGGTCCTTATTTTAATACCAGCCTATTTCGCTTGGTTTTTTAGTTTGCTGTTTACAAATATATATATGTATGTACGTAGTTTTCAGTCGCTCACTTAAAATCTTAATAAAATTGATGGAAAATATTAAAACTTCACATTTATATATTTAATATTTTATTTCCACATTTCCATCCAAACATAATATCAAAGTCTTGAATGGAATAAAATGTATGATGGATAACCTATCCTAAAAAATTTTACTTATTAAAACATGAAAATTGTGTGAGATTGTCTGTAAAGTCGTGTGAGATAATGTAAAACCAACCATTTTCCCTATTTATAAAGATGTTCATTTTGACGATCGGAATAATATATCACTAGATATAAGCTTTTCAAGGGAACCATATAGGCTTTTTTATTTTTGAGATTTTATACAACGCAAAAAATCAATAAACAACAAATAAACAATATACATACAACTTTCGCTCGTAGCGTTCAATGCGAATGAAAATTTAACACTGAGCAATTTCTCTGTCCACCACAACCTAATGCTGTGACTTCAACGATCAAAAACAAATAACTAAATGGATTTTGTAACGGGATATAATTTGCCCAAAAAATGTGCCATAATCATTCAAAATAAGCTTATTTTTTTATCAATTTTGTATTCTTTTACAAATTAGTGCTATTTCTCTGTCTTTACCTGATATCGCAAGTAAAAATTAATGAAAAGTTACAAAAAATATTCATAAAAAGTCAACTAATTTCCCTAATTTATATAAAACTCTCAAGGTCAAAATTGCAGAGAATCTTACGTGGAAGTCCAGGGATGTTTTTGTGCGTGTTTTTGGTCAAAATTGGTCTAGCAGTTTGCAACAATGCAGCAGCGCATGCATTTTCGTAATAATTTTAGAAAACATGTTCTTATTTTGTAGTTTAAGTTCTTATTTTGTTCAAAATTCAAAAAATTCTTAAGTGAAAGTCGGAGAGTTCTCTTGAGTGTGTTTGGTCAAAATTAATTTAGTATGTATTTCGCCAACAATGCAGTGGCGCATGAATGTTCGAACTTATTTCAAAAAACACGGTCAGATTTTGCTAAAAAACAAAAGGAAATCTTAAGCAGTAGTCCAAGAGTGTTCCTTTGCGTTGTTTGTTTAAAATAGGTCTTAAAGTTTGCCAATAAGTATGCATTTTCGGACTTATCTCAGAAACCATGGGCCGATTTTTAAAATTATTTCTTCTTTGAAATTTTATACTTAAACGATGGCTTTAAAGATATATAGTTTTTAAAAGTTAGTTATTTACAAGGTAATGGGGTAAACGAAGAACGATATGCAAGCTTGAATAGCACCTGGAACAAACGCGCCAACAACTTACTTTTGAAACAACGTTCGCCGGGCTCCATTCTTGAATTTTGAACTGTAGTAGTCCGTGGCGTAATAGTTACTGCGTTGGAATGTCACGTCAGAGGGCTGGGTTCGATTCCCAGCCACTGCCACCCAAAAACAAAAAATGTTTTTCAGGACTACTGCCACTTGTGAGGAAGTAACAAATCCTCCAAAAGTGTCTCCTGTCATAGAAAAGTGCCGCTCACCTTAGCCGTTCGGATTCGGTAGTAAACTGTAGGTCCCCTCCATTCCTGCAGACATGCACACAGGAATGGTTGAGAGTTGTAAGTCACTAGGTTCTAGTTTTTAATGAGCTGTTGTGCCACCAAATTTATTTATTTATTTGATTGATTTACTTCCTTGATACTAGTTTCATTTCATATTTAATATTGTTCAGTTCAAATTAAGTTGCCGTTCAATAAAAGTATTTTTTAATTATTATTTTCATTAAAAACACGGTACATACATATTTGTATTTGTTATATAAACGAAGAATTAATTTTTCCGTTTTATAAGCTTGGGTTTTTATCATAACTGCAGATTTTTTCTATTTTATGTTGTTAGTAGCTGACGACTTGTTCAATTTTTTGTTTCTTTTGGAACGGCAATAAATATCTTAAAAACAAAAAATGACACAGTTTGCTTTCTGTTACAAAAAATTGTAAAAGGTACACACTATCTAGCTATTAACAGAAGGAAACGGTGTAATTAAAACTGCTTTTTTGGAGTTCTTTATCATTGTTATATTAAATTTGATTAAAAGCTCGAAATTGTTAACGAAACAATTGTGTTTTATGAAGCAAACAAGAAGGAATGCATTTCTATTTGATGTTTAAGTTGTTGCTTAATAGAATTTCGTAGCATATAATACCATGTCTTTAAAACTATGTACTTAATATTTAATACAATAATTATCTTCTTTTCAGGAGGAAGCCATACGACCAGACCTAGTAAGTGGTACTGATTTTAGATCCATACCATTTATTAACACTGTATCGGAAAACCCATATGATTCATCAGACAATAATCTCCGTCGCTCTTTTCTTCTTATGGACGAACAAGAAAATCTTCAAGTATCAACTCCAGAGTTATTTTGCAAGAAACTTCGTTGTTCGGATAATGATAAGATCAAAGTTATTTCAATCTTTGGAAACACAGGCGATGGAAAATCCCATACAATGAACAATGCGTTTTTTTGTGGAGCTGAAGTTTTCAAAACATCATCGGAACAGAATTCTTGCACCATAGGTGTGTACGCTGCCATGCAACAACAACTTGGTGTTCTTTGTTTGGATACCGAAGGACTTTTAGGTATTACTGCAAAAAGCAACCGACGAATGAGAATGTTACTTAAGGTTTGAATTCCCTAAAACTAATCAGCCGTTTATAGTTAAACAGTGTTTTCTTTCTTTTCTCTCTTTTAGATATTAGCCATATCGGATATTGTTATTTACCGAACACGTTCGGAACGACTACACAGTGATATGTTTGACTTTCTGGGAACAGCTTCAAAAGCATTTTGCTCACATTTTGCCCAAGCTCTACAGTCACTTGCTATTCCCGGAACTGCTCAAGCACTAGGACCAGCAGTCATTGTTTTTCATGAGACAAGGCACACCAAGCCTTTAGATAGTTGTGAGTATAAAATTAAAATGGCATTTCTAAAACTATGTTTTATAGACGACAGTTTTGAGTTAGAGCATTTGAGTTCGCAAGGTTCAAAACACAAAACGACGGTTCTCCGTCCGTGAAATTCGACACTAGAGAACATTAGTTTCATTATCAAACTGATCATAAAATTTTTCATGAAAAGTGTAATTTTATGCTTCTTGGTGGAAATTTGGAATGATTCCGTGATTAATAAGGACATACACAAGCCAAATTTTAACGCGATGGAAAGGAAAACACTCGTTGAATGTTAACTGGCATTAGAATTGAATTATTCGTATCATTGAATCGATCGAAAGAGAAACTTTCTTGATAAAAAAACGCGCTCAGAGATTTTTCCTTCATTAGAAGCGCCTATTTATTTATTTTTATTATTTGCCTTTTATAAACGTTATCTACCCGTTTGGAATTTTATGAATGAAAACACGATTTATTTGCTCCATGTTGCATCAACTTGGCTATCAGTTTGGCCTTGGCTTAAAAAGAATTTTCATAAAAAAAAAACCCTGATAAATTCGTTTTGCAAAGATAAGAAAACGAACCTAATCTTCTGTAAAAATAAATTCTATTTCTATTCATTCATTGATTTACAATCGCAAATGTTTGATTTTTTTTTATTTTAGCTGTTGAAGAAAGTGCAGAAGATAAACTTCGGCAGGGATTTGCACGTCAAAATATTGAAACAAATGCATTCAGCTCACTACGTTATGTTGGAGTTAAAACACCTGATGATCGGTCGACAGATTTTTCGAAAATAATAGCGGCAATTCAAATGGAAATTGAAAACACTGCTGTGCGATCCCCTCGCCAGCCGAGTGTAGTTTTTAAGGCAATGAAAGCTCTTAATTCGAAATTCTCAGGTGAGATTGTCGAAAAGGCAATCAATCCCTTTCCGGAACAGTATTTCACATGTACAGTTCATTGTGAGTCGTGCAGCCGACGTTGCCAACGTTCTATGGGTCATGTTGTTGACGGAGAAAATCATCAAAACACAGCGCCGTGCAACTATCAACACCAGTTCGAAAACAAAGTTCTATTGTGTCAACAGTGCTATAAGAATGGAAGAGAGGTAATACACATTTAGAAATATTAAAAAAAAAAAAAAGAAAACAACTTAATGCTGTGACTGTTTCTATATTCTAGGTTATTGTTACAATAGGTTCTCAGGGACAAAACGAAAATTCTTTGTTCGGCTATGCGAAATATGCATGGAAAGGCTCAATCATTGAGTGTCCAAACTGTGGTGAAATTTATAGGGAGCGTCAGTATTGGTATGGCAACAAGCCACCCGAAGCTATGGCTGTTAGGTACTTGGGTTTTGTAAACAAAAATAAAGTCTTCATATATATTTTGTATCAGGTCAGAAATCGTTCACTTCTGGAAAGGCGGTAATGTACCCGTAAAAGGACCTGTACACTCTGCACAAATGGTACTTGATGGAGTTTCTTACATAGCAGAAGCGATCAGTAGCATAGGCTCAAAACCGACAAAAGCCTTAAGCGACTTGCTTGCTGATACTGTGGCACCGAGTTATTGGAAACCAAATGCAGAAATAACAGTAAGTAACATATTTCAAAAATTTTAAATTAGAGGAATATTGGCCACTTTTCAAGAAATGAAAACTGAAAATTCCGTATGCTCGTTAAACACTGTTTTAATTTTTTTCTGCAAAAGAAACATCCCGCAAACTAAACAAAAGCTTGAAAAACAATATGGGAACTTTTTAACATCGATTAGGACCATTCACCACTGGTTTACTCAATTTCGGGGCGGTCGTACGAGAAAAAGTGATACCGAACGTTTTGGTCAGCAAATTGAGGTCTGCAAACCAGAAATGGTGAATAAAATCTATAATTTAATGTTAGATGATCTGCGAGTAAAGGTGCACGAACTTGAAGAGGCTACAGACTTATCACATGGATCAGTGACTTCAATTTTGCATGAATATTTGGATGTGAAAAAACTTGCCTCAAAATGGGTGCCAGGTCGATTCATAGTTGAAAACAAACGAGTCGCTTGACAACTTTAAAGCAGTGTTTGGCGATGTTCAATCAAAATCCAAATGATAATTTGCGCAAATACATAACCGCGGATTCATAACAATACACCAAAAACAAAATAACAGTCGTTACAGTGGACTTCTCTTAGTGAATTGAGGTCGAAGAAGGCCAAGGTCGGCAAAAAGGTCCTTGAACACGTTTTTTAGGGACGCACGAGATGGCAGTCACAGCGATTACATTGGAAATGGTAAAACGATAAGCGGAGCTTATAATTCAGAGCTCTTGGATCAGTTGTATGCCGATTTTAATTAACTCCTACCTCATTCACCATATCTGAATTTAGTCCCCTGCGACTTTTTTGTATTACCAAAAATTTAAAAAAATGTTCTCGTATTCGGCCCTATCGAGGTAACTGTCGGAGCGGATTCTGTCCGATTTCCTACGAATCGGAGACATTTTGCTGATCGGAGAACTACCTCGAAGCAAAATGTCTCAGATTCGTAGGAAATCGGAGAGAATTCCCACGGTTACCTCGATACGGCCGATTATTTGGAGGGCATTGGACGAAATGTATCGAGCGAAAAGGAGACTAGGTTGAGAAATAAAATATTTTTTTTTTGCCGAAAAGAGTGTTCCTTACATCAATTTTCACGGACTTATTGACCCGCTTCCGTACATTAGCAAAATTATTTTTTAAATTATAACAGTATTAAGTCTAAAAAAATATTATTTGATTTATGAACAATAAAATTATTAAATAAAATTAAAAATTCTTTTTTTTTCAGCACTGTCATGAATGTAGAAAAAATTTCGAAAAGACTGGCCTTCGCAAGCACCATTGCCGTGGATGTGGTGAAGGTTTCTGCAACGCTTGCAGTCAACATAAACTACCAGTTCCAGCACGTGGTTGGAATGATCCAGTACGTGTGTGCAATGACTGCCGACAAGAGCTCAGCAAAAACCAGGATTCGGTCAGAGGTAGGATTTTCTTTTCAAACAATGTTTTAAATTAGGTTCTCATAGTAGAAATTTTCATTTAAAAAACCTTCAGAAAAACCAAGAGATAACTTATGTTATACTACTAATAATACAGGGCCTCCCAATGAAGATGGCGACATATTTGTGAGAAAATATAGTGAAACAATCTACAATACGATAAGTAGTGTCACGTCTGCACTTGAGTACCCTAAAGGCAAGTCAAACTTTGTTAATTTAAATGTTTGATTTAAAAGATAATTTTTTTTTTAAACAGATCTTATAAAAGATACCGCTCGCCCTTCTTATTGGGTACCTGATTCCGAATCACCAGCCTGTTCGATTTGTAAAGTTCAGTTTGGTACTGCCGAGGAGCTACTGCAAAATGCTATGGCTCCGACCAAAAACGATTCTAACCGCACTTCAAAGGAAGTCGGTGACTGCTGGCGCCATCATTGTCGAGCATGTGGACAAGCAGTTTGTGGAAATTGCTCGGCAACACGTCGACCCGTACCTGAACGGGGTTGGACGTCCGATGTTCGTGTCTGTGATGCATGTTCTTGTGTGGGAAAGTCGAAATTTGATTAAATTTTTTTTCACTTTTTAAATTATCTGTTTATCCAATTGGAATAGTTATTCAGTTGATATGTTAAGGTTTCATTTTCTCAAGACGAAGTACACTGACTTTTTTGTTATTTCCGAAGTATGCTAAAATGTGATATTGAAAATAAAAACATACTCGTAAGCAAGTGCACTAAAACTACAAAAGAAAATACAATTATATAAATATGAATTTGTGAAGAAAATGAGTTAATATTTAATAAACTACTAAGCACGTCGTTTATTTTATTTTTTAATTTTTATATAATCCTACTTGATAATAAAAATAAATTCATTTATTTCGGTTAGAAAATGTTGTTCTTTTTATTAATTTTATCTATATTTTGTCGCAGTTCGGTTTTTAGGCAATTTTATAGAAAAATGTTACTTTCCAAAGGAAGGACGAGTTTTTATAAACTCACATTCTCCCGAACGGAGTTTAGTCAATCGCTTTCTATTTCCTTGCGATTTTTTTTTTCTATGAAAGTTGGCACTTCTTTTTTTTTTTTGTGACCTTGGTATAACTTTTTCACAAAAACAGAATTAAGTATCACTTTCCTTTTTTTATTTCGGTAGCCCAAGTTGTTCGATTAAAAATACTGCACATTTATTAAGCAAAAAAATAAATTTAAAATTAAAAAATTAAGAAAATTTGAATATTTGAATCAATGATTTCTTTGTAACGTTTTCTTAACAGTTTTTCTTATTTTTTTCTACTTTTCCAAATATTCGAATTTTCTTACATTTACTTTTTTTTAGTTTTTATTTTATTAATACATTTTGTTTGACAAAACAAGTATCGGTTGCAGTCTGGCAAAGTTAGAGCCGCTTGAAAAAAAAAAATGAGACCGAAAATAAAAAAAAAACGTTATAAGTAGAAAAGGAAGGAAGAAATAGTAAAAATGTTGATAAGCGGCTAAATTCCTAAACGCAAAACTTGCGCAAATTATGCTAAGCAAATAGTTCCAAAATGCAAACGTAAACATCCCTGCTAAGCAGATTGTCCATAAAACGTACAAGATTTTATTTTTATGCGCAAATGCAAATGTCAAAAATATCTTGCGCACTTCACTTGCATTTCAATTTGTTTTTGTTTCAACTTGCTTTTTTCATTTGCTTTGCATGTGTTTTGCTTTGCAAATGTTGCATTCAGGAATTTGCCCAGGGTTCACGACAAAGAACGAAAACATTACTATTTAAGGCCTAAAACAGATTCATATTTCAAATTAATAGGTGGTCTAGCACTTAAATTGATAAAATCAAGTATAGACAAGGCACTTTCTAATTTTGCTAAATAAATCGATACTGATTTGTATCAAGTTACATACCTACTAGACTCCCGGCTTAGCCTTTACTTCAGATATCGATTGAACTTGTAATTTTGTTAAAATTGAATAGGCTTGGATTGGCCCCAAATACATTTTTCTGATTTAACTAAATACACAAACATCGGGGCCTTCCCCCTTAAAAAAACACCGTTCTTCATGAGATATTTTTTTATTGACCCATTCGATTCTTCAGATCTTCACTCTTATGGTAAGGAAACAAACACACATTTTTCATAAATAGACAAGACTTTAATTTTCTTTTTTTAATAAATTTGACGATGGTGTTTATAATTAAAATAAATCAATAAAATCTTGTTAACCTGATATTTCTTTATATTTTCTTAAATACATTATGAATATGGCCAAAAACGCAAAACATTGCATAACTAAAATAATTTTTATTTGTAACCATTCTTTATAACCTCCTTACACTATTGAAATAAGACAAATACATTAATATAAAAAATATATAGGGTTTATCATATCTGAATTGTCCGCAGAATATAACAAACAATTCTTAGAACAAAACAGGACATAATAAAAGAATAGTTAGATTCTCTAACAAACTTTATACGTATTAACTACGTTCATCACTTTGTGTCGGTTACTAAACGTACTTTTGTATATCACAATATTATCCGAAATAGCCCTTAAGGGTTCAGCAAAGACATTTGCTTCGTTTTTATCGAAAACTTCTAAATCTCCATTAGCGGTACTGTTACTGATAGTGCTTGCGTTGCCATCACTGGTGTCTATATTTGCAGCAGTCAATTGCGATTCGGCAACAGCCTTAAATACGGCTATAATATAATCATCGTCAGCTTTCATTGCCTTTAGAAGGTCAGCCGTATATTGCAAAAATAGACGCTGTGCCATTGTTGACAAAACATTTTCTGTGAATAGAAATAATTACTTCATAAGTTATTTAATTTGAAGTGTTCAGTGAAAAAACGGCATGCCCATTTTTTTTTTTTAATCAAACTAATGACAAAATGGTGATTCTACAAGAAAAAAAATTAAAACCAAATGCCGTGCTGCTGAAGAACGACTTAACTCCCAACACTGAATGGAAGAATGGACCAAATCCATTCGACTTGTGTCGTTTTTACATCTCTGATTTTAAATTATAAAGCAACAACTCTTTAACAGTTTGTTTACATTGTATTACTCTATATTCTATACAAAAAGATATCCCAAAAGAAAATACTACCACAAGATAGTGCGGCGGAGCATCTATTAAATAAGAATGTTTAAATTGCTTACCTATGCCGATATCCTCCTTAGGTAAACTTAAGACTACCTTTGTCGTGTTATCTCTGACATCGAAATCTTCATCCATAAGCATGGATAACATCAGGCTAATAAATTCCTTAACAAATTTTAATTTTTTCTTCTCAAGTGCAGTAGGGAAATGAACAGCAATATGTGCTAAAATGTTCGATGCTTTTAACCTGCAAAGAAAATTTGTTTAGATTTAAATTCATGCATAATCAAAAACCACACAATATCACTAACCTTAAACAATCAGGATTCCAAGATTGTGTTATTTCAATTAAATACTCCAAACACAATTGTGAGGTTTTGAATTCGATTCCCTTTTTAAGCACCAACCGTTCAACACATAGTGTTATGGGACTTTTTACATCTCCTGGATGTTTTTTAGACTCTTTGATTAATTGCGTTAGAGTGAAATCAAAGATATCTAGTTGACTTAATGCTGCATATGCTTTCATAGCACATTCCGGATAAAATTTTGGTATTTGAGTTACTTCTTTAAGCGTTGAATGGAGTTTTTTGCTAGTTTTCAATTCTTTATGCAATTGATCAAGCATATCATCTGGTAGTACCTTCATAAATGCAATTTCAGCATCAGTAAGTTCATACTCTTCTAGGTCTTCGGTAAGTGAACGTTTTTTATTTAAAACTAAAATAATGATATTAAGGCAAGTTTCTGCCTGTTCGAGGTAGATGCTTTGATGTGTGATAGGAGGAGAGAGTAAAAAGTCGGATAAGGCTCCAAATGGTAAAGTCAGTCGCAGCATGTGTAAATTGTAGATGTATAATGATTTCCGAAACACGGGATAGTAAAAGGATAGCTCACTTGTGTAAAAATGTTTTTGTTGAGAGAAATGTAAAAGGTTTTGTATGGTCTCTTGGGGAAGTTTGAGATTTTTAGTTCTGAAAATTACAAAAAAAAACATTTGAGCAGCAGCACACATTTTTAAAATATTTGTATAAAAAAAGACATAGTACAATATTAATCATTTTTGAAGTGATCGTCCAGACGATTTAGTCATTTTATTTACATAATTAATCTTATCACGAATTTCACCGTAATCGGAAACTTGTTACGAATCCCGAAAAAAAATATCACAGAATCCATGGAAAATTTCATACAAACTGCCATTACGACCAATTTAAGTGATGGCTTTTTTCGGGATTCGTAAAGTTTCCGATTACGATGGAATTCGTGATAGGGCTAAATATAAATGAAACAAAAACGAGAAATTTATGCAAGCTTAAAAAAATGTTTAAAATAAATCTAAACAATGCGACAAGGAAACGAAATGAAGCCTCGAATTTAAGATCCCCTGCCGTACGATTCTAAAAATGCTAAAACCTAGATCCCAAAAGAAAATATTGTCCCGAAACATTTGGGATTCAGCCCAGAGGTATAAACTAATTTTTCAGTTCAAAAATAACACTTACCCGCTTAAAATTTCAATGAAAACATCCAGCATTACTTTCAAAATAACGGCATTATTAATTTTAGTTTTCGAATGAAAAGTTACCACAGTTGAGCAAATATCGCCAATAAGCTCAACTTCTTGTGTTTTTAGAGCTTTTATAAGGAAGAGAATCTGTTGAACAGCTTATTAATATAATTATTATTCTTAAAAAATTTAGGAAATGGCTCACCTGAAGCAAGTGACCATGTAGGACATTTAAATTAATGGTTTTTGGATCATCAGCTGAAATCTTTAATAAAAACTCATGAGATTGTTTTAAAAATAATAATATAATAGCCCTTACATACCAAGACCTCAGCACACTTTCTCAAAATTGCAACTGGTATTGAATCCACTGAAATCAGTGCAATTATAGCTTTCGCTGCCAAGTATCTTGTTTGCATTTCTGGGCATCCAGAGCAGTTTGATATGTATGGAATGAATTCAGAAAGCTAAAATATGTTGAAAGTTATGAATAGAGCAAAACACAAAAAACATCAAATACAATTTACCTTCAAATTTGATTCGGTTCCTTCTAAGGCCGATGGATACAATCGACTTAGCATCAGCAACAATGGGTGCAATTTGTTAGCCTTTTCATGACGTAATATCAACGAACTAGCTTTACGCAATTCATCCAAAAAGAAATCATATAACTTAGGATATCGTAAAAAGAAAATTCGTCCAGTCATTTTGTTGCGTATGCTTAAATTGTCCGAGTCTCGTGTTCGTTGAACTCCAAATATTCGTGTTATTAACGCTGAAAATAATAAAGTCGCTGAATTTTTTTCGGACCATGTAGACGCTTCATAGCCACGTATAGCACACATAACGCCAGCGCTAGCAAACTCGCCGATGGTCTCATTTAGATCAGTGCACCGAAAGAGGGCTCTTAATATATTCAATGCATGACTCCGAGCCTCTGTGCTCTTTTCGGTATTTCCACACAGCTGCAAAAGTTGTTGCATGCAGAAGTAAAGAGATCTAGTTGTTCCAACTTGAAGCTCTGCCGTAATCAATGCTTGCACCATAAACGGAACGCCAGCACTTCGACGAGTAGCACATATTTTTTCATTAATCTGCTCGTCCCGTGAGATGATTAATAGCAGTTCCCGTAACCATGTCATTGGAAGTATATTCAGGTCATGACTTTCAACGCGCCATAACCGGGCACATAGCTTCGAAAATCCCACATAAGCTTGTTCGAAAGCTCCACGATGCTTGGTCTCTGAAAGAAGCAACTTAAAATGTTCCCCAATCTCTAGAATTTGTTCTTTGGTGACCAGAAAATTCTCAGTTGCTTTGCTATATTGAATAGGCGATCGAAGCACAATCTCTCCGAGTATCAAGGAAACCTCTTTGACCGTCCGCCAAGCGCAAAGAAGAACCATTTGTGGAGTGGTCTTAAGACTATCTTGACTTCTTTGTTTTGACTTCGATGAAAGTATTTTACGCGGAGTTTTTGCTTGATTTTCAACTCCTCGAAACTGCTCTGGCAGTTCGCTGAAATCATTTGGCAAGTGCCCTTCGGGTGAAGAGTTATTCACCACTGGTCCCACAACAGTTGTGAGCTCTTTGCAGATGACAATTACTTCGGCGACAAGTATGCGCCATCCGATATCTTTTGAAAATCCTAGAAAGTCCAATCGTTTAAGGAGATGTTTAACAGCAAAAAGTACTCCATACAAAGGGTTTGACTTTGCTGCTAACAAAATTGATTCCTTTCCTAAACGAAGCCCATCTTTGAGAATATTCAAAGCCCAACGCAGGGCTGCGTAGTGAACTGGGCAATAGCTAGTAAGCTCAAATGGCCCAAAGGCATCTGGACTGCCTTTATTACAAAAAAATTCTAAGCGGTATGCCCCCGTCACAGAGTCTGCTGGTCGCACGCTCACCAATAATTCTTTGATTTCCTTTATAGATTCCTTTTCAAAGACTCTGCAACCTTTTTTATCTTCAATAAGCTTAAGAATCGACACGCCAATCTCTTTGTTTGCTTCATAAGCGTCATTTATAACTTCAGTGAGCGTTGGGACGGTATTTTTCGGCAGGAATTCATCTAAATTTAGTTCGCAGTTAACTAAAATACGCACACAATTTTCAAGCAACTGCAGTGATATGGAGCGCCGACTAAAATTCGCTCCTTGAAAGAGATTTTCAACAAGTATTTTAATGAAATCCATAAGAAACTTTGTGTACATTAGTTTCTCTGCGCTGGAATTATCTTTTAGCACCTTAACTAAATTGAGTTCACACCGAATCAGCGCCTTACCCAAAAGCGCAAGTGTCTTTTGCCTAACAGCTGGACTCTGACAATTTGAATTGTACTCCAGAAATAATAAGATAGATTCGCACTCGAGTTCCGTCAGAAGCTCTGTAGTTTTGTGCGTTTCAACAAGCAATCGTAGGGCCATAATTCGTGTATCGTCACAATTAGAAAGAATTGAATATAAAAGATTCTTCGAAAACCCCTTGAGAATTTCACTGAAATTATCAATTTTTATACCACTTTTACGAACTGCCCATAGAGCTGATAACTTTGTACTTATTGGAATTTCACTGGTATGTTCAATGATATGTTGCACAATACGAGGTTCACACTTGACTGCCTTAACTAAAAGTACCTCGACATCTGGAAGCCTTGAATCATTTTTTGAGGCTATTTCTAGTAAATACGTGATCCAAAGATCCTTCCATCCTTCAAAATCAATTTCATTATGACTGGAAGCCATTAATCCTTCAAATAGATTATTAACTATAAAATCTCTTCCAAGATTTTCAGCAAACAATGTACTAAAGAGTTCCTTGCAGTTTTTAATAATCTCCTTACTGCCTAGTATCGATACGGCTTGAAGCAAAACTATACACTTCATGGACAGTGAGAGTCTTTCTGAGTTGCATGCGTCGAAAATTTTTTGTAGGAGATAACTAAAAGAGATCTTCTTGCTCAAGGCAATTACATTTCGCAGAAGATCCCTGCATAAATGTCTTACACTGTCCATATGGTGTTCCAAATAACAGAATGCAAAGATTAGAAGCTTTCTCAATATTAACTTTGTATCTTCGCTCATTTCGTTACTTCGCACATCAAAATTTAAAAGTATTTTTGAAATCTGAAAAAGCGATCTAGCTGCACACAGTAAGATATTGGGTACTGTTGAATTCGCGTTAGCCATGTCATCAATTTTCGTGCAGATATCTCGAATGTCTTTCGAGAGCTGAGTAAAATCATGATAATCAAACGTGTTGACGATACCAACACAAAGAACTATTTCGTTAGAACTTTTGGATAATTTAACTTCATGAATGAAGCTTTCATAGCTGTAGCAAATTTTTGCAATATATGCCATAAGAATGCCAGAGTTGGTACGTGGATCCATAGGAATTTCATCGTCTTTTATTATCTGTTTACACACAGTGTTCAGGTTTTTGAGTTGCTCTAAGTGATTAAGTCTTAAGTTTTCGGGAAACTCTTGGGCGCACGAAAGTGTAAGTCTTATTGAATTGTGTACATAAAGATAGTATTCATTTCTGACCGATGGTGAACTTAGGACACTAAAAATATAGAAAAAATCTAGTTAATGCATTAAACCAAAACTGAAGAAGAAAAATTGTATTATTATTATTATTGTACTATTCATACTAGAATGTTTATTAGCGCTTTTAAACTGTTGTTGTTGTTCACAAATTCAAGAAATATTTTAGTAAGTGCGCATTTTGTGGGGCTTTTACCTTTCCTGGCTCAAAGTTACACCACTTTTATTAATGTCTTTAAATTTGTTTACTAGGGATTTATGTGAACGATAGTATTTGTTGTCGTGTGTTTTCTCTCGAAGTTCATGGTCTCATGGTCCCCTCGCTCTGGGCCAGTTTGAAAATACCTTCTCGAGTATAATAATAAGTTATAATCAAAAAAAAAAATGACAAATTGACTTTCTTTATGTTGAAAATAAGGCTATTTTCTTGAAAAGTTTCTTTCAGAGTACCTACGTGATTCGAAAAAACTAATACTTCTTTTAAACAACCAACAGAACAATAAAAAGCACATACAATTCATGTTTAACATCAGACCACATTCAAAATTTCAATTCTATTGTATATGTATGTTATAATTTAACAAAAGTATTTAAGTTTTTTTTTTTTTAATTACTTCAGTACCTACTTAGGAACTGTAAAATACTTTTAAATTCTTTAGTAAATGAATAAATAAATAAATTTGGCGATACAACGGCTCATGAAGAACCAGGGCCTAGTGACTTACAACTCTGAACCATTCCTGTGTGCGTGTCTGCAGGAATGGAGGGGACCTACAGTTTATTGCCGAATCCGAACGGCTGGTGAGCGGCACTTTTCTATGACAAGATATACTCTTGGAGGATTTGTCACTTCCTCGCAAGAGGAAAAAAACTTAGGTGGAAGCGGCTGGTATTGAACCAAGACCTCTGGCATGACAGTCCAACGCACTAATTATTACGCCACGGGCTACTACAATTCCTTAGTAACTACTTCTAATTCCTTTTAACTACATACATAGGGATTAAGACCCTAAATACTTTTATTTAATTTTTTTTAAGTATTTCTATTAGAAGTAAAAGCAAGTCCCGGTAGATAATGGAAATTAGGTTTTTTTGTTTTTATCTTTATACCAAATTTATTGGAAAGTTTTGTTACAATAAAGTAATTGAACTTTTCGTTTTATTCAGCCCTATCAACAATTCCATCGTAATAAGAAACTTGTCACGAATCCCGAAAAAAACTATCACAGGATCCATCGTAGTGGAAAATCTCATACAAATTGCCATTACGAACGGATTCGGTGATATTTTTTTTCGGGATTCGTGAAGTTTCCGATTACGATGGAATTTGTGGTAGGGCAGATTATTTGCTTGTATAATGCATTAATAATAAAATTCAAATACTTATTATCAACAGATTTACCTTAATTCTGTTAAATACCGTTGCACAGAACTACACAAAAAGGGAAATACCAGCTGTATTTTTGATTCCAAAGCTTTCAGACCGCAGCCAAAATTCTCAAAACAACCAGATATCGAATTTACACATAGATTCCATTTAGAACTTTCAGTTGATAACTTGGAGTCATCCACTAAGCGGGACAATGTGTCGGCAAGTGATTCAACAATTGTATTCTCATCGATACCTCCAGTTTCTAGTCGGGCGGCTGTTATTAGGAGCCTTAAAAATTATTAAAAAAAAGCAATGAAAAGTCATAACAACGCAAGTGGAAATCAATAAATTACTTTGATATTTGATTTCTAACTGGATGCTTTGGTGGAGTATAGAAAAATAGGTCTGTAAGAAATCGCAAAACACTGGAATCCTTGCCAATGGTTTTAAAAATCTGTAAAAAAAAAAAAATGATCCATCCAAATGAAAATTTGGGCTACAAACAAAGATTAAATTAAAAGTTACACACGTTTTTTACCACTGCCACTTGGTCAGGTATGCTGGTAGAGTTTTTTAATTGCAAACAATAGCTTTCTTCGCCTTTAATTAAAACAAACAACAATTTATTAGTTATTGAAATTGAAAGATAAAATATTATTAAAAAAAATTGATTTTGTATACTTTGTTCATAGTGTTTGGGTAAGCGCACCAGGGACGAACGCATTTCTGAGTTTTTCCTCGCATTTTCACCAGTTTTTACAGTTGATACCCGCAAATTTAGAGAATTCATTGTAAATACATAAATCAGTTTGAGATTAAGTACTAGTTATTTAATAAATAAATTATATTTTTAACAATATTTCTTTGTTTTTATGGAACCAAAAATTGGTCAATTCAACACACGCCGCCTTGTTTTTTTTTTTTTTTTTTTGAAAGGCTTTTTTTGACGTAAGTTTGACATTTTGACGCGTGGTGTTTTTGTTGATTTCTCTCAGCTGTTAAAAAGAGACAGATAGATGAAAGGAAAAAGATGGCGTGTTTAAACAAAAATGTATAGGGCTACCTTTCCAAGTTTTTATAGTAAACTCATGGAAAAAGTACAGTAAGGAGCGAAATCATTTCCCTTAGCCAAGTAGTAGGTACGCAGAGGAACAAATTATTGTCATACAAATATTTTCCCAAGTTTTTATAGTAATAGTCTTATATAAAAAGAACAGTAAGGAGCGAAATCATTTCCCTTAGCCTAGTAGTAGGTACGCAGAGGAAAGAATTTATTTTTCATACAAATTTTTTCCAAAAAAAAAATTTTATCTTGGGACATTTCTTGACCACTAGGCAGTATAAAATGTACATGCAATTCTCCCCTAATTATTCCAAGACAAATAATAGGCCAGTCCCACGAAGAAAAAAATCTCTGAGCGCTCAGAGCGCAAGTGCAAAAGTGGTAAATAAATACAAAATAAAAGCTGTGTTTTGTTGAGCTAGTTACTGTGCCGATTCTGCAATGTTCCACATTAAGCCATAGAGTTACTGAAGATCAAATGTGCTGTTAACTTGTTGTTGGTAGAATTTGCATGTGAAAATTTTGCTTAATGTGAAGAATTTCTTGATGTGCACATTAAGGGGTTGAACAAAACACACCTAAAGACGGAATGTTAATAAAAAAATAAATAAAAAATAAAATAAAATAAATTGATCTTTTTATTATTTCTCATGCATTTCAATAAGTTTTCTGCTTCAAAAATTAAATATTTTAAGCAAAAGTTGCAAGTGATTTTTCAGAATTTCAGTACGAGAATTATAACACCTGAGTTTTTTACAATTGAGCGGAGAATGTTGTCCCACGAAATGATTTCGCCTCCGTCAAATTGACATTGAGCGCTCAGTGAGATTTTATTTGGTAGGACACGCCTAATGTCTGAAGCATTTAGGGCTTTTTTTCAGCTTTTTGATCAATTTAATGATATAAATTTCTCATAAATCGGATAAACCTCCGGAAAATTATTCCAACGTGCGATTGAAAAGAAAAAATTAAAGTGATATTTCTTATATTTCTTAAAATTCGGATAAAATTCCGTTCCGATCGGATACTATGATAGGGCTGAATGAATTGATTTTTGTAAGCCTAGAATGTAGTTCGAGACAAACCAAATTTCATGAAATGTGAAACTAGCATTCAAGTCACATTGCACACTTGCCTCCCTTTTAACCAAACTCAAACCAAAAACGGAAAAAGGAAACAAAACTGACGTTGTTTATAAGATCAATTGTAAAGGCAAAGAGGATGAAAACTGCAACCTTTGCTATGTTGTGGGTACAACCAAACAGTTCCTGCGACAGAGAATGGCTGGCCACAAATCAGCCAAACTTTGAGGAGGTTGAAATTTTACAAACGGAGAAACACTTTGCCAAAAGGTACACTCTGGAAACCCTCCACATACTCAAAAATAGCAACAACATGAACAGGGACACACGAAACATCTCTGCAGTATACTGCTCTCTTGTAACTGCACAGAAATTTTAAATTTTGTCAACACACATCCATATATTAAACACAATTACAAGACTGATCTTCATAAGAAGAAGTGATTTAAATTTCCGTTTTGTTTTTGTTTAAATTAAATTATTTTTCAAAAAGTTTTGCTAGTTTTTTATAATTTTGATTTTATTATTTCCTAAATTATTTCCATAGTAAGTTTTATTTCGAGAAAAAAATGTTTATAGTTTTTTTTTAATTTGTTAATACTTATTTGTTCTATTGTGTTTGTAATTGTTTCAATAAAGATCCCCTAAAGAAGACAGCAACCCCTGTCGAAACGTCGGGAAAGTAAATGAAATAACCTTGTTTCATTGCACATCAAATGACCAAAAAAGCCGAAGAGGAACCAGATTCTTCATCATCATAAAAAACCAAATTTCATCTATTTTTTTTTCTCAAGGCAAATTTGGTAGGTGAAGAGATAACAATTTGATTGAAACGAGTACAGTTTAGGAATAGGAAACAATTATTGTGCAGTATCTAATGTCATTGTCAGGAATAGAGGGGACCTACAGTTGCACTTTTCTATGACAGGAGATACTCTTGGAGGATTTGTCACTTCCTGGCAAGAGGCAGTAGCCCTAAAATGTTATGTTTGTTTAGGTGGCAGAGGCTGGAAATCGAACCCAGACCTCTGGCGTTACAGTCCGACGCACTAACCATTGGGCCACGGGAATTAGTTACTGTTGCATTTAAGATGTAAATTGTTTACCCCGAATATAGTTTTATTCATCCAATTCTCCTCAGGCTAGGAACAAGACAAGCCTATAGATATCCTGCTATCTCGCGTTGTAAGGCACCGTTGTATTTTAAGTAAGGTATATGCAAAAAGTGCCGCATTATGTGCTGATAATTAATTAAAAAAATTTGTATGTGAAGGTATTCGAAGCTTGATTAAAAGAAAAAATAGGAATTCTTAACAGAATGAATTATTCAAGCTGGAGAACAATGTTTTATTTCTATAAACAATACATTAACACTAAGTGAATGTAAAAAAGAAAAAATAATGTAGATTCTATCCATTTTAAGACTCTCAACAGGCTGGCTACACGTTTTTCCCTTGAGTAAGTCTGGCAACAGTGCGTCGCAAATCGGCCAACTCTTTTTGCAATTGCTCGATATTAGATCCGCTGCAAATAAATTAATAATTTAAATTTTAAAGACCTTTGTTATTAAACAAATTTACCTGCTATCCTCCTTTATTATTATAGGGGCAGTTTCAGTATCAACCTCTCGCATAGATGCAGTTAGCGGTGTTCCACCACTTATTACCGAAGAAATCTTCAAATTAGGATGCGGAGATGTTGCTGGATTGTTCACAATTCCATTCTTTGTTGATGGCAAAACAACTCTCAAGACTCGAGACGGTGCCGATGGTGTAGTCAACAAAGTAGAGTCTGAGATATCATCACAAGGTGCATTGTTACCTTTTGGTTTTTGAGCGGTTGATTTGGGCGTCGTCGAGGATCTGGTTGATCTGAGAAACTCCTTACGATTCAACGTTTCATCTTCTTTTTTCATAGTCCATCGTCCTCGATACTTATCGGTTAATGCTTCATGGGCGTTTGCCTTTTTATTTGGAGTAGTACATATTGCCTTTTCGGAGGATGTCCTTAAATTGGGCTTTGATCTTTTTGTTTTAGAATCGCTGTCTGAGTCAGTGGTTGCGTTACTTTTGACTATATCAGTTATTGCAACAGAACAAGGCTTCGTTAGAGTTTCTGCAAGTTCTTGACTTTCTTTAGGGCCCTTCAATGATCCAGTTCGGGTGATAATTGTTTCTCCAATTTTCATAGGGCCAGATTCGGATATTAAAGCCGGTTTGCATTGGGTGCGTACATCATTTTGCAATGCCTTTGTCTTTGCATCGGCTATATCTTTCAAGGCCTTCATTTTCGAAGCCGGTCCCATAAGAGGTTTGCTTTTGCGGCGCACAGGCGTATCTAATACTGCTGGCGAGCTTGGTTCAATTGATTGTTCGCTTTCAATTTTAGGAGTGTCTTTTGTATCAGAAATTACATCGGACAATGCAAGGTCTTTTTCATCATCAATTGGTTTAATTTGAGCTTTTGGGCCGATCCATAATCTCTTATCTGAAAATGAAACTTTAGGGGGAACTTGTATCTTTTGAAACTTAGGAAGCGTAGGTAATTTCCTGGTAACCGGCGGAGAATCTTTAATTTTAGGCAAATTACCGGCTAAGGGAGTCACATTTTGTGATCTGGTTGGGGATCTTGGTCGAAGTCTTTTCATTGCTTCTGGAACTAAAATAGGCGAATCGGGTTTTCTTTTGAGTTCGTTTTGTTGTTTTATAGAAGAAGAATCGATGGGGCTTTGGTGGACAGCAATTGAAGTTGCGGAAATTGACTTTTCCAAATCTAGCAGTTCTGCACCTAGTTTTTTTGATAGAAGCTGCTCGGATGAAGATGTATTGAGACTTGGTGGTACAATCCTTGTTGACGAAATAACTACAGGTTGAGTTTTTCGAGGCGAAATATCATGTGCTATTCTTGGTGGTGTAGTTTTAAGTGGAGTTGCTGAGCATTTTGTTGCGATTCCTGGAGAAACTGCTTGCCAAACTACGGGCTTAGTTGCTGTAATAACACGCCCACCTGCAGCAATTGGTCGTAGAGCTGTTTGAATAGGAGCTGTGGGTTGTGAAGGCGATTTATTTATTTTTTGAATTATTGGTGCTGATGATTTGGGAATCTGTTTGTTTGTCGAGGCGTTTGTAGTTTGAAGAGGAGCTGTGGGTTGTGAAGGCGATTTATTTATTTTTTGAATTATTGGTGCAGATGATTTGAGAATCTGTTTGTTTGTAGAGACGTTTACTGTTGATATCCTAGATGTAGATGCACTTGCAGTTTTGTTTGCCTCGGAAACTGGTTTTATGTGAATCTGATTGATTGAAGAGGGGTTTAATTCTGCTGTTGAAGTGGAAGAACCTGCAATGTTATTTGCTTGAGAGCCTGAAAGAAGTTTTATAGTTATGCCTGGCGGAACTTTAGGCGTTGATACTTCAGTTTGTGCTGGAACTACGCTGGGGCATGGAGGTGCTGCAGCATTGTATGGGTTTTGTATTTTTGTTGGTGTCTCGAGGGATTTCCCCATAAGTTTCTTGAGCATTTGTTCAGCACTTAGTCGTTGTGAAATTAACAGCTTGCGCATGGTTTCGGGATCGTTTTCTTTAATCTTTCGCATAGTTTCACCTGTAGCATCAACAACAACGTAATTGACAATGTGGGCGTGGGTATTCGGTACCACACGGAACACTGTTTTGGGCTTATAATTTTCACCGAGATTGTGGCTATCAGCTATTGTCGACTCGTTCATTAGGTCTTCCATTCTGTGGCTGACGCCATTAATCTGGAACACAGTAGTAAACCCATTTATGAGAGTAGGTTGATGAACAATCATTGGCTCAGTTATGAATTCGGATGCATCGGGCTTAGGGACTAGGGATATAAGCTTTGGTGCGGAGCATTCTGGGTTGTCGCACGAACGCTCAAAAGTATCAGCAGCGTTTGAGGTATCAGCAGTGTTTGACGAAGGTATGGTGGAAACTGCAGGTGCCATACCAATGTTATCGTTGTCTTCAGAGAGATCGACAAAACTATTGGTGGCGGCCATAGGAAGAGCCATAATATTACGTTGTATACAAGCAAAGTTACGTTGTATTTTAAAGTTCAAAAGACAAAAAATAATCGGAGGAAACTACTTATTACGCTTAGCAAACTTTTCATTGAGATGATATTTAAAACGACTTTTTGCTTTGATTGATGCAAGGCTTATTATTAAAAAGAATTGTGTCCACAAGAACAACTTATCACTTAATTGAATGAACCGAGAAATGTATTATTAAATAATTAATGTCGTTTTTCTTTTGCAAATAGGGATTTTGATCCCGGATCACGAATTTTCTTGGCAAAAGAAACGCAGATTGGATTTGTTTTTTGTTTGCAAATGTATGTGTGGGATGTCAAATTTAATTTTGTCAAAAATAATTTTAATTTAATAAAGCACAAAATAATTTTGATAGGCAAAGAATCAAAAACGGAATGCAAATGAAATAGAAAATTCACAGAATCACAGAATCACACAAAAGCACAAAATGACGTTTTATAAATAGTGTGTGTGCAAGTGCGTGTTTCATGTAGGTGTAAATCTCTCTTTAATTCGGGATCAGAGATTTTGATCCCGAATTGTCAGGGATTGATTTTTTTTGGTTGAATGAAATGCCAAAACTTGTCCGGGATCAAAATCCCTCACAGGGATCAATTTTTTTTGGCTGAAAGAAAAACGACATAAATTATATTTAATTTTATTTTTATTTCTGACACAAATATTCACCGGACCCGCCAACAAAACTGACATTTTTCTTTATTTTTTAAAAGCAAAACTTGTGAAAATGAGGATTGAAGGAGAAAAGTATATTTTTAAATAAACATTACCTAAGGAGAAGAAGAGACAAGAGATCTTTTTTTATTCTAGAAACACGCATAACAACGCATCCGCTTTTGGGTCCATTCACAATAAGTTCAAAAGCGGAATTAATCCCCTTTCACACGAGGAGACTGAAAGTCTTAGTCCCCTTTCACACAGGGCAACTGAGTTGCCGGCATCAAATAGTTCATAGGCGAGAAGGGCAGGAAGAAAGAGGGGGAAATGAAATCTCCCCGGTCAACAAATTCAGGAAACTTTTTTGACGTTTCTCTTCACACTACGTTTGTGTTCGTTCAACCAAGGTAGTTTAAAAGGAAAATACAGCAAGTCTCCTCCAACTTTGTATCTGCGTGTGAAAGGTACAGGAGATTGTTAAGGAGATTTAAAGAAAACGTCAAAAAAATCACCAGCAACTAGTATCTTCGTGTGAAAGGGGACTTACATGCCGCCTCCACAGTTCATGAACGATGTCAGGATTGTGAACAATGTCTACAAAAAATCTAATGAAGGCACAAAAATCCATGTCCATGTCATGAACATGTCGACGAAAACTAATTTTTGAACAAGACATGAGCTCTGTTCAAAACTTGGCCATGGGATTTGACGTTCCATATGTTTGAGAGAGGTAGAAGTAGTACTGAAAGGAATTTTTGTGTGATTCTCTTGCTCTGACTTATTTAGTGGAATTTATCGACATAAAGTGCCCACTGCGAAAAAACAAGCTGATTGTTGATTGGATTGTGGATTGGATCTTTGGCATCTGTATGTCCTGTGGAGTCGGCGTGTTATGTCAAATTCCTTTTACTAAGAAAAAATCGATTTTTTTCTTAAGGCCCATCGCCCATTAGGCAACTTTTAGCTGCGCAACTTTTTGTTGCTCGAAATTCCGAGCAACAAAAAGTTAGTCGCCTTTCACACGAAGATACTAGTTGCTGGTGATTTTTTTGACGTTTTCTTTAAATCTCCTTAACAATCTCTTGTACCTTTCACACAAAGATACATAGTTGGAGGAGACTTGCTGTATTTTCCTTTTAAACTACCTTGGTTGAACGTACACAAACGTAGTGTGAAGAGAAACGTCAAAAAAGTCTCCTGAATTTTTTGACCGGGAGATTTCGGTTACCCCTCTTTCTTCCTGCCCTTCTCGCCAATGAACTAATTGTTGCCGGCAGCTCAGTTGCCTTGTGTGAAAGGGGACTTACTGGCGGCCATATTTGTCACCAATGAGATAACAAATGGCGCAATTTTGTATTCTTTCATTCATGGATAAGTGCCTGTTTACATTGTATTTTTGACGAACGGCGCATCCAGTGAGATGGGTAGATTTTGTGTGAGTAAGAAAGAGAAGGGTTAATTCCACCCAAATTACGCTGATGCGCCAGTTTCAATAAATGTTTCCGGATTGAGCGTGAAGATTTTTTTTTGTGTGAGTGAGAGACTTATGGTTGTTAAGGATGTGAGATAGGGATGGGTAGATTGAAATGAAAGGATTTTTTCTCTATAATGTAAACAAGGGGAACATTTTGATGAATGAAAATATGCTTCATCAAAAATACAATGTAAACAGGCACTAAGGTGTACCCCACTTTAAATCTCGGCACTGAACCAGGCCAATAAAATTATTGTGAATGTAGCCATTCCAACCCTTCTGATTTGTTGACAAAAAAAAAAAAAAAAAACAAACAAACAAAAGCAAAATCAGCGTAAATTTTGGTTTTGGTTTGAGTTTGTTTTAAAAGTGGATTGGAGTCAGTAAATCATAAATATAAAAATGAACGCAGGAATTTATGAGCAAGAAAAAACCCAAATAGAATACCCTTTTGAAAAGTGTTCTACTCCTAAGTCCATATTTGGTCCAGAGCTTATGAAATGTGGAAAAGTGTTCCTATGCTTTATTTCAGAAGATTTTGTTTTCTTCTGTGGCTTGTGTGAAAACACTATTTGCAAATTTACCATTTTTAATGAATTTGCTAATCATATTAAAGAAAACCACATAATGCTTGATGATTCAAATAATGAACCTTATAATACGTATAGAGAAATCACTGAAGAAAAGATTTTATTTAATTTTTAAAACCTTAATTTTTTCTAAAACTTTGTTTAATTCAGGAGTCAGCTGCACAGCAAGCATTGGCTGAATTCGAAATAGAATACCTGCACTTGGACGAAGAAGTAGAGGTGCTTTTAAGTTATTTTTTATTTTTATAACCACCTAGTTTTAAGAAAGGATTTTTAAATTTTATAATGTCTGTTCTTTAAATTGAAGATAGCCTCATAGGAAACAGAATGCACATGAGAACCCAACTTAAGCCTACATCAGCAACGTAGCCAGAGAGGGGGCTTGAGGGGCTGTTGGCCCTCCCGAAATAATTTTAATATCAGAAAATGCTTATTTCTCATAGGAAAAAATTCCGAAGTTGTTTTCAGAAATATTTTCTAATATCCGCATCGCAAATTGACAAGAATTTATTTTAAGTATGTAGAATTTCGTAAAAACAAACAACACGTTGTAGTCCAGAAACGTTATCTACTGACGCCTTTTTTTACTTGCGAAATATGTAGGTACTATAGGGCAAGTTATGGATTCGTGCAAAAAATCGAGCTCGAGATAACAATCAAACTTGACAGTACCATGACAGAGAACACGAAAAAAGTAGGTCCCGCAATTCCGTCTGTCTGTCTGAGTGTATGTCTGTCTGTAACTCGGCCTACAGCCTAAACCACTGAAGCGATTTTCTTCAAACTTAAAGCATAATACTTTTGGATGATTCCCTAGAAGGGAAATCAAAATTTTTTTTTTAGCTCAAAAAATAAGGGTACTTGCCATAGACAATTTAAAAAAAAATTATTTATCTCAAAAACGGCTCCAACGATTTTTTTTTAATTTTTTGTGTGTACTAGTAGTTGTATGGTCTATATTTTGATGAAAAAAATTACCAAAAACCGTTATTAACGGTACCTGCCATAGATTCGTTTTTTATTATCGATTTTCTCGTTAAACGCTTAACCGATTTTGATCAAACTTTTTACTTAAGAAGTCCTATCAAGTGTGAATAATACTGCTTACAAATATTTTCAAAAAAATTTTTTTGGATTTTTAAAAAAAAGTTAAAATTTTTTTTTGAAAAATCAATTTTTCGAAAAAGTGTTTTATGGTTTTAGCTGTATATTATTATATTCTTAAAAATGGCATACAATTTTTTTTTTCTAAAAAAATTACACTCAATCTTTAAAATTCGAAGAAACTTTTACTACAAGAGCAAGTTCGTGCGACCCAGTCGTGCATTTTATAATATATTAGACAAAGATGTTCTGTAACTTCCCTTAAGCTTAAATACTTTAATATTCACCATACGACGAATAGAACCCAAGATATTAGCATTTTTTTTGGAAACTTTGTATAAAATATCCAAAAAATTCCAATAATGTTCGCTTAAGAAGCTTCAGTATATCTTTGGACCTACTTCTCTGATAGTGAATATTAAGGCCAGGCGCGCACATGCAACTAAACAGTTTGGGTTTGATTTTGAGCACAATGGGCTTATATGGGAGTGCGCGCCGGCTTATATAAACATGAACAAAGGTAAAAATTTGTATATGTGCAAGTGGTTATATACATATATAATTTACGTACATTATTAAAAAAAATATTAGAACTTAGAATTAATATTTTTTTATAACGAGCCTTTTATAATACAAATTGTATATTTTCTACTGAAAAAATCAGCCATATCTAAATGGCCTTGTTAAATAATTGATTCAAAATAGCTTTTAATGGTTATTAGTTCACAAAAGTCAGGATGAAACGCCAAATTTTGGTTAAAGCTTCGAAGCAAGCCTCCTCCGAATAAAATCCTGGCTACGGGCCTGACCTACATACTTAAATGTTAGTTAGCTAGGTATTTTATTTAGCGTTCAGTTTCAGTTCCCTATTTTAGAGATTTGACAGTAATGTAGTAGCCGTGGCGTGATGGTTAGTGCGATGGACTGTCATGCCGGAGGTCTAAGGTTCGATCCCCAGCCTCGCCACCTATTTATTTAAAAGAAAAAACGGCTACTGCCTCTTGCGAGGAATTGACAAATCCTCCAAGAGTACCTATCTCCTGCCACAGAAAAGTGCTGCTCGTTAGCCGTTCGGATTCGGCAATAAACTGTAGGTCCCCTCCATTCCTGCAGACACGCACACAGGAATGGTTGAGAGTTGAAAGTCACTAGGCCCTAGTTCTTCATGAGCTGTTGTGCCATCAAATTTATTTTTTTTATTTTGACAGTAATGTACTAGTTGTTTTCAACAAGATTTATAATTCAGTTTTTAAATCTTACTAAATTAGTTTCCATTTTTGTGTACCGTCATAACTTTAACCAGGTTGGAGTTATTAACTTCTTTATATTTTGTCATGCGGCATTATACTTAGGTTTTAGAACCTTTACTTTTCAAAAAGATTCTTCTACAAAATTGATTTGCAGCATACAATTAATGCTGAAAACGGCTATCACGAAAACAGTATGGTTATATGGGCTTCAATAATATGGTAATTTTAGCACGAGACTCGAGGATTTTGCTCATATGTCCGAATTCTGAGTATAGCCGAAATCTTTCGGGAATGAATTCTATATGATTTTTTAATAACATTTACGATATAGTAGAACCATTTACAATTCATTCACATTTTGAAATTTTACAGAACATGACTATTTGTACATACATATGTGTATGTATCTCTTACTTTTACCCTACTGAAACCGTTAGTAAAACTTATTTCTGATTTTGTTGGTGTGATCAATAATAATCAAGATAATCAAGTTTGATACTAAAAACGATTTGATTCTTTAAAATTTCCAAAAAGCATAGTGAAAGAAATGTGCCTAAAGAAAGAGCAATTGAGAAGGTTGTGAAAAACAAAAATTCGGACAAAAAGAAAATTAAAAATACGAGCGGATTTTAAAAATTATTTCTTCAGTTCAGAATTAGATCATTTACTAAATGGAACTTAATTATTAATTTAGCCCCAATTTATTCACTTTCCATTAAATTTAAAGTCACCATTAAAAAGGGATTTAATTTCATACAAAAAATGATAATTTCTTACTTTTAATAACGATTTTAATTTTAATAGAGAATGAACAAATTGTACGTTAAAGAAATATAATATTACTAGCCGATAAAACCCGGCGTTGCCCGGGTCTTCTTTAGTAAAACCTTATGACAACCAAATATCGACCAAAAAGATGATTTAAAATCAGCACTCGAAAAATGTTCAGCTTAAAGAGCCCTACACACCATCCATGTTACTTGTCAGGTAACATTGACGTTTTTTTTGTCAGGTAACGTTGACAATTATTTTCCTAAAATTATGCGTGTGGGTTGTGTGGGCTTGCATTTGAATAAAAATGTAATGAACCTAATTATGTACCTACCTACCTGCCTGCCTATAGTGTAATTTTAAGACAACTTTGAAAATCAGACTATTTGTATGTTATGTTATACCTACCTCCCATTACCCCCTAAGGAGCGAACCACCGTGAATTTTGTTAGTAACCACTTGATAAAGAAATTAATAATTTATCAATGAAATGTTAAATTTTTTCTTCTTCTCTACCATATACCTACCATATTCAAAGCATTTTTTCCCAGCAAGGGTTATTGCCGTCTATAAAGAATAATTCCGTGCCAAAAAACCGGAATACATTTCTTACCACCCCACGCATCACTTATCAACATCAAAAAAATTTTACCACTAAATAAAGTAGGTACCTACCTATTAAAATAAAAATACATATGTAGGTAGGTATTACCTAAAAAAAAAAATTTTGAGCCGATTCTGGAAACCAGATCCCTCCTTGCGCACGTTCTTGTCTTCTTGTGTTTCCACATTACATTTAATCTTCATTTAAAATCTCGAACCTTGAAAATCCGATCATTAGAACTCAAGGTGTAAATTTTGCTGATTTGAACGTAATAAGCACCCCCACATCACCTTTGCTTACCTATGCCTTTGACTGTGTAGTTACTCAACAAAAAGAATTAGAAAAACAAATGTATTAGTGATTCAAGTGCCCCCTTACACCTTATTGTGCACGCTCTTGCAACTAAATAAGTTCGTTTCCATTCACCGTCACCAACCACCAACCGCCAAACCAACAAAAATTTCAGTCTTACCTTAAAATCCAACAATTAGAACTCACGTTGTAAATTTAGTCGATTTTCATGTAATAAACATCCCCCTATCCTATTTACGTGCGCCCTTGATTGTGTAATTATTCAGAAATTGAATTATTTTTTTTTTTATTTTTTGAGGATGAAGAATAATTCGCTGCCACAAAAAACCTGCATACATATTTTTACCACCCCACCATCACATCACTTATCCTCATGAAAAAATTTGTACCTAACCTAAATAAAGTATATTAAAAAACCAACCACCCACCGCCAAACCAACCAATTTCAGTCTTACCTTAAAATCCAACAATTAGAACTCAAGTTGTGAATTACCTAAGCCGATTTAGCACCCCCCCATCCTATTTACGTGCGCCCTTGATTGTTTAATTTACTCAGAAAAAAAAATTAAAAATAATTTTTATTAGGGGTGCATTAAATGCCCATTACCCCTCCTTGTGCACGCCCCTTGCCTATAAGTTCGTTTCCATTTATCATATCCAGCAAACACCCACCACCAAACCAAACAATTTCAGTAGCAAACACTTATTTCTGCTGCAAATATTATATCTACCTTACATACATATATATACCCTACTCCACTCATTTCTTACTATAGAGAAAATCCCTCCTATCAAGGCACATTATTCTGCTCATGGTTTGAATTGTTTTTTTTCGATGAAGATTTTTAACTACACATTAAATTTTCCCTAAAAATAAAAAAACAAAAATGTTACCCTACTTAAAAAACAATTTTTTTTTTGGGCCGATTCCAGAAAATCAGCCCACCAAAAATTTGATTTGACGAACCGGATTACACCGGAACCAGTCAAATCCCCGATTAGAGAAGAGCAAAAAATCACGACCTGTGATTTTCGACCTGTGATTCAAAAATCACAATCACTACCTGTGAGCGACTCACTTTTAACCTGTGAGTGCCTTAAATGTGATTTTTTTTTTCTGCCTGAAAATCACAACTTCACAACTAGGGTTTCAAAATCACAACAAACAGAAACGATTCACAAATCACGACAAACGTAAAATGAACTGTGGTCGTGATTACTTTATGAACTGTGAACAAAAGCACAACCAGAGAAAAGTCACAACAATGAATAAAATGAGAATGAGAACTGTAGTCGTGATTTATTTTTTTTATTATTTTAGCGACTGAAATATGAAGAATAGTTTCATTTTTAGTTAAGAAGCTAAGGTAGAACTGAACTGTGAAATGTGGTACTGTGGAGGTATTTTACACAAGAAAAAGGAAAGGTGAATTGAGTTTACTCTGTATTTAAAGACGTTAGAAAGTTGAAATTTTGTACATGAACTCTCTTAAGAATTGGCTACGTATTTTGGAATCCGCCTTCTGCCACGCCCACTTTTTATTAAAATTCAATTTTCTCTTTATTCAAAGGCGCTAGCAAGCTGAAATTTTTGTATTTAAAAACGTATCGATCTCGAATGATCATTGGAAATTTTAATCATTTGATATATAAGACATTCGATATTTTGCGATTCGATAACTTGGAATTCGAGGTAATGTCCCAAGTCCCAAGAGGTATATAAATCAAGTTGTTTTTATTTAATTAATTTTTATTATTTGACTGAGAAAAATTTTGTTGGGCCCCAAAAATATTTTAAATTTACCAATCACAATCACAGGTTAAACTCACAGTGATTCATTAATCACAGTCACAGGTATACCTGTGATTGGAAAATCACAGTTTAGCTCATCTCTATCCCCGATCCCTTACCCCACATGCCACAAAAGGCAATTTTCCATGGCAAAACAACTCCTGCTTATAAATAATTGAGCTTGAAGTAAATGTGAGTTGAAAATCTATAAAACAGAATTTTGCAAGGAAAATACCTACATGCTTGATTTTAGAAAATTTCCATACGATTTTTTTTGTGGTAAGTTTTTAATTTGTTTATTATTCTGTATATAATAGTATAGAAGTATAGATATAGATCAGCTGCAAATATTGCGTAATGCGTTATTAGAACGAAGTTCTTAAGTGCACGGTTTGTTTATAAATCCAAGAAATCGGCAGAAATTTACATCAGATGGTGGCGCAATGGGATAGGTACTTGCTTCTTAACCGAGAGGTTGGGTGTTCGATCCCTGCTGACAAACTGGCAAATAGTTTTTTTTTTTTTTTTTTTTAATTTTTCATATAATTTGTATTTTTCTCGAATTTTTTTTGTCATTTTCCAAAATAAGTAAATTATTTCACTCATTTAACTATAGTGGCGTAGAAACTTACATACAATCATGAAAACAAATGCGAAACGATACCTATTTAGGTATCGTCCAAAAGCCATCGTTTTGAAGATATGGTTTTGACTATAATCGACTTACGTGAAGCAAATATTTTTGATCGTCAAGACGATAGTCATTTTTTGGTTACGTGAAGCAGGACTATCGTCGAAACGTTATCGTTGGGTGATAATCGTTTTACGGAATGAGTCCCCTGAGCAATCCATTCCGATTGTTTATGTTACACACCGACTTCACAGTAGATAATTCATTTCAGATTGTTCATCGTGCCATGAAATATCTTGTGGAGTCGCGATATCTGATCTTATGATAATCAGCGATCTATCTCTGATATTTTCTCTTGACATGGCATTTGACAGATGGTTGTTTTTTGTTGCTTTTGTCTAGAAATGTTATTTTTTGTGTCTAACGGAATTTTTTGGAAGTCAAAGTTTAATTTTCTTGAGCTAGAATACAACAACCGAAGAGTTACACTTTTATCTGCAAAAAAATCAACCATCAAACTCCCATGCAGTCGAGGTACGAAATTATATATCATGACATGATTTGCCCAGCGAAGATATATGAAAATGTCTTGATATGGATATCAGATATTTAGTTGGATGTTATTTTTATATGAACTTATTATACCTACATATACACAAATATAACCTAGATTTGCTGCCGATGGCACCACGCATATACACATGGTTTGAATTGTTGTTTTTTTTTTTTGTATTTTCTTATTCTCCTTCGAAAAAGTTATATTCCCTAAAAATGCAATTTGGATTTTAGTATGAAAATTTTTGGAATTTTGAAAAAATTATATCTGGTATTGAACGGATATTTCATCTTTCTAAATATGTAATCAAAAATTAAATCTGACAATTAGAACGAAAGCTAAAAACCAGTTCCAAATCGGCTCTTTTTCACATTTCACGTGGACAACGAACAATTATGCCCATTTTTTAAGATTTTTGTGAAATGTTGTATCGAAACTTTTTAATCTATTCTGGGGGTTGTGTAGCTTGTAGAATTATGATTCAGATATCAATTTAAACGTTAGCTTTCGAAGGTGCAAAAGAAAAATTAAATTTATAGATGCATCCAGTAAAAAGTTGTGAGGGCATAAAAAGATTTCATTAATTTTGTAAATACCTCAAGTTTGGGGTATTCAAAAAATTTGAAATTTTTAAAATATTTATAAATCAATAGTTTCCATCAGGTGTAGAAATTTCAGATTTTTAGAACCACCCATAAAAAAATGAAAAATAAAAACCCACAAAAAAATGGGTGAAAAAAAGTCTGGTTTTCAAAAATCAAAAAGTGGGTACAAAAATCCCATTAAAAATTCCTGAAACATCAATAATTTTTTTTCATACCCTTTCTAATAGTATAAAATCTAGGTCCCTAACTAAAACCCCCAATTTATGGCGAATTATTTGTCTACGTCTATTTTTCAAAATTCAACTTTTAACATTTTATAACTCGCTTCGTAGATTTTATAGAATTTTTTTAAATTAAGCACTTCCTTGTATTTAAAAGATCTATCGACTAAAATTAATATGAATACTGTTTTTTTACCTTTAATCAGAAAACCCCCATTAGGGTAGGGTAACTAAAAATTTGAATTTCAAAAATTCCGTCTAAGTGCGCCTATACATAAAATTCTCTATTCAATAAAATGTATTATATATTTTTATCATATACAGTATAACCTGTGCAATGATGAGTCAGATGAATGAATGGGGGAGTGTTCTGAATTTCGAACGAATTCAGCTTGGTAAAACCTCTTACCAGATCTGGGTGTTAAATAAAACTTAAAAAAGCTGTAAACTGTGTGTTGTTAGTATTTCTTCCCCTAGTTCAAAAGAAAAAAAATTAGTTTTTAGAAATATAATGTTTTAAAAATATATTACATTTTTAGCTTTACGAATTCAAATTCGACAACCAAAAACGAATCGAATTGAAAACTTCAAAATAATTGAGTAAAGAACACCTATGTTTTTAAAACGAAAGTATTTTTTACTGAAGCGAAAATCAGAACAGGGGTGTATATATTTTGGTTCATGATTTTAAAGTATTTTAAAAAGAGTTATTAAAATCGAAGCAGTTAAATGTATAAACCTTTAAGAAATAGATAGTTTTTTGTTATTTTTGAAATCGCAGAAATCGGTTAGTCTGAGGTTTATGAAAACACCCTATATACATCAAAAATAATAATTTTTATTAGTGGTGCAAGTGCCCCTTGAATTGAATTTGCATTGAATTTTCTCTTCATTTAAAATCCGACCATTTAAACTAAAGTTGTAAATTTACCCAGTTTGCATGTAATACGCATCCCCCTATCACCTTTGCGTACGCCCTTGATTGTGAATTACTCAGCAGACAAAAATAGAAAAATAATTTTAGTAGGGGTACAAATGTCCCCTTACCCCTCCTTGCGCACGCATTGGCCTCTAAATAGGTTCGTTTCCATTCAACATCACCAATCACCCACCGCCAAACCAACCAATTTCAGTCTTACCTTAAAATCCAACAATTAGAACTCACTTTGTAAATTTAGTCGATTTTCATGTAATAAGCATCCCCCTATCCTATTTACGTGCATCCTTGATTGTGTAATTACTCAGAAAAAAAAATTGAAAATAATTTTTTAAAGGGGCGCAAATGCCCCCTTACCCCTCCTTGTGCACGCCTTTGCCTCTAAATAAGTTCGATTCCATTCACCATCACCAACCCACCGCTAATAAACCAACCAATTTTAGTAGATTAGATACAAACATTTTTTTTCTGCTGCAAATACCTATTATACCTACCTACTCATACCTATACCTACTCCAATCATTTCTTACTACACTATAGAGAATACCTACCGACTGCTTATGTTTTGTTTTGTTTTACCATACCTTCCTATACACAAAAATATCACCACGATTCATCGACGGCGAAACGCGAAAACAGTCAACTCTACTCACTATCTCGCTCCCACCTACCAAGGCACATTGCACATGGTTTGAATTGTTTTTTTTTTTTTTATTTTTTGACGATGAAGAATAATTCACTGCCAAAAAACCTGCATACATATTTTTACCACCCCACCATCACTTATCCTCATGAAAAAATTTGTACCTAACCTAAATAAAGTATTAAAAAACCAACCACCCACCGCCAAACCAACCAATTTCAGTCTTACCTTAAAATCCAACAATTAGAACTCAAGTTGTGAATTAACTAAGCCGATTTACATGTAATATAAGCACCCCCCATCCTATTTACGTGCGCCCTTGATTGTTTAATTTACTCAGAAAAAAAATTAAAAATAATTTTTATTAGGGGTGCATTAAATGCCCATTACCCCTCCTTGTGCACGCCCCTTGCCTATAAGTTCGTTTCCATTTACCATATCCAGCAAACACCCACCACCAAAAACCAAACAATTTCAGTAGCAAACATTTTTTGCTGCAAATATTATACCTACCTTACATACTCCACTCATTTCTTACTATAGAGAAAATCCCTACCGTTGATGTTTTTTTTTTTTTTTATTTGAACTTTCCTATTACACAAAAATATGAACACGATTCGTCGTCGCCGGTGAAAACAACTCTCTTTACTCACTATCTCGCTCCCACCTACCAAGGCACATTATACTGCACATGGTTTGAATTGTTTTTTTTTTTTTTCGATGAAGATTTTTTACTACCCACCACTTAAAATTTTCATCAAAAATTTTCCCTAAAAATAAAAAAAAACAAAAATATTACCCTACCCTACCAAACAACTCTTTTTTTGAGCCGATTCCAGAAAACCAGCTCACCAAAAATATGGATTTGACCATAAGTCAAATCCACATGCCACAAAAGGCAATTTCTCATACTCCCTATCTCGCTCCCACCTACCAAGGCACATTGCACATGGTTTGATTTGTTTTTTTTTTTTATTTCTTGACGATGAAGAATAATTCACTGCCAAAAAACCTGCATACATATTTTTACCACCCCACCATCACTTATTCTCATGAAAAAATTTGTACCTAACCTAAATAAAGTATTAAAAAACCAACCACCCACCGCCAAACCAACCAATTTCAGTCTTACCTTAAAATCCAAAAATTGAACTCAAGTTGTGAATTAACTAAGCCGATTTACATGTAATATAAGCATCCCCCATCCTATTTACGTGCGCTCTTGAGATCGTTTAATAATTTACTCAGAAAAAAAATTAAAACTAATTTTTATTAGGGGTGCATTAAATGCCCATTACCCCTCCTTGTGCACGCCCTTGCCTATAGTTCGTTTCCATTTACCATATCCAGCAAACACCCACCACCAAACCAAACAATTTCAGTAGTAAACATTTATTTTTGCTGCAAATATTATACCTACCTCTCACATACCACTATTTCTTACTAAAGAGAAAATCCCTACCGTTGATGTTTTTTTTTTTTTTTATTTGAACTTTTCCCTATTACACAAAAACGTCAACACAATTCGTCGCCGGTGAAAACAAAACTCACTTCTCGCTCCCACCTACCAAGGCACATTTACTGCACATGGCTTGAATCGTTTTTTTTTTTTTTTCGATGAAGATTTTTTACTACCCACCACTTAATTTTCACCAAAAATGTTCCCTAAAAATAAAAAAAGAAAAAACAAAAATACTACCCTACCTAAAAAAAAAAAACAACTCTTTTTTGAGCCGATTCCAGGAATCAGCCCACCAAAAATATGGAATTTGACGATTTATCGTCAAATCCACATGCCACAAAAGGCGATTTTCCATGGCAAAACAACTCCTCCTTATAAATAATTGAGCTTGAAGTAAATGTGAGTTGAAAATCTATAAAGCAGAATTTTTCAAGGAAAATACCTACATGCTTGATTTTAGAAAATTTCCATACGATTTTTTTTGTGGTAAGTTTTTAATTTGTTTATTATTCGGTATTTAACAAAAATTTTCTTTTCTGCTGTATCCTATAGCATACCAGATAAGTGAAATTTGTATTATATCTATTTTTTAAAAGAGTTTTTTTGTTTGTTTGTGAGTTTAGTGCATACATTCAGCCAGACTGATAACCAAAAAAAGTTACTCTTTTATATAATAGTATAGATTAATATTTTTAATTTCAAGAAAAAAAAAAAAAAAACAATTAGTTGTTAAATCATTTCTTTTTTAGCCCAAATTATCTGTACTCCAATGGCCTGATCACCACGTTTCACAATTCATAGACCTTTACCGTGAACAGGAATGTCTTTGGAATGTAGAATCTAAATTGTACCACAAAACCAAAGTGAAAGAAGATGCTTATACAAAAGTTTTACATAAATTCAACGAGCTTATTCCTAATGTTCTGGGAGACACTAGTTCGGTCAAAAATGCAATTAAAGAATTGGTAGAGTTCTTTAGTTAACTTAGCGAGGAACAACAGCAAACAAGTGAATTTTCTTCAAATTCTGAAATATATAAAAGGCTCATGTTTCTTAAAAATGTCTCTAAGTCAAGATCAGTTCAAAATCCCGAAACCTGTGCCTGTGATAATTCTCAAAACGATTTTACTAGATCGAAAAGCAGTCACAATGTTCAGACCTCAAATGATATTAATGACTTATTAACTGACACGACGCAGTCAGATTGCAAAACTTGTCCCATTTGTCGTGTTAATTTTGAAAACACCAAAGATCTAAAAATACATCTAAGTGATCTGTCTACAAATTTGCAGAAGAAAATATGTGACATATGTGGTGCTAAGTTTAAGGAACAAAGCAACTTTATCACTCACCTTCGAGGTCATAAAAATGAAAAAAACTTTTTATGTAAATTTTGTTCAAAAGCATTTGAGACATGGACTGGATTAAAATCACATACCGACCAACACAGAGATGAAATGCCGTTTATATGCGAAACTTGTGGATTTCGATTTAAATACCTAAATCGATTAGAGACGCATAAACTATTGCATGGGGATCCGTTATTTAAGTGTAACGATTGCAATAAGAAATTTTTTTTAAAACGTCAGCTTAATTATCATCAACGGAAACATGGCCCAGAAGAAATGGTAAGTTGTGATGTATGCAGAAAAATATTTCGAAATAAAGATTCGCTTTTGCGGCACACAAGAAAAATACACTACATCAGAAAACGAGCTCCTAATTTAGTTTAAGAGATTTTACTTATTGCTTCGGTTAACAATAAAAAGTTGGCTAATGAAAGATGTGATGATGTTTAAATATTGTCTAGTATCGCCCATTGACTGGAAATCGATCATTCCACCCCACAGAATAGAATCCGTGCCGATTGGGCCGACGACAGCTAGCTGATACGGACACGAAAAAAAAAGAACTGACGTATGTACACACTCCACGATAAACAGATACAAGATATTGCTCATCAGCTGTGTGAGTTCATAATCATCTGGTTTTGTTCCGAAAGGAAAAAGATAGTTTAATTATCATTTATAAATAAAGATGTAGTGGCCCTTGGCGTAATGGTTAGTACGTTGGACTTTCACGTCAGAGGTCTGGGTTCGATTCCCAGCCTCTACCACCTAAATACATAGAAAAGTGCCGCTCGTCTAGGACGTTCAGATTCGGCAGTAAACTGCAGATAAGCACACAGGAATGGTTGAGAGTTGTAAGTCATTAAGCTACGAGCAGACGGCATATAAAAGCCGCAAATGTTTGCGACTGTGACGTCATTTTTACGTCATCATTTGCTACTTTTGGCCGCACATCGTCTGAACACCCATTTGGGACAGTCCCCACATGCTCGCGAACAATTTGCGGAGCATGTGCGACACCTAGATCGCACATTAGTTTGCGACTTTTTTGCATATCGTGTGAACACCCTCGCATATTATTTGTGACAGTTTGCGAGAATGTGCGACCATTTGCGATAGTCCCAGGCATTTGCGTTGGCCTGAAAAAATAACATTGCATATCTGACGCATTTGCGAGCATTTATGTGAAATTTTAAATGCCGGGCGACAGTAGTAGGTATAGTTTTGTTTTGGTTTCAAAAAGAAAATAAAAATAATAAAAAAAAAAACAATTAATACACCGTGATGGTACATTTAAACAAAATGAGTGATAGTGAGCCTGAGGGAACAACATCCACTGATCACGTACATATAGAACCCTCACAACCAAAGCCAAGTCGCAAGAGAAAATTTCTATCGGGAACGAGAAGAGTGCATCAAGGCTGGACGCGCGATCAGATTATTTTATTCATGTCGATTATGGAATCCGCATTAGTCGATCCGCAGTGATTCGCAGGATATTTTTGTCTTTTTTCACGGCAAATAGATGAAGAGAAAAGAGAGCAATAAATTGCGGATGAGGTTTTACGGATTCCATAATCGATATGATTAATTGCTGCGGTGGAGAAGCGTCCCAGACTCTGGGATGCTGTTGCTCCAGACTACAAACTGTTCAAAATTGATGGTTGGCGTGAGGTGGTGGATGACCTCGGCTTTGAAATAAACATTAACGAAGCGAAATCCAAGTGGGACTGTTTGAGAGTGACTCTTTTAAGTCCAATTTAACAAAGATTCGCACGAAGAAGTCTGGGCAGGGCACAGTGTCATGGCAATTCTTTACCCAGATTATTTTTTTGGAGACCAACGTACTGCAGCGCTCCACTTCATCAGTTTCTTCAATGGTAATTTTTTAAACCACTGACAGCGACTCACAAGGCAATATGCAAACCAAAGAAAATATGTGTTCGCAAACCTGCATATGATTGGAATTGGGTCATATGCGGATTTTGTAGCACACCGTCTGAACACCCCGCATATAGACCAAAACATTTGCGATCATATTTGCGGACATATGATGTGCAAGCACCTATATCGCAAATGCATTTGCAACTTTTGGGACAGTTTTTGCACATCGTGTGAACACCCTATGTGTAAGTGTGCGGACACTGCTATGTAAACAGAATTTGCGACATATTTACGACTTTTTACGTGACGTCAGAGTCGCAAACGTTTGCGGCTTTTTATATGCCGTCTGCTCTTAGCTTAGGCCCTGGTTCTTCATGAGCTGTTGTGCCATCAATTTTCTTTTTTTTTATAAATAGGGATTTTTTGTGAATTTTTTTTTAAATTTATCTTTAATGATTGTTTTTATTTGTTGTTTTATTTATTTTTATTACTTAAAAATAATTGTTTAAATGGTGAATTCTATATTTTTTTCTAATTTATATCGGCTTAAAGAAAAAATGAATTCACTAAATAAGACACAATCAATTTTAATCTTGATATCTGTCAAGGCCTATATATATGTTGAGTTATGAGTTGTATACAAATTGATATTTGTCAAGGTTATTCTTAACTTAGATACATTTTCTATCCAGGCTAAGGAAATGTTAAGAAAATAAGTCTTGATAAACATCCAGGTTTAACGATAAACTGTATAGTTTATTTGCTATGGATTTTATTATTTATTTTTCTTCAAATTCAATAAAGAAAACTATCATTGAACTATTTTATAAGAATAAAATATAGAGTAGGTAAGACATTATTCAGTACCAAACACTTATACAACCGAAGTGAGGCAGAACAATGCGTAGACTGCAGAGTAGCTCTGACTGTCCAACACATCCTTTTAGAATGCCCAAAGTCCAGACAAAGTTCAAACCTTTGCGACTTATCAAAACAACTATCTGCTCTTCTTGATCCTACAAACTTAAATACAATTAAGAACATTAACAGATCTACATCCCTCCATGGAAAAAATAATGAGATATAAAATTATAAAATAGTATAATTTAAAACTTAAACGGCGTTACACAGTTTTGTTACTCTAATGCCTTAACTTTTAAAAAGTTTGCAAATTTATTTTATAAGCTTCTTTTAAATAAATAAGTAAATAATAGCTATATTTTTCACTTTAAGTGTAAATTGATTGGATCGTAGTGAATTTTAATCTAGTCCTTTAATCCGCATCTTTATTACCCGGTAATTTTAATTTGATTTTCAAAGGGTAGATAAACTTTAATTAAAGTGTAATTAAGTGTCTTCAATAACCTCTGTCTATCAACCCCTACTCTCACCTCCCCGTCGTGAACATCGGGTGCCTAGTACCTTTAACTGAAGGTAGGGTTCCAATCCCTGTGGACGGTTTTAGGTGGCTGCAAACGAGAGAGGGGGGGAGGAAGCGGCTGCGGAGGAATTCCCCAGATCGAATCAACGGTGGGGTCTACAGTTCCAGTCAGGTTGAACTGCTTAGTGAAGACCTTATATGGGCTACTAAGACATATTCGTAGCTCAGACCTGTAAGCAGCCGTTTATCCGGCTCCCCACCCTTGGAGTTATATTAAGGGTCTGGTCCTCCAGGTCGGGGGTTGTGCGTCGGGGTAACTTACCTACCACGGAAAACAACAACGGTTCCGAAACAACAACAATCCTCGGAAATAAATTATTTGAATGTGGACGACCTCAGCAAACGAATAACGAAACAAGAATCTGCACGTGGAATGTCCGGACCTTAAACAGCCGAACAATTAGTGTACCTGTATAGGCTAAAAGCTGATGTAACAACCATCCAGGAAGTGCAATGGGATGGAGAGGGCATACGAAGGATGAAATCGTGTGACATCTACTTCGGCGAGTGCTGCAAGGAGCGGCTTTTTGGATATGGTTTTGTGGTAAGGAAAAGACTTTGGCAAGAAGTTTAAGGCTTCAGAAATGTAAGCGAGCGCCTGGTCACAATCCGCATCAAAGCAAAATTTAAAAACATCACGTTGATCTGTGCACACGCCCCAACGGGCGCGGGGCGAAATTTCATCATAGCAACCACTCGATTCCCACACCTCAATATACACAAAGCGGTCTCCGGATCAACAAACTGTTAACCAGATTGATCATGTTGCGATAGACGCCAGACATGCTTCCAGTATCCTGGATGTCCGAACTTTCCGAGGTGCCAACATAGACTCGGATCACGACTACTTGGTGGTAGTTCAAGTACGTATGTACCTATAGACGTATGCGGATATCGATGACGCTACAACGACGAGCGGATGCTGTAAAACGATTTAATGTCACGAAGCTAAAATCGCAAAGATAGCCAGACCACGTCTGTTTCCATCAGTGGAAACACTGCCAAAATGCCATCAGAAGTGCCACTAATGATGTGCTGGGTTTCACTAGGCCATCACAACGAAACCCCTGGTTCGATGAAGGATGAAGGCTGGCACATGCAACAAAAAATGAGGCCTACCAAGCAATGCTGCAGAATAGAACCAGAGGTGCTGAGAGCAGCCCGGGGGCTCTACGGGCAAAAACGAAGGGAGGAACGCCGACTTCTCAGGAGGAAAAAGAGAGAGCATGAGAAGCGGGCGGTCGAGTCTATTGAGGACTGTAGCGGCAGGGGGGATGTTCGAAAGTTCTACCGAAGGGTGAGGCAAACTACCCAGGGTTACAAGGCCAGAACGGAAGCCTGCCGAGATTAGAGCGGGAATATGGTGGTAGACACGCAGTCGGTGCTGAGGATTTGGAAACAACACTTTTCTAGACTGCTAAACGGCGTAGAGGGCCAAAATTTCGCTGTTAGTCAGGACAATCCATTCAACCTGGACGATGAGGGTCAAAATTTCCGTCCACCCGACCTAAACAAAGTGCGGTTAGCAATATCTGAGCTTAAACTGTACAAGGCTGCTGGTGCGGATGGCATGCCAACAGAACTATTCAAAGCAGGGGGGATGACTTGGTAGGGAGTATACACTAACTTATCTCCAAAATTCGGTCGGATGAAGGCATGTCCGATGAATGGAACCTCGGTATAGTTTGCACCATCCACAAGAAAGGAGATGCTCTGACTTGTGCCAACTACAGAAGTACAAGTCTCCTCAACGTGCGTCGCATACAAAATCCTGTCATCTATACTGTGTGATCGCCTGAAACCTTTTGTCAACGATCTGATCGGCCCCTATCAGTGTGGTTTCAGGCCCGGCAAATCAACAGTCGACGAAATGTTCACACTCTGACAAATTTTGGAAAAAACCCAGGAGTTTAAAATCGATACACACCACCTCTTTATCGATTTCAAAGTGGCATATAATAGCATAGACCGAGTCGAGCTATACAGAGCAATGTCGCATCTCGGCAGCCCTGCCAAATTCGTCCGCTTGTAACGGATGACGAGATCTCGCTGCTCCTTCAAAGTCGGCAAGAACACCACCGAACCCTTTGATGTCGAGAAAGGTTTGAGGCAAGGCCTCGCGTTATCACGCAACCTCTTTAACATCGTGCTTGAATCAATTGTACGCAACTCGCAAGCCAGCAACAGAGGTACAATTTTTTAAAAGTGGGACAGAAGCATGAACCCTGTCAAAAACGGATGAGAATCTGCTTGGGTGCTTTGAAAGGAAGATTCTTCGGGGATTTTCGGTCCAGTCTGTATCAATGGAGTATGGAGGAGAAGTTTTAATAACGAGCTTTACGGGCTTTACAGCGACGTCGACCTGGTCAAAAAGCGGAGCATATAGACACAGACGTACCAGCCCGACGAGTCTTGAAATCTACTTTTGATGGTCTGCGCAGCAGAGGAAGATCACACCTTAGGTGGCGCACACAAGTGGAGAATGACCTCAACCAAATTGGAGTGCGTAACTGGAGGCAGCTAGCTAGGGACCGAGCTGGCTGGAGGGCCTTGTTGGTTGAGGCCGAAGTCCATCCTGGATTGTGAGCGCCATCTAAAGTAAAGTAAGTAAGTAAAGTAAAGTAAGGAATTTAATATTCACTTAAGAAAAAATACATATGTACATACATCAAACTCGGTGGAATAAAAATAAGTAAAACGCATGTAAAACTGTTTAAACGTAATTGAGAAGACATTATTAAAAGCTACTTTATATCAATAATTTGACATTTGTAAAATTGTTTTTAATTTTTGGTCGCTTGCTTTTGTATTTTTAGTTTACACCCGAGTTTAAGTACGGTAACTGCTCCACGGAAGTCTGTTTAAATTAATTCGAATTAAACTTGACAACGTTTAAAAAAAAGGGTTAACGAATGAACATTATGAACTTGGCATTTGGGTATAACTTACTTTAAATCTAGGTGTACCTGTAAAAGATGGTTGAGACTTCCCACTTTTGACACTTTTCGTTAAAAAAAATCGATTTTATTTGATTTCTATTTATTTGGTATTATTTCAAACATGAATTTAAACATTTTTCACAGAAATAATTATCTTTCAACGTACAGATAGTTTTAAAAGAATCATTTTAAGAGCTAAAAACATTGGACAATTAAATGACTTTGGATTTCTGTTTTTGAAACCCTAGAAAACATTTTCACAAAGTGCGAGCAAAATTTAAAATAGTTAAGCAATTAATTTTTTTTGAGACGTTTTTTCATAATATGGGAATGGGGGAGAGTACGATAACTTAGGCGCAAAGAAATGATAACGGTTTTTTGTAGAACAATTCAATAAAAGCATTTTTTATTATGGGAGGTGGTCTATCTCCCCCTGTTTGGTCGGGAGGAAATTTGTTGTTCTAATTACATCTTAATAAAAAACTGAAAACTATATAATTTTATGTCTCTTAGTTTTTGAGAAAATTGAAAATTACCAAAACTACTAAAAGTGAAAAGCCATTTTTGTTGAAAATAACATTTACTACAAGATTGGGAAATAAAATTATCCTCTAACATAAACTATTTTTGAGATATTTGCAAAAAACTCCCATTTTCATGACATTTGGCCCCTTTGGAGAGATTTCTAACTTCATTTTTTGTACCTAGCATTTTTTTCTAGCACAAACCGTTTTTGATATATTTGCTAAAATCCATTTTTAAACCCTTGGACCCCTTATAACTGACTCAGCGGTCACCGGATCGATGAGGAACTCTCTCATGGGGTTTCCTTTTGGTATATTAGATTTCTGCTTAAAATTAGATTTTTTTCGTGACGAATCTGCTGCAGAATCCAGATCTGTGAAATTGATTTTTTTTTTTTCAAGAAAAATCAATTTTTTTGTCCATTGGAAAGCGAAAATTGCCAAAATCGGTGTTTTGACAGATCTGCATATACAAAAATTGGATTTTTCATCAGTTTTTAAGGAGTCCCATTACCAACATCCATGCCAAATTTCGTGGCGTGATGGTGAGTGCGATGGACTGGTATCGCTTGTCATAGAAAAGTGCCGCTCAAATTAGCCGTTCGGCGTTCGGATTAAACTGTAAGTTCCCTCCATTCCTGCAGACACGCACACAGGAATGGTTGAGAGTTGTAAGTCACTAGGCCCTAATTTTTTATGAGTTGTTGTGCCATCAAATTTATTTTTTTAATGTTTGCTCATCGGATTTTTTTTTTTCAAATGAAATCGGCGAAACGGTCGTAGAATGTGAATGCTAGCAAAACGACTATGGTCGGTCGACACGTCGTCGTCGGTCGTTGAATGTGGGGTTCACCTTATAATATAAATTTTAATAGTGGGGATGAAATAATACTATAATAATAATAATACAAATTGTAAAAAACATAGGTGTAACGAATTTTCGTAGAGGGGTTTAATACCTTTTATCTACCCCCGTTTAGGCGGGGGGGGGGGGGGGGGGCAATTTTCTAAAAAATGCATTAAAATTAAAAAAAAAAAAAACAATTTAAATAACGGCAAAACTTACAATACAAAAATTATAGGTCTTCTGAAAGCCAGTCTCCGTCCTTTATAATTTCAACAAATTGTTGTCTTATGAAACGAGTATAGAGAAAAAGAAAGAACCCGAACGAACAACAACATACTTATGTGTGTCTATGGCTAGTAAAAACGCTAGTTGATTCAAATGTTGTCAAACAATAAAACCTACACTGGATCGACATGATCACGTGACCTTGGGTACCTCAGTGCGTAGTTCATAATATGGCCCGAAGACGCTTGGTCGATGGTTCGAGCCCCAGTGACGGCAAAAAGTTTTTAAAATAAAATTGAACACATATAGACTAATATTTATAGCCCAGGAAAATTAGACTTTTACTTCGAAAAAATTCCGACAGAGCTGAATTTTGGTAGAGATCTTTATTTTTTGTATCAAGCATTTTTCAAAAAGTACTGGGCTGAAGTTTTACGGGGTATTGAAATTTCTCGAAAAGTGTCAGAGTTTTTCAAAAAACATGAAGGCACAAGTTGTAGCTTTTGAAAAAAACGTGCACAAACGTTGTGATGTAGTGTATTTAGTCAAAAAAATTTAATGCAGTTGCATGTTTCGACGGGCATATATTTTTTTATCGTATGTGCGATAATATATTTTTATCGTATGTCTGCAATTTTCAAATTTTAATGAAAACAAATTTTTTTGTTTATTTTGAATTCATTAAATTATGTATGTTCTAAAAAGACCTTGATTTAAGTTGATAAAATGTACCTTTAAATCTGATAAATTCGGCTCGTCGTTCGTGCATAAAGTCTATATTACGATATAAACCGCATGCACGTAACGCACGTTTGGAAAAATAAAATTATAAAAAAAATATTTAGTTTAATAATTAATAGGTACCTAATATTATTTTTAAGAGCCTCTGAAAAAAAGCCACTTTGTATGTAGCTTGAATCTATAACAAGGATTCACAGTGTTGATAGAACCCACAGTATGTACCAGAGATTAAAATGAACAATTCCACTCCGTTCATATTCGATCGTTCTGCCTGCTCCTATGCTCGCGAGTGAGTTAAAATGCTCACAAGCTAAGTCAAACAAATTGCTCGAACTAGTGAGTCTCATTCGACTCTATACTTCTATGCCCGTGAACAGTTGGAACTATTTTCGAGTACTCGAAACAAGCCGAGTATACTCGAACGAAAATGGTTTATCGTGAACAAAGTGAATATCGTAAACATTTTTCTCTCGAGTGTTTGGTCGTTCGTCGTTTATTAGATTTAAGGTATTTTTGAGTATTTATCGTGTGTAGGCTTGGTGGTTTAAGTCGCAATCAGGCTTGCCAGATAAATCGCAAGACGTGCGATATTTTTTTGAACTTTGCGGTTTAAAATTTGATTTTGCGGTATCTTTATATTTTTGCGGTTTGCGCGATATTAAATTTTCTTAAAATTAACCAGTTTGAATGAAGAAAATCGTCAATTTACATACCTTTTGAAAGATGTCGTGATTTTTTTAGCAAATATAAACTTAAACAAAGCAATGATTGCGTGAAAAAAATTCAAGAAAATACTTTTTCCTTAAGAGTAAAATTTAATATATTGGGGATTTATTTTTTAAGAAAAGAAAATATACAAAAAATGAGTTCACTGTTTTTTACCATTAACTATACAATTTTATTGCTTTTGCGGTTTTCGTGATACTAAAGTAGCTGATTTTGCGATATTTTTTTTCAGATTTTGCGATATAACCTCATACAAATTTGGCAAGCCTGGTCGCAATAAGAAGGTTTGCAGCGTATACTCGTTCGTACTCGTTCGGTATTTGTCGTGAATCACTTGTCATCACAGTCGCGAACAGGAAAACTCCTGAACACCTTTTTTTTGGTTGACTCTGATTGTTTGAACTCGCTTTTTTCCAGTGAGTATTCGATGTTCGTGAACAATATTCGACTCGCTTTATTCTCTGATATACATATACCTACACATAACCAAGGTAATGTATTGCGCATGAGAATCTCATTGACCTGATATCAGGATTTACAAAAACAAAACACAAGTGTTTCATAAAAAATACCTCAAGAGTGTTTAAAAAATCTCAATAATAAAATACATCTGGAATCTCCCGTTAAATTTTGTTTCCCACGGAATGTTTTATTCCCACGAACATTTTTATGCTACCGTGAATTTCCCACGGAGTAAATTTCCCTCGAACGAAATTCCAATGTCTGGATTTACATTGCCCGATACTTCCACGAATATTTTTCCAGAAATCGGGTGAAATGTTTATATTGCCCGATTTTTTCAGTCGTTCCACTCTTCATTTTTATTGCTTTCCTTTTCATTTTTCATTAAGATTTACTCACACCATCATATAAACTTTACATTTATACTAAACACACACAATTAACTGGAATGGAGGTGAAAGAGAACCAAAACATACTGGAAAAATCGTTTGAGTTTTGAGGAACAAACGATTTGTTCCATCCCCCTCACTCTTTACCCCGCCCACCAAGGAACAAGAGAACGGTACTGGAAAAGTCGGACAATGTAAATTCAGACAATGCAATGACAGCCAAAATTCCATGGAAAATTTATTCCCGATACCAACAAATCCCAAGGGAATCTTTTAGGCATCATTCATGTTCCCGATGTGTAAACGAGGGAAACAGTCCCTGGGAAATTTTTGTTCACAATAGCTCCCATTACCTTTAATATTTGTGCTGTGGATAGAACTTACGAAACAAAAAAAATATGCACTCGTGAGCTTGAGACTAGAGCAAGTCGATTTTCTGCTCACGAGCAATTAGCTTAAGAATGATAACACATTGAATGATTTTTCGTAAAATATTTTTATTTTGTTATTAATTTATTAATCCCTCTTAAACTACCTCAACTTAAACTTTCTGATCGTATTTAACACGAAGATACGAAAATTGGGTTTTCTAAGCCCCCCCCCCCCCTCCAGTATCTTTCATATAAAAGCTTCAAAAGTTATTTAACTGTCTCATTTGGTGTCTTTTTTTTTTAAGTTATTTTTTATTAAAACTATAATTAATTAGGTACATACAAAAATTATATTAAATATAAGTTTGGAATACAAAAAAAAAAAAATACACAGCAAACACTTCACTGAAGAAAATAATTACCAAATAATCTTTCCAAAATGCTTACTGAATTTTTAAGTTTTCGGTTAAGTAAATTATCAAATCCCTGACTGAACATACGTTGGTTTCCACTCATATTATCTTGTGAGTCATCATTTCGAGAAATTCTATTTGCTCGCTTTTTTTGATTTTTCGCCGCACTTTCAGCTAGAACTGACATAGAAGAACTCTTGGATTTTGGCCACCAAGTTGTTTTGAGATTGGAAGAAGATGGCTGATGATCCAAAGCAAATAAATTCAAAAGGTTTTGTGGTGAAAAAATTGGATGAGATTCTTCGGTATCAGAATATTGAAGATGATTAGTATCTTCAATGTCGCTGCTGACCTGGTGTTCTGATGATAATGATGAGTCATTTGAGTCGTTTTTCAAAATCGTTGATTCAATAGGTGCGAATTCGGAATCTTCGTTTTGGAATAAACTTTTCGTAGGTTCTTCCATGAAGTTCAAAATTGAAGAAGAATCATCTTTTAAGTCATCGTAAATATCTTTGTTTTCTGCTGATATATGATTAGCCCAGTTGTCATTGAAAAGATCATCTTCAGAAACTGGTGAAGGAGCATTGCTACTACTTTGGACAATCTCAGTATCTTGTGAAACTGTCGATGTCAGTAAATTTGTTGAGAGTTGGTTTTTTTCTGTTGTTTCTGCTAGACTGATTGCCGGGGTAGATATCTTTGTTAGAGATTCAGTTGTAGTTTCTATTGAGGTGGCCTTCAACATTTGCAATTCATCTGAGGAAAGGGATCGTTTAATCGGAAGTGCAGGTTCCGGTATGACAGGTGGTAGAATGGAAACTATTGCTTTGGTGCTTGTAGTTTCTTGAGCATAACTAGTGTAAACTATTTCTTCTGTCGTAGTTGATATTGCTAATTCTTCTTCTGTGGTAGACTCTGGTATTGCAACTGTAGTGGTAACAATATTGTCTTCTGAGATTATTTCATTGTCAACTTTTATCTGATCAATAAGAGACATTGGAGTAGTCGTCGGCTCTTGTATAGGAAATAATGGATGAGTCCCGATATAAATGTTATCATTTTTTGAAATTGAATTATCAATTAAAGTTGCCAGAGATTCTGTCGTTGAATAAAGACTATCCACATCAGTTAAAGCATCGCTGGGAATCTCCGTTGGTATCGTCATCATAACTTAAAAGATAGATAATTATTTGTTAATACAATATTAAATTATTGAATATTATATAAAAAAATTAATTTGATGTGGTTTATTGGTTGGTATACATATACATAAAGAATGCTGATGATTATATACCTTTTCTAAGTCAGATTTTTTAAACTTTTGGTACATATTTTCCTGTTTATAAAATCGTTTTGATTTTTGAAGCCTTACATTATTTGATTTGCAATTATGCATGATTTATTTTTCGTTTGGGAAACGGAACCTATAATTATTCTTCGACGTTCGACAAAAAGAAAATAAACGTTTTGCAGTAAATGAGGTTAAACTTTTAGTAGACTAGTAAAAGAAATTTGGTCCCATATGGCGTGTTATGCATTTGCGATTTTGTTCAAACCTAACGTTGATATTGTAAACAAATATAAATTTGATGGCATGAAGGACCATGGCCTATAATAGTCCTACAGTGGCAAATCTCTCAACCGTTCCTGATGTGTGCGTGTTTTTAGTCAGAAGAAATACAGGGGACCTACAATTTTTTTTTCGAATACTAATGGCTAAGATGAGAGGCAGTTGAATTAAAAAGTTACATCACTTAAGAATTTCGATAGGGCCTAAAGAATTTTGGTAGTTATTTACCCTTGAAATAATGAATCTAACGAACGACTTTTAAATGTATCTCTTTGATGAAAACTCTCTCTAAGAGTAAAACACACTTTTAAATAATCACTCCGAACAGCTAATGGAAAAAAATAGTGGAAAAAGAGTGCTTGGAGTGACCAACTAAAAACGAAATAAGAGAGTAAAGTGTACCTACCTACTTAATAGTCTGAGAGTTGATGAGCAATTTGCTTTAAGTGTTTTATACCGCTCCAAATTTTGTGAACATTTCATTTCTATCAGTGGAAACTACATCCAATCAATCTGATGGAGATATCGCGGCCTATAAACATCTCAATAATGCACTTTAAAAATGCAACAAATAAAACATAATATCGCTCAAAATTTTGTTCACTAAAAGTGATATTACATTGTCATATATATATGGCAAGTTTGCCAAATAAATATGGCTCAAAAATGTCATATAAGTTTGATAGTCATATTTATTTGACAAAATATATATGACTCCATATATATGACACTCATGAACTATTTTGAATTTAAAAAAAATATATGATTTAATGAAACGTGATTGGTCAAATATATCGTATTTTTTTAAATATTTTATTTTTCGTAGCAACTGTTTCATATTTGTAAACAAAAATTGACAGAAAAAGCTTGTGAACATTATATGGCATACATATATGGCATAGCCTATTAATACTTGTCATATATACAAATATTGTGCCATATTTTATATGACTAGCATTGGTCATATATATATGACAATGTAATATCACCTTTAGGCTTGTTTCACACATATTCGGTTTTGTTTGTAGGTATTCGGTTCATTTTCAGTAGCTGATAAGTGTGAACTGATGAAAAAGGCAAACCTAATAGAAACCAAATAGCACCAAATCAGTTTCATTCGGTTTCAAAACGGCAAAAATTCCAGTCTAGGGTACGCAAAGTAATCAAAGCGTATACAGTTTGTATTCGGTGTACATATTTTTGTTTTATTTTTAGTTGTCAACATCGTCCCGATATTCAAACCTTGTGTTGAGATCGAAAACGAACCGAATATAGACCGAACGGAATGGAATCGAATATGTGTGAAACAAGCATATAACTTGGTATAACTGTACAAACGGAGTTCTATTAACCTAACAGCAATGCCGCCGTCCTAACTCCACCATAACGCACCTTGAAAATTTATTATATAGGTGTTAGGGCCGTGCTATCGAAGGCAAATTTTTGGAATTTAGTTTCGACCTAACAAATATTATGTGAAAAGAATTTGGGAGCGGTAAAAACACTGACTTCGCCATCTATCGGGCTTTTATGGTTTAAGTATTGAATTTTTAACTACATGAAATTGAAGTTGAAGGCCAGGATTAGCTAGTTTTTCCCCTGTAACAAATAGTCTTTCTGGCTTACTATATCGGGGTGGATTTATTCTTTACAAGTTTTATTGATTTCTGTAGCTCTCGATCCATTCGAAATTAATTGATATTTAAAGTTATATCTACAAAGCACAATCAAATAAAAACGTTGAAACAGCAATGTTTGCAGGAATGGCCTGCCAAAATATATTTCGCAGAGAGTCAGCTTGGGACTTTCAAGAAAACAGCAACAGTTTATTGTCACTTTGAAATTCAGAATACTGTAGTGAGCAAAGGTAATTTTGAATTGAAAAAAAAAAAAAATCCGTTGAATTGAAAAAAAAAAAAAAATCCGGTGAATTCAAAAAATAAAATAAAACAACTCTTACGGCTATATTATTGACTTTCTTCAAAGCTAGTTTTACTGAGAAACTAGTTCTATAGGGGTTTAAAAATTTAAGTTTCTCAAAGAAAATTATTAATTTGATTTAGATGTCAAACTATGTATGAATATTTTGATTTAGACGTCAAATTAATAAAAATTTGTGAAAAAATTGAAACTCGAAACCGCTATAAATCTAGTTTTTCGATAAAAATAGTTTTGAATAACGTCGAAAATATGGCCGTAACAACTCTTACGGCCATATTGTTGGCTTTCTTCAAAGCTAGTTTTGAGCAAAAACTAGTTCTATTCAGGTTTCGAGTTTTAATTTTTTCACTAATTTGTATTACTTTGACATCTAATTCAAAATATTTATACATAGTTTGACATCTAAATCAAATCATTAATTTTTTTTGAGAACATAAAAACTCGAAACTCCAATAGAACTAGTTTTTTCAGTAAAACTAGCTTTGAAGAAAGTCAATAATATAGCCGTTATTGACTTTCTTCAAAGCTAGTTTTATTGAAAAACTAGTTCTATAGAGGTTTCTAGTTTTAAGTTTTTCAAAAACAATGATTAAATGGATTTAGATGTCAAAATATGTATGAATATTTTGATTTTGATGCCAAAGTAATAAAAATGTGTGATAAACTTAAAACTCGAAACCCCTATAGAACTACAGCCATATTTATAAGATTTTCTTAAAACATTTCTTAAAGGCAAATTAGTTAAGTTCGCTTAAATATTTAATTTGAATTTAAGCAACGTTGCTTAAATTCTCATCTATAATCAATTATGCATGGGTACTTAACTAATCAATAGTTGTGTCACGTAACGTAAAGGAATTTACGAATCTAGTACAAACAAAACAAAATCTTACTACTTTTTTTTTTTAAACAGCTGTTTCGTGACAGATTTAATAAATAAAAAAATAATTGGAAAACAATAAACAACTTCGCCATGCTCGCCAATAAGAGAAAAAGGTCAGAAAATTACGACTCTGCCGACAAGGTAACGTAAAACATTTCCAATTATAACATATTATGTAAATTAAAATATCCTAACGTCTTTTTTATATTTAAGTCATTTATAAATGAAATTAAATTTTGAAATCCATTTTTAAATTCATATTTTAAGAAAAATTACACACAAAACACAAATTCACAATTACAAATATAAAAAAAATGCTTCTCAAATGTCAAACTACACTTAAGATAGCTTTAAGCAACCTCTAAACGCGATGAATGGCGTTTAAGTTAAGAGACCTTTAAACAACGTTGCTTAAATGTGAAAATTGATTATAGATACCGATTTCATGCTTAAGTGCTGTTTTAAGGCATTTTAAAGTTAAGAAGCCTTTAAGATTCTATTATAGATACGGCTGCTAGTGTTTCCGTAAAACTAGCTTTGAAGAAAATAATATGGCCGTTAGGCCTAATTCACACAGAACTGGCATATGGTTTTGATGTGATTCTGGCGTGGTGGATACATATGCCACGTTGTGGAATGCGCATATTTGCTTATGAGCCAATTAGCCCACTTAGATGACGTGGCGAGGGAATGGTGTGACTTGACATTGCCACGCTGTTTCAGAAACACGAGTGGCCTACATGAACGGCGCACCATAATGAAATCGCCTGAAGATCTCGTTTGTACAAAAGGTATTCTATAAAGGTAGGATACGTCAGCTATCATTTCAGTTTTACTACAACCTGAAACTTGCTGAAACTCAAATTACATAAGAATGTGTGAGCAAACAGATGGAATAGCAAAAGTGATGGTAAAAAAAAATATTATTCTACATTCTACTCGAAGTTTGTTTCGCTTTCACAACTGTAAACAAATGGGTTTGTTTCCTTTATTTATATTAATTAGGCCGTGTGTGAATTGGATTAAATTTGATCCCAAAATTAAATTTTGACACTATTGAGGTGAATATAAGACGTCAAAATTTAACATGGTCCGGGGGCACGTTAAATTTGTGCTGCTAGATTAAATTTTGACGTTTACCAGCACCTACGAAAGGTTTTGTTTGTTTTCATGTGCATAGAAAGAACATATTCAATGAAGATGCATTAATAGGTAAGTCAAAATATAATTTAATGATTTCACTCTAAAAATATTAAGAAAAAATTCAAAGCCAATTTGTATAATCTTGTTTCTAGAGCCAAAATGAAGACTACTAGATCCTTGCTTGCAAAGAAGTAGAAGCTAGAAGTAGAACATTGTTTGTTCTCTTGAGTCTTGGTTAACTTCTTTTGCGCTACAAAAGGTCATTAGATCTCAAAGATGAATGGATTGATCCCCTTTATTCATCTGAAGAACAACATTTGATAATTGCAGCAATGATAACGAACATTAAATAATTAAATAAAGTTGCCAGCTCAGTCTGACCACCACAAGTTTTTTGCGTCTTGTGTTTTTGTTCTGCAGCTGCTTGCAAGCTTGCAACAGAATACAAACCATAAGCGTTCTTTATAACAGGCCGAGGGTAAGAGCACTCTCTTTGAACTCATTAGAATGGGCGTTTAATATTTTAGCTCGCGAAATTTATTACAAAAAAACGTGTTCTACTTTTTTCCAAAACTCGCAGACGGAAGAAAAATATGAGAATTAAAAAAATCCCATTTAATTGAATTCACACAGCAAAATGATGAAATTGGTATTCACCACTGCAGAAACGTCAAAATTTAATGTTGGATCAAATTTAATCGAAATTTTAAACGAATTCGCACACGGCCTTAGGTGTAGGTATATGGTTTGTATACAATATCGTATCTTCACCGTCTTAAAATTCAACGAACTGACAAATTTCTATTCGCTGCCACTTCTGTGCCACTTCACATCCGTCCCACGCCCGTAGGAGACCAAAACTACGCCAGCACCATATGCCAGTTCTGTGTGAATTGGGCCTTATGAACAAAATGTAAGGCAATGCGCTCACTGAAGTGTTGAAAAAGTGGAGTGTTAAAGGAGTAGCGACTGGCAGTAGAGTTGTGAACAAATGGCTTGGCGATGGAGTGGCAGCGAATTGATATGAAAGTTATTTAACGCGCACTGCGGTGGCACACTACGTTCACCAGCTCTCGATCTATAAGTCAATAATCACAAGCAAACTTGTATACAGTAAAAAAATCCACTTCGTCACCACTCACTTGCCACTTAAAAATTAAACATGTTCGAGACATGTGGCAGCAGTCTGGCACCACACCACCTGCAAAATATCATGCCACCGACACTTTACTTTGATGAGCGCCGTCTTCACGCCACTACCACTCCACTTTTGGACCATTTAAACGATGAAGTCCTAAAAGGTAAGAAAATAGAACACATTATGATAACTTGTCAGTCTTGTGAGTAGTCGAGAGGTTATACTATCTTTTAGTGAAAATTAAATTTTCGGGTGTTTCAGACAAGGCGGTTACCAGGTCGTTTCTTTAGATAATGTTCTCGTTTTCGGTAACCTTATGAACCAGAATTAGCACAATCATTTTAGGGGGCATTCCTCCGTTACCAATTCAGTCAGTTTGTATTTCTAAGAAAGCTTTACAAAAAATAAATGCCTTAAAATGCAGTTCATAACTTGGGCTATCCAAAATTTGTTTGGTCATTTAAATCAAAGTAAACTGCGTCGTACCGAAAAAATAATATAAAAAATTTAAACCATACGTTGTCGTTTAATATTTTAACGTATCCCTAAAACTAATTGTTTCCTTGGTGGTAACTAAAAAAATCCGATACATAGTTTAAATTCTTAAAAGAACATACAAAACTTACGTTTTTGAGAATTTTCTATTGGGTAAACCCCACTGTTGTCACTAGAACTCACACCATCCGTCTGACTCAACATGCACTAATGATTTAAAATGCTCAAATTAAAATCAAACCAATCACTCGTTAAATATGTTTTAAACTCACCACCAAGTAAACTAAAATTAACATTGTTGAAAGGATACTAAATTTAAAAATACAACTTACTAAGTTATTTTTAATATAAAACAATAACTTAGTGATGTTTGCGTTAAGTTTCTTTAACATCGTCTCGAAAAGAATAGGGAAATATAACTGAATTATTAACTTGAGGAAAATTTAGCTTCTACCATTGAATATTATTATTATTATTTTTTTTTTTTTGATAAAATGCACACCTGGTGCACATAGTATGTTCTTAGAGCTTGTGACAATAAAATTAGCACAATGGAAGAAGGAACTTTTTGATGATTCTTCTGTTTTTCTTTTTCAAGGTCTTGTTTCCGTATTTTATTTTGTTTATGTACTTACATACATAGCTTTAGCCTTGGTAGAGGTACAATGTGAAAATGTTAAAAAAAAAAATTAAATTATTTTTGTTATGTTTGATTTCATTACTTCTATAGAAATCTAGCAGAAAAAGGCTTTTTAATAGTACCTAAACCAAACTAGATACGTAAGTCAGTTATCGAAGACTGGTTCCTTTCAATAAGTTGTTGCGTGAAAAACTACCTACACTGAATCACAGCGAAAATGGCCCTACAAACGAAATTCTTTCTCAAGCAAAACAAAAAGAAAAATTATTTTTTTTTTTTTTTCAATTATTATATTAGACTAGCAGACCCGTGCTCGCCTTGCTTCGCGTGCTAATGATTTTTTATTTTATAACATATGGGTAGGTATATTATGTATATAATATGTATATCAAATGTAGGGGAAATTATATACTTTCAATACGTTCTTTCTCGTTGCAACTTTTTTGAGTTAAATAAACATGAATTTGTGAAAATTTGGGCAAATTCTCAATAAATTTCACGTTGTAAAGGATGAAATTTAATATTTTTTTTCAACACTATGATGCTTTCTCACATTTTTTAATTTAACAAATTATCGCATTTTGCTGTCATACCATAGGCAAAAAAGTGTGGGAAACTTGATAATAAATTAAAGTTACAGCACACAGGCATATTATGTAAGAAGTTTTTTTTGTAAACACATTATAATAATAAATTTCAAATTTTAGAAATATTGGGGCGGCTATTGGGCGTATTTTACTAAAACCAATTTAGAAATCCTTCCGCTGCTCCTAAGAACATATTCTGTGAATTTCAACTGAATTGGTTCAACGTTGCGCGATTCTATAAGAGCCGAACACACAAACATTTGTTTTTATATATACTTACAAGAAGAAGATAATAACTATTATATACACAAGAAAGTTTAAATAGCCCAATAATCCATTTTGTCCTATAACTGATTTTTTTATTTATTCATTATTATTTTTGAAAACTATTTTAAAAACAGTTGTCCACGATTTCTTTAGTTAAATAGGTGCGTGTCCATTTAGTCCATATGAGAATTATTTCGCTAATAAACTCTTGAGAGTTACTCTCGGGTGTCTGATTATTTGAGAGTAATTTTTTTGAGATTTTAATATTGCGAGTTCACTTCAAGGGTTTCGAGAGTTGATTTCCTAAGAGCACTTTCATAACCGTTTAAAAAAGAAGAAATTAAGGCAATATGTATTCTTGCAAGCGGAAAGGTTGTAGAAATTTTTTTTTGGCATTGGTAATGTCATTTAGGAATTGAAAATTTTTAAAATAATTTGTTTAGTAACAGGTACCTTACCTAATCAAAGCGAATCCTATTAATTTCGAGCCTTGTAATTTTTTACGTATTTATTTTCTTTATACACTCACAGGCACAATTATCCGCCCACCATCGAAGCATTTTTTGTAATTTAAGCGATTTTATATTTTGTTTCAGTTACTTAAACAACATACTGAGAAATCGGTTTTGCATCGCTACTGAAGCTCGTACACGTCTTTTTGAGGTGAGGAATATTGGTGTGAGTGATCGAGATCGTGCCATCAGAAAAAGGTTGGCAGAATTAAATTTCAGAGCTTTCCGACCAGCGCGCGCCACAAATTGCTCCCACAGCACCGTACAGCAAGACTTCGTTTTGCGCGAAAATGTGTTAACTGGACTGCAGAGGAAGGGACGTTTTAACCTCAGATGAAAGCAGAATAGGTCTACGAGGTCCAGATGGACGTCAGCGTGTCTACAGGCGAAAAAACGAAAGGCTTGCTCCATATGCACGATAACCGAAACAGTGGTTTACCAAGGAGAAGGAGGGTCTATAATGGTTTGGGGAGGCATCAGTTATGAAGCTCGCACGGTCCTTGTTGTGTTCGATAGAGGCAGTGTGAACGCTCAGATATACGTGGAAAACGTTTTGCAAGACCATGTGATGCCTTTCCCACCAATTTTTGGTAAGCACTTTCGGTTAATGCATGACAACGCACTCTGCCATACCGCAAATTCTGTAACTAACTAACTAAATGAGTTCGGGATTCCAGTTTTGCCATATCCATCTTGCGGTCCAGATCTCAAACCTATCGATCATCTTTAGGACAACCTTAAAAGACGTGTCCGAGCGAGAACACATGTCCCTATCACTCTAGGAGAGCTTAAGACAGCTGCAGTAGAGGAGTGGCACAACATCCCTCAGTCGGATGTTCAGGACATCATTGACGGATTGTCAAATCGGCTCCACGAAGTAATTATTAAAAATTAAGTTTTTCAATAATTTTACCACTTTTTTAACAACAAAAGTTAACATCTTTTTCAGTATTTTGTGTTTTTGTTAGTTTTTTGTGTTAATTCTTTAATAAACGTGGTGTTTTCTCAGAATTTTTTTTTTTTTATTTTTCAAACTTTGCTTTCAACATTACTTACACCCAATGTGGTCTAAACTTGACGGTTTTTTTAATTTTACAGAAATACGAGGTGGGCGGTTAAATGTGCCTGTGAGTGTAGTTCACATTAAGGCTTACAAAACTGCGTTAACATTTTTTTAAAATCAAAATAGATATTTTTTTTGGTCTCAGCAAAATGCTTACGAAAACTACAGTGAAAAAAACACCAATTTAATTGTTAAAGCAAACATAAACGCACAAAAAGCATAGAAAGCTATATTGTAATAAAAGAAAAAACGGAAAATTGAAACTTCTTCTACTTTCTTAGAAAATTATTTCGAAAGAACCTTTCAAAATATTCGCGAACGCGATCCAGTGTAGTTTTGATTTTGCTGAGTTGTTTATGATGTTGTTTCTAATAAAAAATCCAAGTTTTCGAAATCGAGCTCCGAACGTACATAATATCATTGTCCAAAATCAACACAACCGCGAAACGTTCGCACTTTTTTCAATTATTGGCAATTTTAACCCTGAAGGACTGGTTTCTCGATTCGCTGTAGGATTTCCAAATAAATAAATTTTCTTAAATTTGAGCCCAGAACCAGCTGTGTAGGCTTAACAGTTTCAAAAATACAGATATTCAAAATTTAGCAATAAATTTATAACAAGTTTTATAATTAGTCCAGTAAGAATAGACAAAAAATGTCAAAAGCTACGGTTTCGGTGGCAGCGATTTCTAAGCGTGCGGGTAAGCGAGTTCAAGCGATTAATTGTTGAAGCGAATTCGCGCGAATGGGGCGATCGAACAACCGTTGCTATGCAGACACTCTATGTGACGATTACATTTGTAAAATAGAACATGATATTAAATCTAATCCAGATAGTTTCTGGAATTTCGTTAATAGTAAAAGCAAAACGTGTAGCTATCCGAATTCGATGTCAAATAATTCGTCAACTAGTCATGATCCAAAGGTTATTGCAAACATGTTTGCTAACCAATTCAAAGAAGCATTTGAAGAATCAGACTTTAATAATTCCTCTTCTTTTTCTTCTTCTTCTGACAGTTTTACTCATTTAAACACAATTAATTTTGAAATAAGTGAAGATACAGTTGTTCAACATATATTAAATCTCGATGAGTGCTTTACTCCAGGCCCCGATGGTGTTCCATCTTATATATTTAAAAAAATGTGCTTCTTATTTGTCATATCCGTTATGTGTTCTCTTCAATACATCCTTAAAAAGTTCAATTTTTCCTATTATCTGGAAAAGTTCATTTATTATTCCTATACATAAAAAAGGCCCAAAGAATGTAATAATTAACTATAGACCCATTGCTAAACTATCTGTGATACCTAAACTGTTTGAATCAATTGTGAGTAATGTTCTTTCTTTTCATTGTAGTTCTATTATTTGTGATAGCCAGCATGGCTTTGTTAAAAAGAGATCCACTGTTTCTAATTTATTTAATTTCGTGTCCTTTTGTCTAGATGTATTTGAAAAACACGGGCAAGTTGATTGCGTATTTACTGACTTTAGTAAAGCCTTTGACAAGTTATGTTACAATACACTAATTTTAAAATTATATCATCTAGGATTTAACAACAATTTTATAAATTGGATTTCTTCATACTTAAAAAATCGCCGTTATTCTGTCTTGTTTCGTAATGAAAGTTCAAATCAATTTGTTGTCAATTCTGGCGTCCCTCAGGGCAGCCACCTAGGTCCTATTTTATTTGTTTTATTTATTAATGACTTGGTTTCAAACTTAAAAAACTCGTCTGTCCTTGTTTATGCTGATGAAATTAAGCTTTTCGAAAGTATAAAATCCTCCTCTGACTGTTTATTACTACAAGAAGACTTATCAATATTTAGGGAATGGTGCAATAAAAACTGACTTATTTTAAATGTTGACAAATGTAAAAATATGAGTTTTACACGTAAAAAATTTCCGTTTTTGTACAACTATACGTTTGACTCTTGTCCGTTATGTAAGGTTTCTATGTTTTCTGACTTAGGTATTATTCTAGATCCCAAATTAGCGTTTAATGATCATTTAAATTATATAATTAAAAAAGCCAATAGGGTTCTTGGATTCATTAAAAGATTCGGTCGTGATTTTCAGGACCCTTATGTTCTTAAACTTCTATTTATTTCGTTTGTTAGACCAATTCTAGAATACAGCTGTGTGGTATGGTTACCTTATTACTCAATACATGTCACAAGAATTGAAGCGATCCAAAAAAGGTTTCTGCGTTTTTGTCTTCGGTCTCTTCCATGGTCAAGTGAAAATCTACTTCCCCCTTATTCTCAAAGACTAGCGTTGATCAGCCTCCCTTCTTTGACTAACCACAGAAAGTATATACAATTTTGTTTTATTGTTGGGATTATTAATGGTTTGATATCATTGCCATCAGTTCTAAGTAAATTAAATTTCAGTTTCAGCTGTTCGAGTTTAAGGCGACAGCAACCTATTATTCAAATATTTAGCAGATCAAACTATGGTGTATGTAGCCCTTGCAATCAATTAATAACAATTTATAACGAATTTCATTTTTGTTTAGAATCTGTAAATGATAATATAAAATGTAAAAAACTTAAACTTATGTTTTTCAACAATATTGAATAATAAATGTAAATTATGATATGTATTAGATTATATTAGATTATAAGAACTATTTTTTTTTAACATTGTTAACGTTAGGTTTTAACGAATTAAATAAATAAATATACACGTAGCCAGAGGGGGGCTTAAAGGGCTGAAGCCCCTCCCGAAATGAATTGAATATAAGAAAATCCTTATTTCTCTTAATAATATAAGATAAAATTATTCCGAAGATATTCCCAGAAATATGTTTTAATCCGCATCACAACTTACCAAGAAATTATTTTAAATTGAATTTCGTAAAACCAAATAACACGTTATACCTAATCCAGAATTGTTATCTACTGAGTCCTTTTTTATGTATGGAAAAGATGCTCTGTAATTGTCCCTAAACTTAAAGACTTTAATATTCACCATACGATTAAAAGAATCTGAGATATTTGCATTTAAACGATCCTTATCAGCATTTTATTTGGAAACTTTTACGGTGCTTTTTGCGTTGTTTACAATATTCAAAAAAATGCCGATAAGGTTCGCTTGATTAAATCTTGGGTTGTATTTATCTAGATGATAAATATTGAAGCCTTTAAGCTTAGGGAAAATGACAGACCATCTATCGCTGTAAATCTGGCTCAGTGGTTTCAAAAACTCTACTTCTGCTGTGAAAAAAATATAACGTGAATAATTTGTATGTGTACAAGTGGATATATACATATTTAATATACGTACATTAAATTAAAAAAAAATATTAGAAGTTGAAAAAAAGTAATAAGTTTTATATTTTTTTATTAAGAGCCTTTTACAATACAAATTTTATATTTGCTACAGTAAAAATCAAATGACCTTGTTAAATAATTTATTCAATAAAGCTTTTAATGCTCTTTATTCCACAAAATCAGGAAGAAACGCCAAGTTTTGGTTGAAGCTGTGAAGCAAGCCCCCTCCTATGCTACACGTTTGTTTGAATTTGTTTTCGCAATAATTACAAGAGTGAATTATACTCTACAAACTGGTGTTCTACTAGTTCTAGTATGCTTTTACTTTTGTGACTGAATGTGTTTTGTTAATTTTTCCTCAAAAATTGCTTAAAATCGCTGTTATCCATCATTTTGCAGATAACTTGAGACTTCAGCCGTTTATCATCCCTTAATTCACTTACTCGCGCGAGTAAAAACCGTTGACATCGAAACCACAACAACAAAAAGGTTTATTTTTTAATTAAAGTAAGCATGGCTAACTCGCGCGAGTAAAAATCGCTGCCACCGAAAACGTAGCCAAAGAAAGGACAAAATTAGTTATAGCCTGATATTGGGCATGTGTATTGATGGTAATGAGACTCTATACAAACTGAGAAAGCTCCTCACTGATCGAATGACCGCTAGGTCAGTTCAAAAGGGTCAAAAGTAATGAAACTAAGTACATTTTCTCTAAAGGAAATTGTTTTTGAAATGTTAAAAAAAACTGACCTAACGGACATCGGTTCGGTAAGGAACTCTCTCAGTTTTTAGAGAGCTCCTTCACCAATACTTATGCCAAATTTCAGCCTCAAAATATAAATAATTTTTTCCATGTAAAAGTCTATTTTTAATGGACTAAATATGCAGTAACAAAAATATGATGCTTGGCTCAAGTTGCATAAAAATACGAAAGCGTATAAGTTTGTTCAAAAGAAGAATTATTTTTGTTCATAATATTATTAATTTTCATACCTTATCAAAGTTGCGTTCGGGGCTCGAGTGCTAAAACTTTTTTTCATTTATTCATTAGGCCAATCATAAACAACTCAGCAAAAAAAATCAAAACTACAAGATCTAACGCAAGTTCTCCCTTCTATAAAATGATAAGGTTACTGGACTGTGAAGGTTTTCTTGTTTTAAAAATTTAGTTTAACTCCAAAAATAACGGTTTTGGACACCACTGTAGATCATTATTACTATTATATATAGACGAAACAAATATTTTGTTTGTCCGCGTTTTTCTCAAAAAGTATTCAACCGATTTACTTGAAACAAATTTTATAATTTTCCTTATTCTTTGAAGCATGTAAATAGATATTTTTTATTTGTTAAATATATTTGTTGAGTTAGATTATTAACTTTTAAAAAAATTTCGTACACTTTTTTGTCGAAGTTGACCAACATATTTAATTTTGCTTTTAAACCTGCTTGATATTTTACAAAAATGGGATTTTTTTGTATAAAGTCAATAGTTTTATGCAAATTTTAAGCCCTAAATCATTTCTTAACTGTACTTACAAGCTGAGAAATAAATTTATTTACTAATTATAAATTTATAAACTTTTTGTATTTTTGCATCTATGAATTCGATTCAATCGCAATGAATGGGTTGCTGCTTTGTCTCATTTCATTATCGTTCCGTGTTTTGTGCATTTTCTTTTGTGTGTTCTGAATCTCTGTCCACAATTGTTCGCTCATCCGCTCATTTTTTATTCCTTCCTCCTATCATTCCACTCAATTGTTGACTTTTTGAAACGACGCGGCGACGGCCAAGCCAATGCGTAGCGTGTTTGTTTTTTCCTTCTTCTTAAAGCCTAGTATACAGTTCCTCCTCGAAAAAAAAAATACATGTACTTCTTATGGGAGTGATTTTATCGCAAAAAAAAATTTCAGCTGAAAAGTTTTTTTATTGAAATGTGAACTATCCCCAGAAATAAAAAATTGTACTCACCACGATTCTTTTTCGCGCAAAACAATGTCAGTGACATTGTTTTGTTCAAAAAAATATAGTTGAACCCCAATGAGTATGAAAGAGAAACAATATCAGATAGTCATGACTCTTGAGGCACCGTGTAATATTCGACTAAAAACAATTTTCTTTCACCACAGATATTTTTTTTCCGGAAAAAACATTTTTTATTTACCACAATAACTGTATACTAGGCTTAAAGCTAACCAAAATGTTACATACATACCTACATATTTTGAGTATGGGCATCGCTGCCGTGCGCAGTGTGTTTATTTTTTGCTTCTTCTGCAGTGAACCGCAGTGTCGCATAACTGGCTGAACAGAATGGTGACGCAGACGGAACCGGAGACGGAGCCGGAATAGCTGTCAAAATATTAAATACACGCAAATTCAATGTTGCGAACACAACGGAACGTAGACGCATACGGAACTGCAGACGCAGACGGAAGAGTTCACCAACTTTTAACTTTTGACGTACGGCACTTTTGACGTTTCAATTTGTATGAAGAAAAAACAACAACTTTTTGGGTCGGAAAAAAATATTGTGGTTATTTGTATCGCGAAAAAAATTATTTATTAAAAGGAAAATTATTGAAACCAAAAATATGAATTCTGAGCTTGTACACAATAATTTTCTTTTGTTTTTCTTCAAAATACTTTCAAAGCTGTACAGCTCCATTGTGGACATGTAAAAAAAATAACGTACGACACTTTCTGACAGCTCTTCCAGTTCCGTCTGCGGCTTCAGTTCCGTCATTCTATTCTGTTCAGCCAGTAAATGTACATATTTTGAGCGGAAAATGGGCAGGGCATTCAGTAGAAAGGAGCATAAAAAAAAGGTTTACTGAAAGCTGCTAAAGATTATGAAAATGAAACATTACTGATTTCAACTGAGTGCAGTAAGGAGTAAAAGACAGTGACGGTCGCAACACTTTTGTCCGTTTAAGGGAGTTGTCCGTCCAAGGGAAAAAATAAAAAATATTTATAAAAGGAAATGTATATGAATAATGTTTGCACCTACAATGCTAATTCTTAATTCATTCAAACTAAAAATGAACATTAAAATACAAGAAATAGGATACAAAAACAGACTACCTACAGCTGCATAAATAAAATCCGTTATGAATTTGATCACAGATAGTATGATTTGGTGATATCGCATATATTGTCGCTGTGAATCAGGGGAAACGTTTTTAATACAAAAAAATATATATGATAAAGTATTTCTGAAACTAAGAGTTGACATTAAAATACTAAAAAAAAGTTTTTGTCCGCCTAACGGAATTAAATTTAACAAATCACGGCTAACATTCCTGTTCGCGTCTGGGTAAGGGAGTGCCCGCTTAAAGGATTAGAAAATGGACGACTGCAGTTTCCTGTTAAATCATGTTTCGGTATGATAATTAACTAGGCTCAGGGTCAATCATTTAAATTGATTGGGGTCGATCTTAGGGAATGTGTTTTTTCTCATGGTCAACTTTATGTTGCCCTTTTAAGAGTGGGCTAAAAAAAAAATCAGTATTTACTTCTTCCTGAAAACAATAAAACTGCTAATATTATACATTATGTATAAACAGAAGCTTTAAAATAAAAAATAATTAAAATTCACAGATACTGTGCATGTTCGAACATCAACAAAGTCTATTTTTTTGAAAACTGTTTCAGTGACAGAAAATAAAATACTTTATTTGGTTACGGAAAACATATGGAAGTATGTACTTATATCAAACTTTTGTTTATAATATAGAAATTGCGGTTAGTCTCATGGAGCATTTGATATACTTTTACCTACTCATATTAATAAGTGTATTTAAAGCTTGTGAAGCAACGCGAGCACGGTTCGGCTAGTGTTAAATAAAACAAAAGATTAGGTTTCTTTAACGGTCTTCACTGGACTCACTTCTATTATCTTATTTTTATATTAAGCAATAATAATAACTAAGTGCAATGCAAGAATATGTATATATATTAAGCAATAATCAAAAGTATTAATGTAATAAGATCACAGCAAATATCAATTAAGATATCATGACAATATGAATGTAGCTACAATAAACTAGATATATTTGCTATGCTTGCGTTATTTGCTATTTGCTACGCTTGTATTACAATACAACCGTTATAAAAAGTTGTTTATCTCGAAAACGGCTCTATGGATTTTGATAAAATATTAGTCTGCATTTTGGTGAAAAAGATTACTACAAACTGTTTTTGACGGTACCTGCCATAAGTTTTTTTTTTACTTTCGACTTTCTCATGAACGGCTTAACCGATTTTGACTAAAAAATTTATTAATAGGTCTTTTTAAGTATTTTTTTTTTTTATTTGAAAAATCAGTATTTTTAAAATGAGGTAATGAATTTTAGAGTCAAAGACAAATATCCTATCTTCCCTGTAGCGAAAATTTTTATTGAACAGAGTGTAGTACCTATACTATTGGGAATGCAAACAAAACAATTTAATATTTCAAATTTTTCTCTCTTCAGTAGTCTAGTCATCAAAAATCGTCACCGCGGACAAATTTCGGAAAAGCTGAATTTTGGTTTCATCTGTTTAATGTTCACAGGAAACTGAAAAAAAAATCGCCACCGATATGAATGCCGTTATCAATTTAACAGGGGTCAAAGGCCCCACTAACAGATATTTTTCCATATCTCCCTGTTAATTGTTCCAAGAAACTCAAAAAAATCCTCGATATGAGTGCTTTTATCAATATTATGGCGGTCAAAGGCCTCCAAAAACATCTATCTCCCTGTATATTGCTCCAGGTATACCTACCTACACCAAAAAAAAACGTTATCAATTTTTCGACAGTTACAGTCGTATTTAATAGATTTTTGAATAGAATAGTCGGAAATATGCTTTATTTCATAGCATTTGTCAAGGTTTTGACAATCAATTCCGTTGTATAAAAAGTTATGTCGTGTTTCATTTTAGATAAGATTTCATCTTTTTGCGAAAAGATTTGCACTTTTTCCAGTTTTCATGTTTTATTCACAAAAAGATGCGTTCTGGATGAGTTCTGAAGTCGACAGATGCGATCTGTTGAATTTAGGAGATTTGATCTGCATTCACCCATACATGTAAATAAGCTCTCATGTCAAATTGAAAATATCTTTGTTCAGTGATTTGAAAGTCTATATGTGTGAACAAATGGGCTGACATGCTTTGAAGGTGAAATTTTTCGATGCCAGCATCTTTTATTCAAAAGAGCAATTCTGGAGTTTGAGAAGAGATTTTACAGACTTCAATGAAAAACGGCATTAGATAAATAGTTAGATCACTTTAGCAACAATTAAAAATACTAATTTATAACTTAAACGGCTGTCTAAAGTTAGACAACGTTTATAAATACGATTGTTATTCTTTAATATAGTTGTGTTTTAAGTTTGAAGGAAACTAAAAATAACTTCGATTTGGTGCCGTTATCAATTCTTAGGCCGTCAAAAGCCCCCACAAAACAGATATTCCCCAATATCTCTTTAACGATCACTTACAACTGCTTAGATAAAGTCAACTTGAAAAAAGAGACAGTTTTTAATTATACCGATGATAAGAGATTCTATATGTTGGGGTGCAAATTGCGGCTTAGAAGCAAATTTATTGACTTAAAGCCGATAAATTGTCGCATGGCTGTGGTCCATATCAAAGCCGCTTTCCAAAACATAAGTCTATTATTTACAGACATCTGGAGCTGAAGACCCTATCAGGGAGCGGTTGTCTGATCTCCTAGTTGAAGCCAGTCTGGAGTACGGAGGTGAAGTTGCGCTCAGGAATTTCAATGCAATAGTTACAAAGGGAAGAATTTACTTAGGGTCAGTTTTACAAACGTGGTTTAATATTTAATCCATGGTTCCGCAATTTTAACTCGCCGATTTCTGCAAATTTACTAAGGTTCAAAGATGGTTCTAGGTTCGGTAATAGCCAATTACATGCCTGTTGAAGCTCCGTTAATTTGCCGAAATCAGAGAATTTAAATTCCTGCATCACGGGTTCAATATTTGAACCACGATTCAGAATAATGATCAATAACTTTTTGCGTCCATTAGCGGAGCAGCATCCTAATTTGTGGTTTCAACAAGATGAAGTGACTTCGCACACTGCTTAGGCAAATTATGGGCCTAACATTTAGCATTGGAAGGTCTTATTTGGCCCACCATGTAGATAAATTCTAACAAAGAAGAAGTATAAGAAAAATTAAAGAAAATAATTTTCTCTAATTTTTGTTGTTGTTTTAGTTAGTGGACTGTATTGATTAAAATTCAAATGGAAGATTTTTTGCGTTTGCGACCTTTAGTACAATGCGCTTTGCCCAATTAATAAACCATAACAGTAATCATGTTATTTTTTTTTTACGTCATACTATCTGAGAAAACGCGCCAAAAGCGTCTATTCACTAGTCGCACATACTAATGTAATTACAATCAACTCGCCCGTCTCAACTCATGCGCAGAAAAACTTTTAACAAGATAAAATTTAACGTAGATACAACTTTTAAACACAGTTTTTGTTTCAATATTTTTTCAAAATTTTGAGTTTGAAAAACATTAATTTTTCAAAAACTGTTTTCTTAAATAATTTGAATTAAAAACAAAATAAAAGAACGGACTTCTGGGCTTTAAACATAAAACGCACGACTGGATCGCACAAACTTGCTCTTGTAGTAAAAGTTTCTTCGATTTTTAAAGACTGAGTGTATTAAAAGTAAATATTTTTTTTTTATGGGAGCCTTAAGTTTAAACTAGTATTATACATTATAGAGCTTAAATTGAAAAATTATTAAAAATCAACATAATTCGAAATAAATTTATTAAAAAAGTCTTCTTAAATTGTTTTGACTTTTGAGAGCTAAAAAAAGTACACCATCTGATTTCTTTAACTAATCTTAGTTTCTGAGAAAAAAAATTCAAAATCGTAGGAGCGGTTTTTTTTTTTTTAATTAGTTTTTTGTATATAAAATTTTGTAAACATTTTTAAGAGAAAAAATTAATACACACTTTTCTTAGTATTTATTTATGTCGACTTAAAAATTAAATTTCGAAAAAAATTATCTACCCGTTTTTGAAATATCGAATTTTCAAAAAAAAATTTTGATTTTAAATCCAAAATTTGTTTTTTTTGAAAATTTTGATATGCAATATGATTTAAACTTTTGAGAAGCTTTTGTATAAAAAATTAAATTTAAATCGATTAGACACATAATGAGATAGTCCAAAATAAAGAAAATGGTTCTATGAGAGGTACCATTAATAATGGCTAACTATAAATTTTGTTTCTGGCAGATCGTAGACCATACTAATATTAGTATTCACAACAATTTTAATCAAAATCGTAGGAGTCGTTTTCGAGAAAATTTATATTTTCTATAGCAGTTTTTTAACATTTATATGGAAGGTACCGTTAATTTTGACTGTAAGAAAAAGTTTTGTATAAAATATTTTAGATAATGTTAAAAAACCGCTTGGTGCCAAGTTTCATAAAAATCAACCAAATGGTTTTCGAAATATTTGGTTTTCAAAAAAAAAATTTGAAACTTTTTTTGAAAATCCAAAAAAAAGTTTTTGGAAAATTTTGGCATACAAAACTATTAAAATTTTTCAGAAGATTCTCCATAAAAAAAAATTATCAAAATCAATTTTTCTTCTTCTTTTCTAGAAAAACGAAAATAAAAAAATGGTTCTATGGGAGCTACCATTTTTTGGAAATTTAATTTTTACAAGAAGGTGGCATATACCTAATAAAATTTATTGATTTTTTTTTTAGAAAAATCTGTCGAGCCATTTTTGGTCCTAAAAATAAAAGGAAAAAAACGTGTCGGGGTAATGTCCCGAAAAAACTTTAAACCAAGTTTAACTAAAATCGGCCCATGGGCTTAGGCTGTAGGCGAGTCTACAGACAGACAGACGGACAGAATTGCGAGACCCACTTTTTTCGTGTTTCCTATCATCATAATGTCAAGTTTGATTGTTATCTCAAGTTCAATATTTTTTACGAATCCAAAACTTGCCATTTATATATGTAGTACCTATATATCGCAAGTAAAAAGTATAGCCTGACATCGTAAGTGTTTCCGTTGCTTTTTAGTGATTTTTTTCTATTTCAAGTTGATTTTTCAAAAAATTGCCCCTTCCGGTAGAAAATATAGACCCTCAAATACGATTTTTTTTCTTGTCTCGACTCAACCTATACGCTCTAGCTTTTTTCTGCACCGTATGCGAATCAGAGTATAATAATTATCATACATACATACTCGTATGTTTGAAAAATAATAAAGACATGCTACACATATTCAAATTGCTTAATCATTGACCTTTGACCTTTTCAATTTTTTTTTTTCGTTAAAACTTAACCACTGAGAGATATTTTTTTTAAAAAGAAAAATTAAATCTCAACCATCGAAGTTTTGTCTTTAAATAAATAAATTTCAGACCGTAACCGAAATCTTTTTAAAAGAATGTAGTAATTCTCAGAGAGAAACCAATTCAAAATAAAGGTCAACAGTTATTTCTAATCTCTGCAGGGCCGGCCCAAGCCAAACTAGCGCCCTGTGCGAGATTTGTATAAAGCGCCCCTTTTTATATTTACACATACATACATACATACAGTTACTGATACACATGCATAAGCCTTTTCCACATTGCCCAAGAGGTAGACTTTTGTTTCCATATCGGAAAAACGGAAACACAAGATACAATTTATTTTAAAATATAAAGAGCAGTACATATGTATTTTCTTGCGCAAGATCAGATTACATTTTCTTCCTCCTGGTAATGCGCCCCCAGAACTTTGCGCCCTGTGCATTTGCACATCTTGCACATATGGTTGGTCCGGCCCTGGATCTCTGGTACTAAGTACTTTTTGTGTGTTTTTTTTTTTTTTATTTGTGCAATTGGTGACAATTGATACTTTTTGTCTGTGGCTTTCATTTGTTATCGCGTGTTGCAGACCACACAAAAATTTCGTTTCGCATCATCAGCATAATGGGTGTAGATTATTCGAATTCGTTTGTAAAATGCAAAAGTTATATACAAAGAAACGATAGAATCTTAATACTCGTATTATGTCCGAATAAATCACCACGGTTCAGGAAATTGGTGTGATCCATTTTATTTATTTTTGTGTTGAACTCTTGAACTGAGTAATCTTTCATCAGAGAATTTTTAATCGCTAGATGATTTATTGGTTTGGATGGTCGTACAAATGAATTTAGTTTTGTTTTTTGATTTTATATTTTTTTATGGGCGACTTTTCAATTATATAAATACATACATCAATGTATGTAGGTACTAAGTGATTTGCATAAGATGCGACAAAAGGCACTAGAGCGTAGGTATGTTCAGATTAAGAAACTCAATTTCCGAAATATTATGCCAAAAAACCGAATGTGTGAAAGAGAGATGAACATGTTATGGTCTTTGCTCTAATCGTCATCAGTTTCTATAATTTGTATTTAAGATCTTCTGCATTTTGTCTTTTCTCTGTGAAGTTCGCGCACCTTACCTTCACTTTTGCCGATCTCCAACATCAAACTATGGATTTTATCCACCATTTCTAGTTTGCAAACTTCAATTTTAATGACCAAAACGTTTCGATGTCTCTTCTGCTCGTATACGACTGCCCCGAAATTGAGTTAACCAGTGGTGAATGACCCATCCCAATCAAAGGTAAAGAGTCCCCTCCCCATAATATTTATTCAGCGTTTGCTTGTTTTGCGTAAAAAAGAGTGTTTAGCACACGAAATTCTCCTTTTTTTCATTTTTTGAAAAATACTCGAAGGCTCCAGTGTAAAATGGCTCTCACAACAACAAAAAAATTTGACAAATCACTCTTGTCCGACCAAAGATTGTATACATTTTTAGACTAAGAAGCCAAAAGAGCTTGTGAATTGAAACTCTTCCAATTCCTTATTTTAAAAAGAGCGTGTAAAAAAATCCCCCGAATTTTTAATTTTCACAACCCAAGAGAAAATGTCGAGCATCGAACTCGAGATTTCAATCAAACTTGGCATTACGATGATAGAGAACACGAAAAAATTCCGTCTGTTTGGCTTTATGTCTGTCTGTACCTCGACCTACAGCCTAAACCACTGAAGCAATTTTCTTCAAACTTGGAACTTATGATTTTAAGGTGACAGTATAGGGAAGTCGAATTTTTTTTTTAGTCCCAAAAATTACGGTACCTGCCATGCAACATTTTTGAACGGGGTTATTTATCTCAAAAACGGCTCTAATGATTTTGTTTAAATTTTTTTTTTAATTTATTTTAAACGTGATTGCAAAAACTGTAAGATACAATTTAATTTCTTGTGTGTACTACTTCTGATATGGTCTGCATTTTGGTAAAAAAAAAAAATGCCAAAAACTTTTTTAACAGCACCTGCCATAAAATATTTTTTTTTATTTTATTTTCAAATTTCTCGTTAACTGCTTAACCGATTTTGATAAAAAATTTATCGTTGAATCATTGAATTATTTGTATTTCTTCAATGGTTTGAATACTATTGCATATATAGAAAATTAAACAATATATAACTCACGCTTTGCCAGCCAAATCTAATATATATAGGTTAAATTTTTCTCGCAAAATTGTTCGTCTAATTTTTTCTCTAGAGTTCCGCTTCCTTTTTTACTTGCGATATAGGTACTATAGGGCAAGTTGTGGATTCGTGCAAAAAATCGAATTCGAGATAACAATCAAACTTGACATTACGATGATAGGGAAGACGAAAAAAAGAAAGTGGGTCTGTCTGTGGACTCGCCTACAGCCTAAACCCATGGGCCGATTTGAATCAAACTTGGTATTAAGTGTTTTCGGGACATTACCCCGACATGTTTTTTTCCTTTTATTTTTAGGACCAAAAATAACGATACCTGCCATATAATTTTTTTTTTAGCATTTTTGGAAAATCTTATTTTTCTCAAAAATAGCTCGACAGATTTTTCTAAAAAAAAATCAAAACATTTTATTTGGTATATGCTGCCTTGTAAAAATTAAATTTCCAAAAAATGGTTTTAAATGGTACCTCCCATAGAACCATTTTTTTTATTTTCGTTTTTCTAGAAAAAGAATAAACTGATTTTTATAATTTTTTTTATGGAGAATCTTCTGAAAAATTTTAATAGTTTTGTAAACCAAAATTATTCAAAAACTTTTTTTTGGATTTTCAAAAAAAGTTTCAAAAATTTTTTTTGAAAACCAAATAATTCGAAAACCATATGGTGGATTTCTATGAAACTTGGCACCAAACGGTTTTTTAACATTATCTAAAATATTTTATACAAAACTTTTTCTTACAGTCAAAATTAACGGTACCTTCCATATAAATGTTAAAAAACCGTTACAGAAAATATAAATTTTCTCGAAAACGACTCCTACGATTTTAAATAAAATTGTTGTGAATTCTAATATTAGTATGGTCTACGATCTGCCAAAAACAAAATTTACAGTTAGCCATTATTAACGGTACCTCTCATAGAACCATTTTGTTTATTTTGGACTATCTCATTATGTGTCTAACCGATTTTAATTAAATTTTTTATACTAAAGCTCCTCAAAAGTCTAAATCATACTGCATATCAAAATTTTCAAAAAAACAAATTTTGGATTTTTAAAAAAAATTTCAAATTTTTTTTTTGAAAATTCGATATTTCAAAAACGGGTAGATAATTTTTTTCGAAATTTAATTTTTAAATTTATATAATTTCAAAAATTCGGACGACATTCTTTATTTTGAGATAAAAAACATTTTAAGTATAGTTGTTTTACTAATTTAAGAATTGTGAATCATAACTTTTTTCCGTATTCTCCATTTATAACACATTATCTAATTATTACATATGTATATCTATGATTATATAACGTATGATTTTATAACGTATAAACGTAATTATAATAAACACAATCCCCCCGTTATAACGGTTGTCGTTTTACGAAAACGACATTAAAACGACACGCCTCCAGAAGCGATAATAGGCGTTTAAGTGAAACTAAAACTTAAGCTTTACCTCCATTTATCTCCCTTCTAGCTATTAAAACTTAAGTCGTTTTACTGAAACCCCAAGTGTCACTTCTAGAGTAGTATCGTTTTAGTAAAACGACAACTGTAATAAGGGTGAAGAGCAAGTTCGTGCGATCCGGTCATGCATTTGATTTTTTATTGGAATACCGGTATTTTTGACCCCAGACACAAGCTACATCCACTCTCAAAATTTGGTACCGGTCCTTGAACTATGCCAAAACGGTTGCCCTAAGAAAAATTTAATTTTCGTTATAAATCCGGGTTAGTGTTTTGGCCTCTTGATTAATAATCTCTCTTTTTTGTATATAGGTATGTATGTATAGTGTTATCAATATTATTTAATCACAAAACATACCCGGGTTCAACAAAATTATACTAAGGCATTTTTCGCTATACCAGCATATCAAATCGCCGGACAGTATAGTATAAATGTATGTTCACAAATCGAGCAGTCAACAACAGACAATAATTATTTTTTTTTTTTAAATATACAATACGTAATCGATCTGCGAGCAATAATGCCTCTCAGCTAATTCTATTGACTTTTGATGTTTAAAATGCTTAACCTTTGGAAGATCAATACAACGATACGGAAATCAAGACGAGACTATTTCATCTAGAGTAAGTAGTGCATAGTTGATTTTATAAATTTTCCGTATTTGGCATATCAATTAAATATACATACGTACCTATAGTTACTTATTATAATTTAATGTTTCCCTTTAAGAGTGCAGGCAGAATGCAGGGTGATTTAAAAAAATGATTGTTAACAAAATTTGAATTAAAAAAGTTACCTCCACGAAAAATAGTCTTTTCACAGTAAAAAATTATGGCAGGCAGAGCTTTGGTAGTTTTAATTTTTTTAATATTTTGTTCACATTTGATCCCCTGTTGAATTTTCAAGTTTTTCCATTTTTATTTGCCTATAAATCTAAAACCCATCACAGTAGGCGACTAACGAAACCCCATGCGCAGCGCATGCAGCCAAGAACAGGGTGAAAATGGGTTTAGCTGTAAATGAGGACAAGACAAAGTATATGCTATCATCGAGAAAGGATTGTCAACATCGTCGACTCGGGCAAAATGTCACGATGGACAACTTCGAAGTCGTCAAGGACTTTGTCTACCTGGGCTCAACTATCACCTCGCAAAATGACATCAGTGCAGAGATGAAACGAAGAATCCCTCTTGCCAATCGCTGTTTCTTCTGGATTAAAAGGCATTTGAGAAGTAAAGCCTTCTCTCAAAGAACCAAGGAGACTATAATAAGATCCTAATCATCCCGGTCCTGCTGTATGGACCCTGTCAAAAACGGATGGGAATCTACTTGGGCGCCTTAAAAGGAAGATTCTTCGGTTAATTTTCGGCCCAGCCTGAAGAAGCCGTTTTAGTGCGTTGGACTGTCGTGCGGGAGGTCTAGGTTCGATTCCCAGCCTCGTCCACCTAATGATTTATTAAAAAAAAAAACGGCTACTGCCTCTTGCGAGAAACTGACAAAACTTCCAAGAGTAGGTCCCCTCCATTCCTGCAGACACGCGCACAGGAATGGTTGAGAGTTGTAAGTCACTAGGCCCTTAGTTTTTCATGAGCTGTTATGCCACCAATTTTTTTTTTAATCATTATCGATGGTATATGGAGAAGATTTAACAACGAGCCTTACGAGTTTTACAGTGATGTCGACCGGTTCAAAAAGCTGAAAATCCAAAGGCTGAGATGGCTGCGACACGTAGAGCGGATAAACACCGACGCACCAGCCCAACGAGTCTTCGAATCTACCCCTGATGGTCTGCGCAGCAGAGAAATACCTTACCTAAGTTGGCGCACAAAAGTCAAGAACGACCTCAAGCATTTTGGGGTGCTAAACTGGAGGCAGTTAACTAGGGACCGAGCTGGCTGGAGGGGCTTGTTGTTGTTGGTTGAGGCCTGGGATGTAAGCGCCATCTAAAGTAAAGTAAGTATAAATTATGTTGGGCAATATGCTAGTTGGAATATCTTGTCCAAATTGCATGCTGTAACTTTTTATTTCCCCGACATATTTTTAACGGTTATATTATGACCGAATGTTCATCCAGAATATCCAGAATAGAATGAATAAAGAAACAAAACTAGAACAAAAAGAATGGCAATCCAGTTGCTCGGTGAAATGTCAAAACAATTGAATAAATAAAGTTTTTATTTTGGATATTTATGTTTTCTCAAAGTCAAAAGTTTATTAAATTTTACATTAAATGCATAAAATTTATACTCTGGTAGGTTTGTTCGTGTTATTATGTGAATCTGTCATAATAGAGAATAAGAATGTCAATTATACCGAACACGCCCATTATTCTTTTTGTGCCTGTTTACATTGTATTTTTGACGAACGGCGCATCTAGTGAGATGGGTAGATTTAGTGTTGGTAAGAAAGAGAAGGGTTAATTCCACCCAAATTACGCCGATGCGCCAGTTTCATTGGCCGCGTTCATCACCACGTTTTTGACAGATCTAAAAATTCAGTTCTGAAAAACGTAACACTGAACGCACAAAAAAGTCTGTAATTATTTATTCTGTTTTTATTATTTTTTGCACTTTAAAATCAAAATCCGAAAAGCGATACGAGACCCAGACAATCAGACCACACACAAAAAAAAAAACTGGATCAAGAACTGTTTTTTTTCTTGTTGCCTTTTGCTGTCATCTGAATTTTCAGATAGATTTTTTCATCTGAAAATTCAGAAAAAAACGTAAGAAACGTAACTAAATGTCAATCGACTTCAACTGAATTTTTATGACTGCTGGCCAATCAGAAGCTCTAAAAATGACAGTTCAGAACTGTCAAATGTGCTGATGAACGCGGCCATTAAATGTTGTCGGATTCAGCATGAAGATTTTTTTTTGTGTGAGAGAGAGATACATGGTTTTTAAGGGTGTTAGATAGGGATGGGTATATTGAAATGAAAGGATTTTTTCTCAATAATGTAAACACGAGGAACATTTTGATGAACGAAAACATGCTTCATTAAAAACACAATGTAAACAGGCACTTTATTCCACACTTCACATAGAATAAAAAGAATGCATTCCAAATGTTCCGAAATTAATAAAGAAACAACAAAATAGTTTTTCCAGAATATTCCATCGAATAAAGAAACGCAAAACTGGTATTCCGAATATTCTGGCCATCCAAGCATGAATAACGAATCACACTCTGTATAGCAAAATCTTGCAGATGGAGCCCGATTCCGGCACACGAATATGATCTAACGATATCGCTTTGACAATAACTGCCCCTATCTTTCTCTACGGATGTAACAGAAATAGATACAATCAACACGATTTCGTTTGATCGTTTTCGTGCGCCGGACCTTGCTTTCCACGCCATATAGTATTGTAATGTAAGTAAAGTAATTAAATTTTGTAAAGGTACTTTATGTCATTAAAATTTAAAATTATAATGAATTTCATTTAATAAATCGTCTGAATTTTATTTTGTTACAAAATGGCTAATGAAAAACCGCAGAGAATCGAAATACCTAAAAAATGAGGTATTAACGATCTCTGGTACTTTTTTCATCTAAGTTTAGCTTGTCAAAGCTCACCTGTAACTATTGTGGTTGGACGGAATGTTTTGTTTAAAAAAAAAAAAAAAAAAAAAACTTTGTAGAGAAGAGGGTCGGTACACTTCGTCGAACATTTTAATTGTAAAATTTTGTATCAACTTTTGCATTTAAAAAATCGAAAATCACATTGATGATGGCGGATTCACTCACCCCTCTACGAAATTTGCTACCCCTTCCCAAAAATGTTTATACAAATATCTACCTTGAAGATCCTATTACCAAATCGAAAGTTATAAGCCAACAATATCAGCCGATTTTGAATTATTTTATATATTTTTCACTTTAGAAATAATTCAAAATAGAGCAATATGGTTGGCTTTCGAAGCTTTAACTTTTGTTCTGATTCCTAACCCACACATGTGATGAAAAAAATATTTGCCCGTCGAAACATGCAACTTCATTAATTTTTTTTGACTATTTTCCTACACCATAACGTTCGTGCACGTTTTTTGTCAAAATGTATCATAATTTTAATGTAAAATTATATAAGTAAGCTACAACTTTTGTATTCACAGTTTTTTTTTATTTTTAAACACTGATAGTTTTTGATAAATTTGCAAAGTAATGAAGTTCAACCCCTTTCGCCCCCTGTAAAAACTCTAGTCCCGGTCCAAATTTAGGATACTTTTTGCAAAATGCTTTAAATACAAAAATAAAAATTTCCACCAAAATTCAGATTTTTCAGAATTTTTTTCGAAGTGAAAGTCTTATTTTCCTGGGCTTCCTCTACCAGCCCTGCTCAATAAACTGAACACAGTAGCGCCAGCGCAGCGGCATATGTATGTGTATGTATGTATATAAAAAAGTAACAAGTCGGAGAAAATAGTATATTATTTTTTCGAACTAAACAGAATTTCTTAAACAAAACTTGCTCAATAAATTTCACACAGCAGCGCAGCAAGATATATCGAAATAAATTGATTAAGTGTGTTATTTTTTGTTTTATACAAGAAAGCGTGTATTGAACAGAGACACTACAGAGAGGATTCAAATACAGTAAATTATAAAGGGAAAAAAGGAATGAACTTAACATACATTTGTTCTGTCCAGCGAGATTTTTACTTTTTGACTGATTGCAGTCTTTAAGTCACTTGCTTATTATTGGCATCAAATTAAACACTGATTTTGCCTCAAAACATAAATTAAACATTTTCAATGATGAGTTTCAATTTAATGATAACCGACGTTTCAATGATAACAGGCGTTTATCTGTCATTTCAGATTGACTTCGCAGATCAAACCCAATATTTTTGCACAAAGGCATTGGCTGAGTTCCAAAATGTAGAAAATGTTTTGATGCGGAAGTAATGCCTACATTTTTCATACGCATCAGCAACGCAAACTTAAATGCTTTGTAGAAATATTACATTGCATAAGTCTGACGTTTCGGAATGCAAAACAAAAAATTTAAATCGAAGCAGCTAAAAACTTTTTGGATGCGCAAACTGCGCAGTAAATGCACATCTGATGAATTTTGGAACTCAGCTATTAGCCGCGTTTTATTATCTTTGGATCTGGATCAGGATCATCCCTTGAAAATAAAACGACATGGATCACAATGACAGCAGTGATATATAACCATCTCTTCTTTACTTACGTTTTAATTATTTTCAGTTGTTTCCCGTCTCTTTTCTTTGCACTACAACAAACGCTACCTTACCATAAAAGCCATCTACCCGCCAAAGTAAGAATTCATTTTTGGATCTTCGAAATAGATCCAGATAGAAAGCAGGATCCCGAATTGTTTCTGTATTACGTGTTGTAAAATGATCCTGATCCAGATCCGTAGAAAATAAAGCGCAGCTATGGGTTTTGTTTTTCACTTTTGATTTAATTGAGAAAACCGTATTTTCATATTATGTAATATACCTACATAGGCACAGAAAATGTAAATAAATCCAAAAATTTTCAAATATTCTATCAAAATAATGAAAAGAAAAATGTTTAGATTTGTTTTGATGACGAAAATTTTGAAGTCCTCTTAAGAAATACATACATAATTATTATAATTTTTAAATATAAAAAATCTTCGTATAAATATAATATTTCCAACTATAATTATCGATGACACCCTGTTTGTTTATTTTGGAAGACTGACAAAAAAAAATAAATATTGTACGATTTGGAGAAGTACAAAAAAGTCGCGTATCATGCATATTATAATTATTGATGTCTTACTTTGCTGATAAGAATGTTTCAATTAGATAGATGTCGAATATAAAATGTTTTTCATCTTGCTTCAAGGCGTTAGTCTTGTTTTGCAGTTACCCGTAGTCGGACTATAAAATCATCTGTCGAAAATGTCTGGCAAAGCTTTTGTTATAATTTGCTCTCTTCTTTTAGTGCAAGTACGTTTGTATAAAAATACCTTATAACAAGAATTATATCAATTGTTTCTATTTTATTAAAACAAAAAACAACAACAACAAATACTTTATAGCTTGCTTTAGCAAGAGTTGCTCGTGATGCACCCGCAGCACCAGCTGAACCTTTTGCTGAATTACTCATCAAGGCAAAGGAGTTGCAAAATGCATTTTTCGATGTCGTTGGTGTCAAAGATCAGCAAGAATTGGACAAAAAAATTGAAACCGAAGCTAAAAAATACGCCGAAAAGCTGGGTAATATTGCAACTGAATTGAAGAAGACTGTGAGTCAATTAACTTTATTTATTGGAAATATTAAAAAAAAAATTATTAAAATTATATAGACTGATGAAAATATTGACAAGATTGGAGAAAGTGATGCTTTTAAGAATTTAAAAGTACGTGTCGATGAAGCCGTCAATAATCTTAAGAAGGAAAACCCAGAAGCTTCAAAGAATGTTGTAAGTTTCTTAACTGTTTTTTCACTCAAGTATTATGCATTTATAATGGCTATTTAAAAAAAAATTTAAAAAAAATCTTAGGAACAACTAACGAAAACAACCAAGAGTCTCATCGAAGGAATTAGTAATCTGGGAGATAGTGAATCCGCTAAGCAAATTAAGGACCTCGGCAGCCAAATTTTGCAAACCACCGTTGATGCTTTGAAAGATGTCAAAAATAAGATTGAGGAATCAAACAAATCTGAATAAATTGTAAACTCGATGAAATAAATACATACAAAAAAATCCATCAATTTAAATTAGTTATCCGTTTTCTTTTCAATGATAACGAACATTAATTTATTGTGTATAAATAACACATGTAAAATTCAAAAATAACAAAATCTCATCGAAATCAACAAGATTGGCCAATGGCCATACTTTTCAGATTGCGTAATCATTCAGTTTTAAAATCTTCACAAAATTTTCTCAAATCTTGGAACAGTATGAATATGTACACTTAATTACTTACTTTTCTCGTAGGCAGGGTTGTGAGTTTTTGAATTAAAAAGTCTTTAAGTCATAAGTCAGTAGGTGACTTATGAATTAAAACAAAATTAAATCATAAGCCAGTTAGTGACTTATGAATTAAAAGAGATTTAAATCATAAGCTAGTTAGTCACTTATGAATTTAAAAAAAATTTAATTGATAAGCTAGGTATAGTGACTTATGAATTGAAAAAAATTTAATTCATTATCTAGTTATTGACTTATGAATTAAATAAATTAAATTCATAAGTCCTCTAAAGGACTTATGAATATTAAAACATATTTAAGTCATAAGCTAGTTAGTGTATTATGAATTAAAAAAATTTAATTCATAAGTCAGTTGTTATATAAATTAAAAAATTTAGTTCATAACCCAGCTAGAAATTTGTAAGCTTATTTTGACTGCATAATTGTTATCAACGAAAGTGGTTTTCGTATACAGCTCCTAAAATGTAAGGAAGGCCTCACATGGTGCGAACAAGATGTTTTTTCGCGGATTTTACGGCCGCCTCTCTCATAAGTCACTAACAACATAGCTTATTAATTAATTATGACTTAAATCTGTTTTAATTCATAAGTCACTACAGCTGGCTTATGAATTAATTTTTTTTAAATTCATAAGTCACTAGATGGCTTATGAATTAAATTTTTTTCAATTCATAAGTCACTAGATGACTTATGAATTAATTTTTTTAAATTCATAAGTCACTTACTAGCTTACGACTTAAATCTTTTTAATTCATAAGCCATGTACATGGCTTATGAATTAATTTTTTTTAATTCATGAGTCACCGACTAGCTTGTGAATTAAACCCAAGCTTAAGCTAAGAAGTGACTTAAGCTTGTGCAACTCTGTTCGCAAGTATAACAGTTCAACAGTCACAGTCATGTGTGAGGTGAACAATTCAATGATGTTTGGTAATCTTGTTGCCGAAATCCGTGAGTCTTCACCTTGCACTTCTCTTTCCCACAAACTGCCGTATTATCGGCCTCAATCTTTCCAATTTAATTTAAAGATCAATCACATTTTTAATTGTTCCTACCTAACTGTGAACTAACCCCAGAAAAAGAAAATTATACTCACCACGATTCTTTTTCGCGCAAAACAATGTCAGTGACATTGTTTTGTACAAAAAAATCTATAGTTTGTGCCTACACGGTGCCTCAAGAGTAATGACTTTTTATAAACCTAAAGGAGTATGAAAGAGACAAAACATCGGAGAGTTATGACTCTTGAGGCACCGTGTAATAGTTGACCAAAAAACAATTTGTTTCACCACAGATATTTTTTTTTCCCGAAAAAAAATATTTTTTTCTACCACAATAGTTTTTTTTTATTCAAAAGAACTGTATACTAGGCTTAAGGCCATGTGTGAATTGGAATAAATTTGGTCCCAAAATTAAATTTTGACTATTGAGGTGAATATAAGACGTCAAAATTTAACATGGTCCGGGGGCATGTTAAAATTGTGCTGCTAGATTAAATTTTGACGTTTAAATCTTTATTTAGTTTGAGTAATCAAAATATCTAAGCAGCACTAATACACGGATTGGGGTTGAAATTCTTTCTACCTGGGTCAAAATACTTTTGTTAAAATTCTGATTCAAATTTCTGCTTTTTAAAATTCTGCTTTCAAAATTCTGCTTTTCAAAATTCTGTTTTACAAAATTATGCAATTAATAAAAAAGTTTCAAAAAATGAAAAGGCTCGCGCTATTTGCAGAATTATGTAAAACAGTGTTGGTTTGAAATTTGAGTTCTGTTTTATAATTTTAAAAATAAACGCATTATATAGCGCATTTATAAACGTTTTTTATAAATACAAAAATTTAAAATTGATCTAATTTTTGATATAACTTTAGACAACTGAATAGATTGTCTTTACCTTGGTAAATGTACCTAAGATTGGTTTTAATAAATATGACTATTTGTAAATACTAAAAAAAAACACGACTGTATGTATTTATTTATAGAAATAATATTAATTTTTAATTTTTTATAATTTTATATTTATTCTGTTAAAAAGCTCAAAATCAAAAATGGAATCATTTCTTGGAACGAAAAAGAATTGAGGAAGTATAAATTGTCGCTCCTAAAAGTATTGGTCGCTCGGTCGAGTCATACGATAAGGTTTTTACAATCTCAATAAGAAAAAAAACTTATTTTTTTGTCAAAAGCTGAAGCAGGTAGAACCACAAAATGGGGAGAATATAAAATCAAAAAATAAAAAAAAAAAAACAACAATTGAAAATATACCTAGGCTAAAGCCAAATAAGATTTTTTAATAGAAAATAGCTAAAAATATACTCTAACTTTGCTCAGATTAGCTAATTATTTATTTTTAATTGTTAAATACTGACATTTTTTGTTGTAAACTTCAAAATTTTAAGTTTGCATAAATATTGGTAATAAATGTTTCTTTGGAAAAGCAGATTGAGCAAATTTTTTTCTATTAAATATTTACTATCAGTATGTATTTTGAAAAGCAGAATTTTGTTAAACCGAAAAAAAAAACAAATTGAAAAGCAGAATTTTTGCAAGGCAAGGCTGAATTATGAAAAGCAAAACTTCGAAAGCCTAATTGTGACCCCCTCCCATAATAAACATTAACTATCGAAAAGACACATGCAAACAATAATTATTTATAAGTACATCTAAAAATCGACCTCAATGAAATTTTGTTTTACTTTCCTGTCGGGTGCTCTGCATCTTCAGGGGCCTCTATATCTCGGGGGCCCCAATATCTCGGGGGCCCTGTATAATTGATACAACTGATACAGCGGTAGCTACGCCCCTGGACTTCACCCTTAGGCGAGTACAAACGTCACAATTTTGCGCGTGAACTGCGTACTGCCTGGAAAAAACTGAAGACAAAATTTGTCCTGGGAAAAATTTTGAATGAAAAGAAAATTTTTTCTTTCATCTCAAAGATGAACGGATTGATCGCCTTTATTCATCTGAATAACAACATTTGCTAATTGCAGCGCAATTATAACAAACATTTAATAATAAAATAAAGTTGCCAGTTTATCGTGACCACCACAAGCGGCCAGAGTTTTTTGCGCCTTGTGTTTTTGATCTGCAGCTGCACTTGCAACAGAATACGAACCATAAGCGTTCTTTATAACAGGCCCAGGGTAAGAGCACTCTCTTTGAACTCATTAGAATGGGCGTTTAATTTTTTAGCTCGCGAAATTCATTACAAATTTATTCGAAATTTTAAACAAATTCGCACACGGCCTAAATTATAAAAATTGCATTCCCAAAAATTTGGAGCAAATCGTTCACCACATCTCACGCGCTAATAGTAGAGAAAAAGAACAAAGATGCAACTCACTGTGCAAGTTGCGTGCCACCTACGTCATCGCATGTACGCAGATAGTGTATGTACCCAACTGGCTTGTTAGTCCTGTGTGGCCTCGGGGTTAGATACAAAATATTATTTTTTCAAACAAGTTTTGTGAAAATTTTTTTCTGTCTATTATTTTACAACGCAAATATTACCAACTGTGAGAGCTAAACATTTTTGTGATTCAGTTTTATTGGCATAATCTGATCCGGATCAGACTTAGTGGAAAATAAAACGCAGCTAACATGTCAGTCCATTTATGATCAGTGGAATGGGGGGGAGCAAAGGGGGCAATTGCCCCCTAGCTACTCTGTACCTAATCACCGTCTTGCTTCTCTTTAATCCTTCAGGAATTTTTTAGTAGGTAGGGTGATTTCCATAAGATGCATAAAAAAGCTAAAACATGTAGGCTGGTTCAAAACAAGAAAAAAAAATCGTGAGTGGGAGGGCAATTTTATGAAAAATAGTCTTAAATTATAAAAACAACAGAAACTCTCACTTTATTCCGTTATAACTTTTTTTTATCGTTCTTTAAATCAACTTGTTTGAGTAAATACTTTTTGTATTTAATTTTATTTTTAAACTGAATTTTTTTCAATGATGTAGTAATTAAGTGCTACTTACGTGCTTCTATTTTCTATTCAATGTTTTTATCAATTCAAAGACAAACACTTCCAACTAAATGCCCAAAGATCTTTTAGTTTTTGAAAAAAAAAATATGTATAACACAAACTACTTTTGCTTGTTTTCCAATTAAGGCCATTAAAATGTAAAAATCTCTGATAACCAAAAAAAAAACAAATTTGTAAAGGTGATATTACATTGTTATATATATGTATATGGCAAGTTTGCCAAATAAATATGGCTCAAAAATGTCATATATGTAAGTGTTATAGTCATATTTAAAATAAATAATATGAAAACCCGACTGAAAACTTTAAAAAGATCAAAAGACCGAGAATTGAACTAAAATATACAAGGTTTTATTGTCCGCTTCGTTTGAGTTATAATGATCAACTGGCGCATAAGGCACCTAATTAAAAAAGATTAGTTCAATGTAAAATAAAGTTATTTATGTACATAATATATGTATATCAATTCATTTATGTGTTAAGGATAGAGCTTATAATAAGTAGGTATATAATAATAGAAAGAGAAAGATAGCTTAATGAATATAATTCAATATACGTATAAAGTATTACATATTTTTAGTTATGTACTTCATTATATAATTTTTAACATCCTCCGGCCGAGGGAAGAGGATAGATTTCCAATGGATATAGTAACTGAATAGGCCTTCTTGTTTTAGATCCATCTGAGTATCGTATTTCACAAGCTCTCACCTTGCCATCACGACCAGTAAAAGCATTCTCAATAAGGGCCATTCTCCAGTGAATTCGCGGCTTTCCAGAATCGAAGACTAGTACGACGTCATTTTTCTTTAGTTGATTCGTTGAAGCATGTTTACCAAGATGAAACGAACGGAGTAGTTGCATATACTCTAAACGCCATCGCTTCCATAAAATGTTTACATGCCGCATTCTTTGCTTCCAGAGAAGCTGGATATTATTCACGCCAGGAACTGATTCACTTAAATTGAGGAATTTACCATTATTCGTTAAAAAATCACCTGGGGTAAGGGGAGCAGCATCTAATGGATCGTTGCTTATATATGTGAGGGGGCGAGCGTTGACAATCCCTTCTGCTTCTACGATGATTGTTCTTAATTGCTCAAAATTTAGCTTAGCTTTTCCGATGACGACTTTGAGAACGTTCTTTATGGTTCGTATTAGACGTTCCCAAAATCCACCCCACCATGGCGCACGTTCTACTATAAATTTCCAATTAATACGTCTGGTGGATACAAAATCACGGATTGCTTCATCATCTAAAACTAAATTCTCAAGTTCTAGGGCAGCACGTCGGAAGGATTGAGCATTATCGGAATATATTACCGAAGGTATGCCCCTCCTGGCTATAAAACGACGAAGTCCCATCAAGCAACTTTCGGTTGACATAGTTGTTGTTATTTCCAGGTGGACGGCACGAACAGCAGCGCAAGTAAAGACCATCAGGTATGTTTTAGTCATACCAACTGCAGCGTTGTCAAATATATATAGAGGACCCGCAAAGTCAATACCAACGGCATCAAATGGCCTTGACAATGTGAGTCTTTCGAGTGGCAGAGGACCAAATGGTTGCGTGGCTGGTTTGCCCCATAACTTTTTGCAAATGACGCATTTTTGAACCAGTTTCTTAACAAGTTGTCGTCCCTTAGGAATCCAAAACCGGGTCCGTAGTTGGGAAAGAACAGTGTTCACCCCCCCATGCAGAGATCTTTCATGGCAGTCAATTACAATTAGGTCCGTGATATGAGACTTCGTAGGCAGTATGATAGGGTGTTTGAAATCTATCGACTCTAGCAAGGACTGGAATCTTCCACCTAAACGCATCAAACCGTCATCGTCCAAAAATGGAAAAAATTGGGCAATATTAGATGACCCAGGTACTGATTTCGATTTCTGCAACAAACAAACTTCATTAGTAAATTTTTTGAACTGTATGTACCTGATCCAATAATATTCTGCGGCTATGAGCTCATCAGCAGTCAAATGTAAAGACTTCTTTCTCATATCCTTTTTGCGGTAGTGTGCAATGCGATATATGAAACAAGTTACACGTAGCAGATGATTCCAGGTACTGAAGTCTTCAAAACACAAAACTGGTTCACGCTCTGCACAGCTGGAAGCAATCTCAGGCAGGAACAATGGAACTACAGTCGTTGAAGTATCACAGATGTCATCAGTCAGGAAATTTTCATCTTTGAGCCAAGCCGGGCCTTGAGCCCACAGGGTAGACGAACGCAAGCACTCAGCAGAAATTCCTCTCGTAAGGAGGTCAGCAGGATTCTCTTTACCAGAGCAATGGTTCCAGTCGGATGTCATTGTGTGACGACGAATTTCGGAAACACGCCCTTGCACATAAGGTTTCCAGCGGTCCTGCTCTCCTTGTATCCAATTAAGTGCAATTCTGGAGTCCGTCCACATGTAAACTCGTTCAATAGATATCTTAAGAGATTTTTTTAGGTAGCAATACAAACGAGCTGCTATAAGGGCAGCAGTAAGTTCTAATTTGGGTAACGTAAGCTCTTTTGTTCCACCTTCTTTGAGTGGGGCTACTCTGCTCTTCGCGCACAAGAAACCGACATTGCATTCGTTTTTAAATTTAATCTTCTTAAGGTAGGCCACAGTTCCGTAAGCTTTCATGCTGGCGTCCGCAAAAATATGGAGGTGAACTTTGCAGGGAGTTGAGCACGCTGCAATGAATCTCGGTATGGTCACATCTTTTAACTGCAACAGATTCTTTAAGCACTCCTCCCATTCCACCAACAAGTCTAACGGTATTGCTTCATCCCATGTCACTTTCTTTCTCCATATCTCTTGAAATAGAATTTTCACTTTAATAACTGTTGGTGCCAGCATTCCTAAAGGATCGTAAATTCTTGCTATGGTTTGGAGCACGGTACGTTTCGTAGCTTTTGCCAAATTGTAAGTAAGTAAGCTTTCTACTGCTGTGAAAGGTACAGCTATCTCGTCACTGAAGACGAACCAAGATAGTCCCAAAACCTTCTGCACTGGTGGCATGTCAGCGGAACCAAAACTTTTACGAATAAGAGAATTATTCGAGTTCCATTTTCTCAAATTCATACTTGCGTTACTCATAATTTTTGAAGCTTCTTGGCAAATTCTCATTCCTTCATCTTCGGTATCCACGCTTATCACCAAATCGTCCATGTAAAAACCATCTTTTAGAATCTCACACGTTGATGGAAAACGATGCTTCTCTTCAGCAAAAAGATGACGCATTGTTGCCGTTAATAGAAATGGGCTACAGTTTACTCCAAAGGTCACCCTTGTCATCCTCAGCTCTTCAAACTTTGGTGCCTCATCTGGTGATTTGCGAGAAGACAACCAAATGAAACGATGGCTGTCTCGATCCTTCTCACTTAGCAAAATTTGTAGAAAAGCTTTTTCCACATCAGCAACTATTCCAATTCGCTCGAGCCTAAAGTTAAGCAGAATTTTCAATACATCAGGTAGCAAGTTCGCTCCCACATGCAGCATGTCGTTAAGAGATGGGTTGTCATTTGATCGCGCCGAGGCATCAAATACAATACGCATCTTTGTTGTAATGCTTTCCGCCTTATAAACGGGGCGATGAGGTAGATAAAACACCCGTCTGGAAACATCACAACTGTTTTCGGGAACTGGTTCTGCGATACCATCTTTTACCATTTGCCGTATGGCACTGTCATATTCTTTGAAGCGATCCGGTGCCCGCGACAAACGAGTAGAAAGGTAGAGAAGGCGTTTGATTGCTTGACTTCTGTTGTTCTCGGAACCCACTTGTAAATCTTTCCACGGTAGAGTTGCAACGTAACGTAAACCTTTTCTTTTAATACATGAGGAGATGAGATCTTCTGCTAGCTTCTGATTTTCGACATCTTCGCTACGAATGCCAATGGATTCAAGTGACCAGAAAGCCGTTATATCACTATCTTCCAAGGCAGGCAGAGATAAGTTTGTGCTTAAAATAGAAGAAAAGCATACGTTACTGTTTGAAACAATATTACCAGAACAACTCCCAGGTTTCTTCAACGAAAAACTATGTGGCCCTTGGATAGTCCACCCAAAAATGGTTTCTATTGCTCGTAAGCATGATGAGATGCGCCTTTGTTTTCCAGTTACTATGGCCCAGTAAAAGTCAGAACCTACAAGCACACTTAAACCTTCTTCTGAGTCCATGGAAACATACTGGGTGTCCGCTAACTGGATTCCTTGAAAGGAGGGACATGAACTTTCAGGTGCTGGGAGGACGTCTACACAAATTTCAGGAACCACAACTGCCTCCAAGTAAACACTTTTGTTGCTGAACTGACTTAGAATTGCGACTCTCACTTTATCAAGAACTTGAAAAGGACACTGTTCTTTGCTTCCAAACGGTATAACAGATATTCTTACTTTTCCAACAGGGACTAAATTTAGTTTTTGCACGAGGCTCTCACGAATATATGTATGTTGACTGCCGCCATCAATAATAAATCGTATTAAAATGTTTTTATCTTTGCAAGGTGCTGCGGCAATCCCTCGGGCCGTCTTCAGAAAAACGTTTGAATTTTCCAATATAGAATTGGCACATAAATTCATTGCGCTTTGTTCCTCGCAATTTGTTTTTGTCACTACAGGTGCCGCGACGACTTTTGTTTTGGCAAAGGAAGGGTCACACATTGTCGTCAAATGTTTTCCTCTACACTTTTTGCATGAAATCCACCTGTAGCTTTTGCAATTTCTGGCAGAATGTCCACGTTTAGTACAACGAAAACAACGATTGTTTTTACGCAGCAGATCTTTTTTTTCTGCAATAGACTTATTGCTATCGCAGTCTTTTGTACAGTGATTATTCGAAGCACAAAATATGCATTGCTCCTTTTCGTTTAGCGAAACTAAACTCGTTGCCGTTGCTGTTGAGGAAGATGGAGTCTTAGCATTAGTAGAAAGAGAAACAACACGACTTCTTTCTAGCGATTCCACCTCTCGCCTTAAAAATCGCATAATACCCTGCACCTGTTTATCGCCAATTTTCGAAAGGGTTGAACTACTTGACTGTTCTGCTGATTCCTCTCGCTCTTCATGTTCAGTGTCTCTTTCAACAGTACGATGGTAGTTGACACGGAGTTCAGCTGGTAGACATCGAAGTAAAATGGACTTGAGCATGACGAAGTATTGATGCGATGGAATTTGTAAGGCAGTGAGAGTGCGACTGCATGTTGTAATAGAATTATATAAATGACGTAATCCAGTAACATCAGTTGGGGAGTTTACCGGTCGAAGTGCTATTAGTTGTTGCATGTGCTTATCGACTAAGCGCTCAGTATCACCAAACTGTTCTGTTAAGAGCGAGATGGCCGCATCATAACACAACTCCGTTGCCGAAAACCCTTCGATTACCTTTTTAGCATTACCTACTAATACACTTTCAAGATAGCTGAATTTATCAGAAGATGTCAAACCGGTATTTTCATGAACTTTGGTACGGAATTGGTCCCAAAACGGTAACCATTCCTGGAAATTTCCATCAAACTTTTTTAACGTTAACACCGGTAGCTTAACTGAACTGTGCATTACACTAGATGTTTCGTTCTGATTTAATGCTCTAGGCGTTTGCACTTTCTTAAGTTTAGCCATGCGTGAATTAAGCTTAGCGAGTGTTCCTATGGCCGAGTCTTGGTACTCTGCAACTCTTTCGAATTCTCTGTCCAGATCTTCTTCCTTGATCATGTTTTTACTTTTAACCTCCTGATTGGAAATGAGAAGACTTTCGTGAGCTGCTGTCAAACGCTGGATGTAGGAAATTAGCTCCTCTTCGATATCATCGAATTTATCCTCGTCTTTTATTTGAGACTCTGGAGAAATCAAATATTCAGTTGCAGATTTAACTATTTTTGTTACTTGTCCTCTGTAGGCAGCACGAGCGGAGACTTCCATTTTGTGAACGTACAAAATATGTATGTGGAACGCGACTTTATTTAATGATTATCTTTTGGACTCTATTGCGTTTAGTATATTTGCCTTATCTCTGTACGACTTTTGTCCCGGGTTTCGGCACCATAAAATAAATAATATGAAAACCCGACTGAAAACTTTAAAAAGATCAAAAGACCGAGAATTGAACTAAAATATACAAGGTTTTATTGTCCGCTTCGTTTGAGTTATAATGATCAACTGGCGCATAAGGCACCTAATTAAAAAAGATTAGTTCAATGTAAAATAAAGTTATTTATGTACATAATATATGTATATCAATTCATTTATGTGTTAAGGATAGAGCTTATAATAAGTAGGTATATAATAATAGAAAGAGAAAGATAGCTTAATGAATATAATTCAATATACGTATAAAGTATTACATATTTTTAGTTATGTACTTCATTATATAATTTTTAACAATATTTATATGACAAAATATATAAGACTCCATATATATGACAATCATGAACTGTTTTGAATTAAAAAAAATATATGATTTAATGAAACGTGATTGGTCAAATATATCGTATTTTTTTAAATATTTTATTTTTCGTAGCAACTGTTTCATATTTGTAAACAAAAATTGACAGAAAAAGCTTGTGAACATTATATGGCATACATATATGGCATAGTCTATTAATACTTGTGATATATACAAATATTGTGCCATATTTTATACGACTAGCATTGGTCATATATATATATGACAATGTAATATCACCTTAAGCATGAATTTTAAGTAAAAAAATTAAATTCTGAAAAGTTTTGTTATTGCTGTATGGGACAAACGTGAACATGTGTAAATTTTGAACTTTGTGAAAAATGTTTGTGTTTTTTGGAACGTTGTTTAGTAATTTCATTTGATCTTAACAACTTACTAGTTTATTGTGATGGCTGATAAAAGAAAGAAAATAGCAACAATTGATAAATTCTTTCAAAGAAATCCAAAAATAATGAAGAGGATATCGCTGTGGTTGAACATTCAGAATGTGTCCCATCTTATGCAAATAAAGAAAGTACGTCCTTTAAAATTTTTTTTTTATGTTTTAAATCATTAGTTAATTTCTCCTAAACAATTATTCTTGTATATCAACGTTTAAAGTGCAGAACCTCGTAAGCCATTCTTGCATGTTTTTCAGAAATAAAAAAAAATACCTTTTAAAACAGTTATTGCAGTACCTCTTAAATATATATTTTTTTAAATAACTCGAAGCAGTAACTCGTATTTTTTTTTAAATTGAAATCTCCAAAAACTAAGTAAATACAAGAAGATACTTTAATATTTTTGATGGGAAGATTACGATAACTCAGGCGCCACAAAAATAACGGATTTTTATAGAGAGGCTTAATACAATTATTTTTTACTATACGAGGGGGGTCTATTTCACCCTGTTGGAGAGGGAGGGGCAATTTTAGAAAAAAAAAATTACTTAAAATGAAAAAAAAAATTATTAAAAAACAACGGCAACACCTGCAATGAAGTACTTTCGGGTTTGAAAGCCAGAAATCCTTGGTCTTATTAATAAACATTGTCTAACTTTAGACAGCTGTCCAAGTTTTTAAAAAACCTTTCTAATTTTTGCTAAAGTAATCTATCTTTTTATCTTGCTTTAGACAACGTAATCTATTGTCTAAACCTAGAGAAATGCAATTTTTTTTTTATTAAAAAAGCATATTTCCGACTGTTTCAAAATACTTAGACATAGTTTAAACAGCCAAAAATCTAATTAATAAGACCACCTATATTTAAATTAAATTGTTTAAGGCAATAGTGTTAAAAAAAAACTCGCATGCAAACACAAAATATTGATAAAAAAAGGGTTTAGACCAATTTTTTTTTAAATTGTGAAATGAAGTGCTGAATTGGCTTTCTGTAGTCAATGCGAGAAAAAGTACATAAGACGTCAAAATAAATCCGAGGAGTAAAGTGGGGTACACATTATCGATCATGTATGACAGTCGGCTGACTGTCAGTCAATATCAAAAAATTTTGAGCATGGCTTGCCTGGAGTTTGCCTGACAAACCATCAAACAGAGTGTACACACTATCAGCCTAGCTTATTAAGTCCAATGTGAACACCGTCCAACTGGCTTGGAAAAAGGCAAGCGAGTAGACGAGCAAGTTGCCTTTTTATACGTGTTTGTAAAAAATTTAAAGCTATTGCAATTGCTTGCCAGTACTTGCTCGTGTGGCCTCAGATCATGAATGAAAGAATACAAGATAGCTCTATTTGTTACCTCATTGGAGACAAATGATATGTAAATAAAAATGGCCGCCAGTAGTTTGTTTAGTTAATGGATTGTTCGGTTGTGTTTTTTCCTTTCGAACGCGTTTAGTAGATTAAAAAAACAAATATTTTTCATTTGAAATGAAGGTTTTTTCATTTAAAATAAATTGCCAAAAAGCAAATGAACCCGCCTGGAAAAATTGAAAGTTTTTGGCAAGTTTAAGCAAGACCCTGGCCAGATTTCGGTAAGGAAACCCTAGACGAGGAAACCATGACAGAACCCTATTAGTGCCTCGCTGAGAACATTTATTTAATAAAATATTGGTGAGGCTCTTGATAGGAACTAACTATGTAAGTAGAGTGAAGTCATTTTATGAAAAAATATAAAAGTGAGATTTTATTATATCGTAATAAAAATTTCTGTCGCTTTTAATTATTACTGTGCGAATTTCAAATAATGAAATTGGTGTGTCAAATAGTAAAAACTTAGCTGCAGACAAATATGAAAATCGTCCTTTATGAAAAGACAAAAAAACATTTAATTTAATAATCTTGTGCGGTATTTTCTCTTTTAAATAAAATTACCATATAAAATAAATAAACGAAATACGAATTTTAATACGAAATATGTACCTATACCTACATATTTTTTGGAGGTCACGTTGATAATTTTTCAGATTTCACCTTCCATTCAATCAAAAAAGTTGACAGACTCACTAAAAGCAAGTCAGAACAGTTTAAAACAGAACATTTTTCACTGAACAGCAAAAACTTGTTCTTTTTTGTTCTAAAGTGTTCCAAACTGTTACGAAGAGCCTCACTGAACATACCTATAGTGCTTCACACACACTTGTACTTGCACACACATCAAAGTAAATGACATTTAAATAAACGTTAACGTCAGTTCAGTTTGAATATTTAATTTTTCCATATGCACAAGAATTTTTTAGTGGTCCGTGTTTTTAAAGTAAAATAAAACCTGCGCAATCCTGCAGAAGCACAAATGATGACACTAACGGGCGGTACACTCGTTTAAGATATTTCAGCTATGACTTGATGTATGTGTTGGTAAATTTATACTTTTGCATTAGTATTTGTTCTTTTCTATAAAGGAATTGTTACACATCCTACGCACGTTTGTGAAATGAAATTGCAAGACAACAATGTATAGTTAAAAATGTACATATATGTATGCACTAGATTTATTTTTATATAAATATACACAAAAAACAAAATACTTCATGATAATTTTTTTAATTTGTTTATATTTTTGTTCATTTCAATTTTAAAAAAATTAAGTATCTCCATCGAAATGAGAACCTCATCGACATACTAGGAAGTTCCAATTACAAAACATTGGAAAAAAATTTAGAAGGCACTTTACACTAAAATCACACATTTATTTAGTTTAGTTAACAATTTTTCAATTTTGTTGTCTATTTATTTGCTATGATACACTCTTTTTTTGTTAAATTTAATAAAATTCAAACCTCAAATCACAAAAAAAAAACAAACCAAAGACAACAAAATAAAATACAGTCTTTGGTTATGACATTTTATGTGTTCGAAACTAAATTACTTCATTCGCAAAAGTGATTTAGCTATTAAAGTGAAATGAGTAATTTCGAATCTTGTTTCGAACACATGAAATGTCATAATCAAAGACTATCTTTTAATTTGTTGTCTTTGGTTTTGTTTGTTTGAGGTTTAATTTTACCATTTTGTATTTTTAGTTTAATTAAACTTTATCAAAAAACTTAGGAAAATAAAATTTAATCAATTTGTGAATTTAGTGTGAAGTTATAGTGTGGCCTATCTACTCCTAAACATTCTTCCAAAGTTTTGTAGTTTGTCCTTACGAAGTTGATGGGGTCGTCCTTGCGATGCTGAATTATATTTTTCTCTTGTATTAAATAAATGTATACCTACCATTAAAATGTAAATAACAAATTAATAACGTTCATCAAATATCATTTACATAAATATATGTTTGTATAAAAAACAAATATTTTATGTGCTGCATACTCATTTTTACATACATACATTGTTGTTTTGCGATTTCATTTCACATACGTGAATAGATATGTTAAAATTTCTTTGGAAAAGAACGCATACTTATGCAAAAGTGTAAATTTACCAACACATACACCAAGTCACCGCTAAAACATCCGGCGAGTAAACTGACGTTTCATTTCACTCGCTTACTCACTCACTTTTACTAGCTAAGTCGATTTTCATTGAAAAGTGAGTCATCTCACTCACTCGCCATTAGCTAAATCTCGGCACTGGTGCCAATATACACTGAAGTCTTCGAAGCAACCAACATAACAAACAACGAGAAGTGCCTCTTAAATTAAAAATCATGGAGAATTTACGTGGACGCACCATCTGTATCATCCTGCTGGCCATAGAGTACCTATTTTATCTAGAGAACCGACTTCAGGTGGTTGTTCTCTTCCACCCTACAAGCTAGATTTAGATTTTGTATGGACTAGTTGTCCCGTGCAACCACAATATGTATACAGTTTGCCCTATATTTGCGGGTGTTTCAGGCAAGAGGGGTACGAGTCGGTTCTCTAGATAATATAGGTACTCTATGCTGCTGGCCGTCATCAAGAAATTGTGTCCCGTCAACAATGCAGACTAAAAGCAACTGTAGGTACCAGACATTGACTGAAATATTCTTACTAGTCAGGGCTTAGGCAGAACTTAACTGACGAGGCAAAAAGGTACATAACTGGCGAGGGCCTAGCGAATGCCTATAGTAACCCTTGCTAGACCCTTGTTGGTAACTATGACAAACTTGCCAGGGCCTTATTGAAAACTAGGTTGTTTTTCCAGACGGGAAGCGGCAATGTGTAAAGTAGAATAGATAATTCAGAACTTGTGCACTTTTCTTACACTATACTTCACTTTTAATTAATTCAAATTAGAACAATGCAATAAATATTGAAGTTAAAAACTTTTCTCGGCCTTATTTAGTAGGAAAAAATCATTTTTTTGTCAAAAATTACAACAACAAAGCGAAAAAAATGTAATGGCGTAATCTTGTATTCTTTGTATCATGGCCTCAGAGTAAGACAAGGGCCCGACCCAACACATTAGGCGTGTCCTACCAAATAAAATCTCACTGAGCGCTCAATGTCAATTTGACGGAGGCGAAATCATTTCGTGGGTCGTGGGACAACATTCTCCGCTCAATTGTAAAAAACTCAGGTGTTATAATTCCCGTACTGAACTTCTGAAAAATAACTTACGGCCATATTATTGGCTTTCTTCAAAGCTAGTTTTGAGCAAAAACTAGTTCTATTCATGTTTCGAGTTTTAAGTTTTTCACTAATTTTTAAATCAAAATATTCATACATATTTTGACATCTAAATCAAATCAATATTTCCTTTTTGAAAAATTTAAAACTTTAAACCCCTATAGAACTAGTTTTTTAGTAAAACTAGCTTTGAAGAAAGTCAATGATATGGCCGTTACAACTTTTGCTTAAAATATTTAATTTTTGAAGCAGAAAACTTATTGAAATGAATGAGAAATAAAAAAAGTTCAATTTATTTTAGTTTTTATTAACATTCCGTCTTTATTTTGTATTTATTTACTACTTTTGCACTTGCGCACCACAAAAAAATTTCAATTTGAATTTCAAAAGAACAGCTGTTTTGGCTGAGAAAGAAAATTGAGAAATGAATCCAAAAAATTTTCATCTCACATATCTCAGCAAAATATCTCAGTGCTCAGGTGAGATTTTTTGTCCCACGAAAAAAAATCTCTTAGCGCTCAGCGCATTTCATATAACTTGCTTTATTTTATATCTTATATGCGTATGCTGGACAAGTTGTAGCCGTGGCGTGATGGTTAGTGCGATGGACTGTCATGCCGGAGGTCTAAGGTTCGATCCCCAGCCTCGCCACCTATTTATTTAAAAAAAAAACGGCTACTGCCCCTTGCGAGGAATTGACAAATCCTTCAAGAGTATCTCCTGTCACAGAAAAGTGCCGCTCGTTAGCCGTTCGGATTCGGCAATAAACTGTAGGTCCCTCCATTCCTGCAGACACGCACACAGGAATGGTTGAGAGTTGTAAGTCACTAGGCCCTAGTTCTTCATGAGCTGTTGTGCCATCAAATTTATTTATTTTATGTATGCTGGACAAACGTCACAAAACTAGCAAAATAATGGACAAAGTAAAGAAAATTATGAGCAAGCACATTTTTGCTTGTATTTTGCAATAGTTTACAAAATTGCAGAGCTATCGCCTCTTCTTCTTTGTGTTTTTCCTTATTAGCTGCGTTTTATTATCTACGGATCTGGATCAGGATCAGCCCTTCAAAATAAAACGATACGGATCATCAGCAGCAGTAATATATGAGCATCTCTTTTTTACTTACGTTTTGTTCACGGTATATATATTAAAGGTAATATCATTGAATAAATACAAATAGAAGTGACACCGAATAACTCAAAGCTCTATATGCTCGTCCTGTGGCGTTTTGTAGAAACAAATTGATGATGTAAAATTTTTCTGTACACAAACCGATTCAAAAGGGATTTTTATTTATTAAATTGTTCCTTTTTGTATCGGTATCCATAACGACGATTTTTAATATTCTGTTTAATTTTGAAATTAGTTTACAAAGGCATGTGAAGAATGTTTGTATGTATGTATTGTCATTTAGAGGCATTGGTTGTTTTTTTATGTTTTTGTTTATATGACGATGATTTTTACATGCTACGCTGAAGATTATATTTCTCATATTGAAATACAGAACAAAATTATATGAGGATGAGAATATTTTGATTATTTTATTTGCTATTCAGACTTGAATTATTTTCTTGATTCTGATTTCTTAGTAAAATAAGAATTAATTTTTCCTATTTTTTGTAACATTTCATAGAAAGATATTTTTTATTTTCAAATTTAAAATCTTAATTTATAAAGGTAAAATCTATTGAAAATCAACTCTGTCTGTACCTACATACATATCTATAAACCCTAGAAAGGTTCTAAGTCCCGGGGTTCTTAAAAAAAAAAAAAAAAAACAGACACAGGCTATGTAAATACGGGACAGTCCCGGGAAACCCGGGATGAATAGTCACTTAGTGTATCACTTTATTTAGTAAAATACTAGACTGAAAATTGAAGCATAAAATTCTTTGGCGGCCTCGCTTTTTTCGTACTTTTATCAATTTTATTATGTGAAATAGCTATTGAGCTACTATAAGTGCCATGCATTAGTATGCACTTAACTATTCAGATGGTCTTTTAAAAATCGCAATTTCAATAGGGTAAACAAGGATAAACAAAGATAAATATCAGAATCTATTTTCTAAACGAAAAATGATAGGGAGGTGGTTGTTTTTGTAATTAATTTTAAATATACAAAATTCATGGATATATACAACAACTGTGAAAAATCTAAAACTCGAGATATGGTTGTTTGAAAGCAAATTATGTTTTCTGGAAATAAATTTTATATTTTTAAAAAGCAAATAAGAAATTATATTTTCCAAATTTTCGAGCTAACCTCAATATTTGGCTAAATGAATTTTTGAATAATCTAAATTGTTTCCATAAATTTTTGGCGGTTTTTGATTTTCTTCAATTATCCGCGCATAGGTATTTTCATTAAAAACAGTATAAGTGCAAGGACATATTAATACCGAGTACGATGGTACTATACTGTTTCCAAAAATGTTGTCCAGAACTCAAAATTGCTGAAATTTTAAACGTCGATACTTTGAAATTTTTTAGAGAAAAACTTTGGAAGTCTCAAAGAGGTGACAACAAATTTTGGAAGGTAAAGATAACCAAAATTTAATTATGTAAGTTAATAGGTACAAGTGCTTTGATATCGAATACAACCATTTTCGAAGATTTTTTCTCAGCTTGCTATGGTACCTCCCATTATAAACTATTGTTTTTTATTTTCGTTTTTTTTTCGAAAGCAATTAGTAGCTGATTTTGATAATTTTTTTTTATGAAAAATTCAAATAGTATTGTACCTATACAAAAATTTTTTTGGATTTTTAAATAATCTAAATATTTCGAAAACGACTCGGTTGATTTTTACGAAACTTGGCACCGAGCGGTTTTTAAACATGATCTAAAATATTTTTAACAAACATTTTTTAGGTAGTTAAATTTAACGTTGCCTTCCATATAAATGTTAAAAACCCGTTACAGAAAATCATTAACACTGCATCACATACAACCATTTGTTTTATTTTGGACTATCTCATTTTTGTATAACCGATTAAAATTACAAAGAAAACAAATTTTGGAATTTTAAAAAAATATACACATTTATTTTTAATGACGATTTTTTACCGAAATTTAATTTTTAATTCAACATTAATAAATAATAAAAAATGGTGTACCAATTTTGTTTTAATGTACAAAATTTTATTTACTAGATGATTCACCTAAGGTGTGACATAGAGCTAGAGCGTGTAGGTTGAGTCTAAGAAAAGAAAAAAAATCATGATAAAAAAACTTCCCAAGGATTTCAAACTTTGTCTTGACCAAAAAAAAACGAAAAATGTCAGATACGTTTTTTCAGTTAACACGGCAATATTTATTAATGATAAAAATAAATGAATTTGATAGCACAACAGCTCATGAAGAACTAGGACCTAGTGACTTACAACTCTCAACCATTCCTGTGTGCGTGGCTGCAGAAATGGAGGGGACCTACAGTTTATTGCCGAATCCGAACGGCTAATGTAAGCGGCACTTGTCTATGACAAGAGATACTCTTGGAGGTTTTGTCAATTCCTCGCAAGAGGCAGTAGCCGTTGTTTTTATTTTTTAAAAAAAATTTAGGTGGCGAGGCTGGGGATCAAACCTAGACCTCCGGCATGACAGTCCATTGCACTTACCACCATGCCACGACGGCGTCATAATGGAAGTTATTTTCGGTTCCCTCCATTCCTGCAGATAAGCACCGAGAAAGTGTTGGAAGGTGTTTCATTATGCTTTGGTTCTCCCGTATGCAGTTTTTTATTTCGTCCTCAGCCTTCGAAATGTTTCGAAATTATGTGCACCTATAGGTATACAACACGCCTATCCTACCCACTATCCTTGACCTAAAACTAATTTTGTTACCTACCAAAATGTAAGTACACACATTGAAATATTTCCTGCTACTTTCACTTTAAATATCAGATGAGTAGAGCTGAGTAGAGTTAGGTGTAAGGTATACCTAAACAATGCAGATAGTAATGAATAGAGCAACCAAAAATATGCCATGCCATACTTTTTTGAAGAAATATGCGCTTGAAAAACAGTATTTTTCATAACACGTATTTCTAACAGCCTTTTTTTAAAAGTGTTGCTAGCAAAAATACTGTTATCTAGCATATTTTTGATTGCCCTAGTAAATATCAATACAGAGTTTTGATATTAAGTTAGGAATTCAAATGCGTACACAACTACTTTCGGTTCCATAGAAATATACAAAAATAATGAAAACAAAACAAATTAAACATTCGTTTCCATAGTAATTAGAAAAAATTCCCATTCGAATTCATAACCCTTTTATGATTAAGGAAGTTTTTTTTTATTGAATACATCAACCAACCATGCGATAGCAGCCCTATATACAAACCTTAGTGGCCGATTTTCCCGGTGTCTACTTCTATTTGTATTTATTCAATGGTAATATCATTAGCGTTTTCATTTTTGTTCTGTTCTGCGCATCTACAAAAATGATGGATCCAGTGCCCATTTACATGTCAAATTTCGATATTTGTTGTTGTTTTTAATATTGCGGTGTGAAGTTTTTGGGAGCACTCGAGCAACCATTTTTTAATTTCTGACAGTTTCAATTCTGACAACCTGCGCAAGATATTACCTTAGATTTGTGTACTCTGCGTTTTGTTAATTTTCTGTCTTTTTTCTTCACTCTGCAATTAACACTGCCTTACCATCAAAGCCATCTACCCGCCAGAGTAAGAAGTAATTTTTGGATCTTTGAAATAGATGCAGATAGAGAGCAGGATCCCGAATTGTTTTTGTATTACGTGTTAAAAAATGATCCTGTTCCAGATCCGTAGAAAACAAAACGCGGCTATTGTTGCAGATTAAAGGCTCTCCCAAACCAACGCGATTAATCGCCGCGACAATAGAAAACAAAAACAACAACGTGTTGTTTGCGAGAGCCTTTACATGATAAAAGAAAAATGGCAAAACTTTTCGGACAGTAACATTTTGTCAGTTTTGTGGTGTATATCGCAGTGGCGTAGCATGGGTTTTTGCCGCCCGGGGCAGAGCCAATTTTGCCGGCCTTTGCGATTTTTTTTTAGGCCTTTAATTTTGTTTGCTGTTTTTAAAAAAATCAAAGTGAAAAGGCTACTTAACTTACCTTGTTATAATAATGTATATTTATATTATTATATGTAGATAGAAGTGTCTAATCGGGTGATGATTGCTGAAAAACAAAACCGGTTTTAAAAAAATCAACCCTCACTGCCTTTAGTTATTGTTATTCTTATAGTTATAGTAGTAATTAGTATAGTTAATTGTTATATATTATTTGTTTCTTTCTGTTATTGTTATACATTAGGAAATGAAGAAACAGTAATATTGGCCATCAAAATTAAAGTGTTCAAAACTGGTTTTATCTTTTAAAAATGGTTTACATGTTTTATTGCAGCTCAACGAAATCACCACAGCTTATGATGGAATCAAAACTTCTAATTATCTATTTCAAAGATTCACCAATTACTTAGCAAAACTGTATTACCTATACTTTTACATTTTTCAGAACTATTTTTGATTACATTTAACATTACTATACATATGTCCGATTTGTTTTTACTTTCTCGAAAGAATTAGTCTAAATTAAACCAGTAACCAGTTATAAGAATAACATGGGCTCTAGCTCTTTTACTATGGTAACAATGATGAAGGGTCATGGCCTCTGGGATAAATTCCTCTACACAAAAAATAATTGTGAAAACTAAATTTTCTAAAGTGAAGAATAAATGAAGCTGCAAATTTGAGAATTTTGAATAAAATAATAAAGCAGTGTCAAGGTACATATATTAAAGGTAATATCATTAGCATTTTCATTTTTGTTCTGTTCTGCGCATCTATCAAAATCGATACAAAATGGTGGATCCAGTGCCCATTTACATGTCTAATGTCGGTATTTGTTGTTGTTTTTAATATTGCGGTGTGAAGTTTTTGGGAGCACTCGAGCAACCATTTTTTAATTTCTGACAGTTTCAATTCTGACAACCTGCGCAAGATAAACCTTATATTTGTGTACTGTGGTGTTAAGCCCCATTCACGTTCTGTTCACTGGCTGAACAGAATAGACGCGCGGTCGTTCGCGCGGCACTTGAAAAATCGCTCTGTCAAAGTTAAGGCTGTTTCACAATGCGACGAGGAAACGAGACGTGAACGTGACGAGAGCTCGTCGTAGCTGTCAAACCAATTTTAAGGAATGAGAATATACCAGAGTATTCACAATAAATCGTTTCTCGTCGTCCCGTCACGCCATGATTTCGAAAAATTGAAAAAAAGACGTGACGAGACGACGATTTTCATTTTGACAATTGAGAAGAGGACACTGAGCGTATCTGTATTTGTATTTATATTTATTAATTGTGTAGATAAATAAATAAAATACCGAAAATGGCGAGCAAATATGTGTTTATATTTTGCGACTAATTAATTTTGTCTTCATTAACTTTCACACTGTCTTCTTCTGCTCACTTTTAGTTGCTTTTGCCTTTTGCTTTTTTGTAAATAAACACTCCCAAAAGTACTAAAAGCATTTTTTTAACATTTTCATTTTCTTTTTTTTCAAATTTTGTATTTTATTTCCCAAATTCACTGACAAACACGAATAATTCTACGCTGTCTCTGTGAATAACTCGCTGCATTGTGAATTGAGGAACGATGTTATGACGAGAAGAAGATGAAAGCGTTTCTCGTCACGTTGACGTCTCGTTTTCTCGTCGCATTGTGAAACAGCCTTTAAAATGCATATAAACTCGTTTGTCCCCTTTCACACGAAGATACTAGTTGCTGGTGATTTTTTTGACGTTTTCTTTAAATCTCCTTAACAATCTCTTGTACCTTTCACACGCAGATACAAAGTTGGAGGAGACTTGCTGTATTTTCCTTTTAAACTACCTTGGTTGAACGCACACAAACGTAGTGTGAAGAGAAACGTCAAAAAAGTTTCCTGAATTTGTTGACCGGGGAGATTTCGTTTACCCCTCTTTCTTCCTGCCCTTCTCGCCCATGAACTAATTTCGTTTTTCTTTTGCAAATAGGGATTTTGATCCCGGATCACGAATTTTCTTGGCAAAAGAAACGCAGATTGGATTTGTTTTTTGTTTGCAAATGTATGTGTGGGATGTCAAATTTAATTTTGTCAAAAATAATTTTAATTTAATAAAGCAAAAAATAATTTTGATAGGCAAAGAATCAAAAACGGAATGCAAATGAAATAGAAAATCACAGAATCACACAAAAGCACAAAATGACGTTTTATAAATAGTGTGTGTGCAAGTGCGTGTTTCATGTAGGTGTAAATCTCTCTTTTATTCGGGATCAGAGATTTTGATCCCGAATTGTCAGGGATTGATTTTTTTTGGTTGAATGTAACGTAAAAACTAGTCCGGGATCAAAATCCCTCACAGGGATCAATTTTTTTTGGCTGAAAGAAAAACGACATAATTGTTGCCGGCAACTCAGTTGCCCTGTGTGAAAGGGGACTTTGAGTGAATACAATGGAGGCGCGCCCGCGAGCCGCGACGCTAGACATTGGTTAACTTTTAACTTTTGCTGCGTGGCATTCGACAGGTATCTCGGAGCTTTATATTTTATTTTAAAAATGCAAAAATACACATTCCAAAAAATCTTCAAAATAAAAGTTTAAGAAATAACTACAAAATCAATTTAAAACAATAATTTCCATCTGCTGTTCGCCCAGTCCATTGTATTCAACTTTTTTCGGAAGCGTCGCTTCTGGCGGCAGCGGCTGATTCGCGCGGTTGACCGAGCGTCTATTCTGTTCAGCAAGTCAGCCAGTAAACAGGGTCTATCGGATTGCCAACCGAACGCGGCTATTTTTTTTTTGGATCGCACCATCTGAACACACCCCATCAAGCATCAAGCTATGACAGAATAAAATATTTTTCAATTCGACTGAAATTAAAAATAAATTCGTGCGTGTGTGCCTGCAAAAAAAGTGCTTCAAAAACTTCATAACTAAGATATTTTAAACCAACAATTACAATAAAATTTGTTGATAAACGAAATAATCAAAAAATGGTAAATCCATTTGCGGTATAAGCCCGTGAATAGACAAATTGAGAGCCCTGCGTCCGATTGTTTCTTTGTTTCCAAACAAAGATTTTTTTCGACGACTTGTTTTGGTTAGAATGACATTGAAATAACATCGCTTGGTTTTTCCATTTGTGCTAAATAAAATAATATTCCTTTTTTTAGAAAAATAAACGCAAGAATGGCCAACCCAGAAGTGAACTACAAATCTCTCAACGAAGGGGGCAATCCTTTTCGTAAAGACGACCACTCAGGGGATATTGAGAGTCCAATCGACAATGAAGATACCCCCAGAACCAGTGGTATTATGATCCACATTGTTCCTGAGACAAGCAGAAGTAAAAACAGCATTGAAGTGTTTGGTCACTGCTTAATAATATTTTTTGGTCTACCATTTTAGCTAGATGGAATCATATCGAAGACTTAGATTCGTTCTTTACTCGCATGTACAATTATCACCAAAAACATGGATTTACTGTAATAGTTATGGATGGAATGTTTCAGCTCATCCAGTTTGGATTTGTTGTATGGGTTTTAACGTTCACCGTATACTGCATTGAATACAAAGAGTTATTTGGGTATGATTAAATTTTTACACATAGTCCCTTGTCTCATGAACTGGTGTAACTCACGAATTGTTTATGGTTTTACCGTTAAAATATTCACCCTTGTTCCGGTAGTCGTTTTACCAAAACGCAACGGCCCCGTTAAAACTCGATGTTGAAGTAAAACTAAAAGTTCAAAGTTCTTCCCCCCCTAAAATTTCTCACCATTATAACGATAATCGTTCTGGTGGAAGGCCAATTTTCACATCTATAGCCGACGTTTAGGAAAAAAACTACGGGAATAGAGGTGATTATTGTTATAGGATGCCCTATTTCATTAGTTAGTTTTGTACAAAATTGAAAAATATGTCATATTTAACTAAATAACAAAATCTAAGTTTTGTTAAAGGCTCTGACATTTGTGTCTCCATATATAAATGTAAAATTGACTAAGTTCAATACTAAAATATTTGAATTATGTTTTTTTGTAAAATAATAAACTTACAGAAGATTACAGAATCTGATGAATTATCTGTGGAGGCAGTCAGATTCGATTTTGAAAATATTATTGTTAAAAGACATTATAGACATCTTTGAGAATTTTGTGTGCTAAAGGGAACCATTTATTCAAATTATACGGCCATATTATTCACTCAATACATCCAGATTAAAACTTAAATCTGGATGTAAATCATACAAATTCAATGTAAATTCATCTGGATTTAAGTTTAAATCTGGATGTATCGAGTGTGTATTTATATTAAACATATACAAAATATTTAAAAATTGCACAATTGCCGGTGAGATATTCCATATAAATTATTAAATACAAAACTACAAAAGCAAATATTTTTCGAAACCTAAAAATATAATAGTTAAATGAAGAACCAAAACTTTTAACATGAATTTTTGTGAAATATTTAAAAAAGCAGTTCGGTCACTTCGTGAGATGAGCGACTTTCATCCAAATTTCAAAATAAAATTCAATTAATACAATTTTATTTTTAGCGATGCTGGGAGGAATAAAACATCTATAAGCGACGTCACGAAACCAATAGGACAATGCGTTCAAGGATTTACAGGCATAACATTTTTGGTTTTGTTTATAGCGACTCTATTTTTTATGGTGAAAATGATCAAGATGATTTATCATATAACGCAATACTCAGATATGAAGAAATTTTACAATTCTGCACTACAAATTGAAGATGTAAGTTGCGTTTTATTATTTTTTTACAATGAGATATACAAAGTAGGCCATGTTTTAAATTTTATTTAAAAATTAAATGCAAGTTGGACTTATTGCTTATTGTTTCTTATATTTTTTAAGATTTAATATATTTACATACTATTAAGCGCTTAAGACTTAAGCACTATTTTATTGGACTTGTTGAATTATTGATTCAAAATAGCTTTTAACGGCCTTTAGTCCATGAAAATTTGGCGTTTCGTCCCGGTGATCTCACTTGGACTCATCAGTTGACTAGTGAGGGCCTTGTCAATACGCAATTTCCATTAAGTTCAGTTCATCTTACATAGATTTCATGGTGAATACCTAGTGTGAACTATATGTAACCAGATTAAAATTCGTAATCATTAAAGCTAGAAGTTTTTTTGTGCCCGTGGCCTGGCAAATTTTATATATGTACGAAGATTTTTTGAATAATACAAATTCTATATACTACTGAAATAAATCAGCCAAGTAGAAGACTTAGAACTATGAGTGAACGTTAAATGGGTGATTTCCAAATATTGAGTGCACTCTTAAAAAGTCTCTAAATAAATAAAAAAAATTGTCTCGAAACCTCCTGCCCCTATCTTAATTTTAACACGTGCTGCCGGGCCTGCACTTTTTGCCATACAAATTACATGAGTTTTATTTTTTGCAAAGATAGAAATAACAAAAAAAAATCGGAGACGTTTTTCTACTCGAAAAATGCTCTACTTTTTAGATTTTTCTTCATTTACGAAAAATAAAATGGCGGAACTAAGTAGTGGTCACTGCTCTAGAAATTCAGAAAATATTTTTTGATTAGATTAGAATATGAGGAAAAAGAAGTTGGATTCGCGTGTTCAATCTCTGAGATTTCATTTCCCATATTATATACATATGTGATTATTCCATCAAAATGCTATTTTTACCTTTTTTTTAATTTTTTTTATAATAAATCCAAAAATTACTCAATAAAATATTTTTTTACTTTAATAATTTGTTTTGACAAACTGTAGTATATGTATATATAATTTTTATATCTCGTTGTACTGGTTTCAATTTTTTCAATATTTGGTATTAAATTATTTTTAATTTTGAATATAAATAACAGTGTACAAAATATTCTGAGTATAAAAACAGCAAAAAGTGGAGGTGTAAAATCCGCAGTCTTTTCGGTACTGCAGTTAATTGACTAAAAAGATTAATTTTATTAAGTCTTCTAACTTACAAAAATACTTTAACTGAAATCAAGCAGTCAGCAGTCAGTGCTAATATTCGGACTGTGCAGTTAAAAAAAAGTTAATTAACTTTAACAGCCATATTATTCACTTCACCGTCACTTATGTCCATAATATTCACTAGACAAAAAAGGATCAAACTCGGCGGAATAAAAATAAGGAAAGCGCATATTAAACTGTTCAAACTTAATTGAAAACTCACTTAAAAGCTGCGTAAATCACGGTACATATAAAGGTAATATCATTAGCGTTTTCATTTTTGTTCTGTTCTGCGCATCTATCAAAATCGATAAAAAATGGTGGATCCAGTGCCCATTTACATGTCAAATTTCGGTATTTGTTGTTGTTTTTAATATTGCGGTGTGAAGTTTTTGGGAGCACTCGAGCAACCATGCAACCTGCGCAAGATAATACCTTATATTTGTATACTGTGTGTGTAAATATGAATAGTTTGACATTTGTAATTTTTTTTTCCTTTTTTGTAGCTTTCTTTTGTATTTTGATTTTACAACCGAGTTCAAATTTTTTAACTGCTCCCTGGAAGTCTATTTAAATTAAATCGAATCAAACTTGAAAAGGTTTACAAATAGTTTTATTTCCGGGTATTACGAGTGAATTTGGGTTTAACTTACTTTAAATCCAGATGTACATTAAAAACCGGATTTAAATGACTGAATAATATGGCTGTAATTTAATTAACTACAGTACTTTTTAACTGCTTTTAGTCTTTTTAGTCAGTAAAAAGTCTCTCCACTGCAATGATTTTACTTTTAGTCAGGAAGTCTTTTAACTACAGTCAATTGACTGTAAGTCTTTTAACTTTTTTTTTATTCTTTTAACTAAAAGACTGCAGGCTTTTACTTATAAAACAACAGGAATAAAAAAAAGATATTATTAAAAAAAAAGAAGTTAAAAGACTGACAGTTAATTGACTGTTGACAAAGCAGTTAAAAAGTACTGCAATTGATTAACTTTTGTTAATTAATTTTTTTTAACTGCACAGTCGGAATGTTAGTATTGATTGCTGACTGCTTGTTTCACAGTTAAAGTACTTATTTTTTTTTTATTAAGGTTAATTTAAACTATTTACATTTACAATGATTAATATTTTGCTTACATAATTGATTTTTTTTTTATATTCTATTTTTGTACTAATAATTTGATTTTACAAAATCTATAACATTTCTTTTATATATATTTAAGTTGGTTTCATTTTTTATTTCAGTGTTTAAACTATTGAATAACTGGAATCCCTTATATATAAGTAAATTTTGTGCATTTGTATTTAGAAAATCAGGAAGTCTCAGATAGTTTCTGTTTCTTAAGGCATATGGTTGCAAGTCTCTTATGAATTTAACGTAATCAAATAAATACTTTGGCATTAAATTGTTTCCTATTTTGAATAAAAACACTAAAACATTCATAACAATTCTTTGTTTAACAGATAGCCACTTTAATGAGCTCTATTGACCTTTAGAATACATCGCATTGCTTTATTGTGTAATTTTTGCAGTCTTATAATCTTACTCTCATTACATAGAAACAAAATACTTGAAAAATATTCAAAATGCGGGTTTTACAATGACATTATATATATTTATTGCACTGATAGTAGTAACTTGGTTTCTTATTCGTTTCAGAAATCCAATTTTTTCAGCAATTTTTTTTACAAATATATTCAACATGATTTCCGAACGACAATTTTTCATCTATTACTACGCCTAAATACTTAATTTCTTTTATTTTTTCAATCCGCAATCTTAATATCGTTGTCATCACTTCTCTCGTTCAGCACCATTAGTTTTGTTTTTCCAATGTTCAATTTTAATTTATTTTGCATAAGCCACTGATTTATATTGTCTAAGTCTTCTTGCAATTTATTTTTACTATCAACATCATTCTTGCTGGAGATGTATACAACTGCATCGTCCGCAAACAAAGCCAATTTGCTGTTTTTTACATTTTTTACAACACTTTTTAAGTCATTTATATAAATAGTAAACAAGAGAGTCCCTAAAACCGATCCTTGCGGGACACCGTACTCGACTTCAATCGCTTTAGACATTTCTCCGTTGACTTTTACTCTTTGTGTTCGATTTTTTAAATAAGATTCAAACAACAACAATTCATTATTTTTGACCCCATATTTTCTCATTTTCATTATTAAAATATCTCTACTCACTGTCTTAAAAGCACGTTTTAAGTCCAAAAACACACAATAAACACTTCTTTTTTCGCTAGTTCCTATTTCCAGGATGTTACAACTAAATTGATGGCAGTCTCGCATGAGTAACCCTTTCGAAAGCCTGATTGTAGGTCCATTATCAAATTGTTGCTTTCAAAGTACTGATAAAGTTGCTTAAATACCACTTTTTCAAAAATCTTCTCACACAATGGCATGGAATTAACAGGTCTGAATTCTTCACAATTCACTGTATTTACAATTTTTTCTATTGGTGTTACCAAAGATTCTTTCCAGGAGTCAGGGAACTTGCTTATTTACAGTATTAACTTACATTCAATAGTTAAGTTAATTAACTGCGACTTTATTAACTGCATTACCAAAGTACTGTAGTCTTCTACAGCTCTGGCAGAAAATAATAATTGTCAAGTGCTCAACTCACCTTATATTTATTCGTTTTAAGACTGTATGGAAGATTTTTTGTTTAGCGAAACATAGAAAGAGTTTATAATGAACAAAATTTCACATAAGAGTGTCCGTTATAGCCCAAACTCATTTTTTTTGTGAAACATCTTGCCACGAGTGAATTCGTTCGGAAAGGGATGTCGCGACTTTAGTTAGAATAGAATTGGTTTGAATGTTTGCTGCTTAACAGCTTGTCACCACACAAAGAAAATATAACACACCATCAAGTAAACAGAATAAAAACACTTTCGATTTGTCCAAAGACTACACAACTCCCGCTCCCGCTTTTACAATTTTGAATTATGTTTTTAAAGGGACAATTATACAAAAAAAATTAACGCTAAAATTTTGAATATCTGATAGAGTTCGAGAGAAAACAAAAGATAAATACCGTAAAAAGTGTAAAAATCCCATACAAATTTAAATGGGAAAAGTATGGCTTTAGAGGAACGGGTTAGTGACCGGACAAAATTTTGTAATGCCTAAACTTTTTTTTTGGGGGTTGTCTGACAAAAAAAAAAGCTTGGGAAGTAACACACCCTAATGCACGTTATTGACAAAAATAAATAACAAATCAATAATTCTATTAATTCAATTGAATCGGACAGCCGAAGAACAGAACACGAATTGCAGAAAACTTAAAAATTAAAGTCTTTTCTTTGTCTTAGTAATTTTCAATAAAGAGTTTTATAAACATTTCAGTTGCATATTAGCTATGAAACAGTAAATTTCTTCCTTCATAGCCGTTGCCATTGGCTATGGTAATGGCAACATTGTTCAGTAGAGGAAATGCAATTATTATTGCTATAAATTTTGATGCTTCGCCTTTTTCAAAATGGTTTCTCCACCAAAATGGTTTCCCCACCGAAGCAATAAAATGCCTACTTCAGTGCCATTGAAATTGCGATTTAAGTTAAATTAAAAGAGTTGCTTGAGTGCTAATAAATTTAATTTGATAGAGAAAATGAAAACAAGATATAAAAGAAAGGACAGATTGTACAAATGTAAAGTAAACAATTATTAAATTTTCAAAACTATATTTAACTTAAATTTATGTTTTATTTCAGAGTGAACTTGACAATATAACATGGCATGAAATTAAAAAGAAAATTCGAGAGGTTCAATCGGAGCAACACATGTGTATAGATAAAGAACAACTTACAGAACTAGATATTTATCATAGAATTCTAAGGTGAAACTTTATTTATTTATAACCGCCATATTATTCACTCGATACATCCAGATTTTAACTTAAATCCAGATGAATTTACATTGAATTTGTATGATTTACATCCAGATTTAAGTTTTAATCTAGATGTATTGAGTGAATAATATGGCCGTAATAGTTAATAGCTTTATTTAATTATTATTTTTTTTTTTACAGATTTAAAAACTATATGGTGGCTTTAATGAATAAGAACTTATTGCCAGTACGTTTTCGAATACCAATATTGGGTGAATTTGTTTCTTTAAGTCGCGGCTTGACTTATAACATAGATTTTATTTTATTTCGTAAGTATAGAATTACCATAAGTTTATTTAAAAATATATAAACCGAAATGTTGTTGTTAATTTTTTTGGGTAGATATAGGTACCTGGACCGTTTTTAGCAAATATTTAAATAATTAGGTTAACTTACACTCTTATGACCGTAATATTCACGCCGTTTAAAATCGGTTTAGATTCGGAAGTCGGTTTAAAATTTTTAAACCGACTAATCGGTAATTAATATTCACTCACTTAAACCGACGTTAACCAAAATTTTAAACCGAATGATCGGTTTAACTACGATAAACCGACTCCAACTTAAACGTCGTTTAGGTACGGTTTAAATGGTTTTAGCTCATAGTCAAAATTTTATTGGTTTATTCAGTCAGTGCAAAATATTCAATCATGTGATTTTCGGTTATTCTGGCTATCCGAACACATAATATTTGTGAGCGTTATTCACACATCGGGGTAGAGTTGACCAATTAACCAGAAAAGGCTTATAGACCGAGAGCTGGTAAACGATTTGCTCAAAGTGTTTTATATCACTCAAAAAATTTGTGAGCATCATCGGTCTGGCAGCGATACCATGGCCCTAACACCTCCATAATACACTTTCAAAATGCAACCAAAAAAATCAGAATAGTTCGTGATTACTCTCCACACTCAATTTCATCAACTTGACAGTAATACCTCATAGCTAGCACCACTGTAATGCACTTTCAAAATACATTAATTCAACAAATAAGGTGTTTTGAATCGATCCAAATGTTGTTTACATAGTATTTGTATGTGTCCAAACTAAATTCCATCAACCCGACAGCAATACCGTAACCACCATAATGCACTTTAAAAATGCTAATACTATTTTTGTTGTTAGGAAAGTGCATAATGGTAGTGTAATGTTCACGGCAGTTAGGTTCTACTTTTTCCTCGTCGAAATTTTGTGATTTCTTCTTTAATTCGTTAATACAGAATATAGAGAAATTAGTTAGTAAAACGATAAGTTAAGTTGCGAAATCAATTGATTGAATTTTAAATAAATAAAGTATATAAAACAACATTGCATTTAAATGCTTAAATATAAAATAATAGCCCTAATTCATGTATCGTTATATTTAAACCTACCTCCATCCCATTTCATTTTTTTCCATTAAAATATAAAAAAAAATCTGTCAACACATGGTTTTACGGTCTGAATTGTCATGAATTGTTCGAATGAGTTGCGATATGCGTAAACTGTATTAGCTGTATTGATATATTTATTTATATTTATTAACTTTACATTGGAAGTTATTGTAATTGGAACGGTTTGTCGAATCGAGAATTTTGACAATTTATCCACGTTTCGAGTTCTCTGGAATCTTAATCCATCGTTTTTAGAGAGTGCGTGTACGTACGTTCGAAAGTTCGTGAGCTTTTTTTTCATCGACGATATCCCGACAACGAATAGAGATATCGACTTCAAATAAATTATATTTTACAGATAAAAAGACCAAAACGTGCAGAAAGGGTTAGAAACATTCCATTAGCAGTTTTTTTTTACAGTAATTTAAAAAAAATTTTGTTTTTTTTTTTACATCTCGAGAACAAATAATGCTATCGACTTCAGCCTAGTTTCATTCTATACATAATAATAATGCAGTGAAGAATTTGTAAGACTTGAAAAAATCAACAGATAGTTTTTTCTTTTATTAAAAAACCATTAAAAATTGTTAAAAAATGATTTTCGGCTCGAATATTTCTAGAACAAACAATGATATCAACTCCGGAATAATTTCAATTTACACACAATGCCATAATTATTAATTGATAAGGTTTGTAAAAAAATTCAAATAATGGTTTTTTTCTATCCCGACAAAACTGCAAAAGAAACTGTTAAAACCTGTTGAAAAATGTTTTTCAACTCGAATATTTCTATTAGAAAAAACAATGATATTGACTTCAGGGTTATTAAAATCTACAAACAATACCATATTCGATAACTAATAGAGTTTGGAAAAGAAGTTTAAATGACAGTTTATTTCTGAGCAACAGAAACTGGTTCAAATTGTTGAAAAATGTTTTTCGTGTCGCATACTTATATGTATTTTCAGCAGATAGCCTAACTTAGGTCTTACTTTGATTGCTTAACTGAAAAGGTTTTCGAAGATTTTGAATTGTTAATTTTCCTAAATAAAAATAACATCGGGTATCGAGTTTCTTACGAATCCAATGGGAAAGTTATGAGTGTGGGTCACACCAAGCCTCTTTTTTAATAATGTGGTATTAAATGAGAATTAACATATTTTGAGTTATACGGGAGTTAAAAAATTCACAACAATAATAGCGAAAACAAAATTATACTTACATTATATTTAATTGACTAGACATAGGGGGAATTAAGACAACACGCCGATTATCACCAAAATCATACCTTAAAAATTATAAGTTTTTAAAGTATAAAAATAATCTTGAAATACTGGTATAACTTCCGTAACATAAAAAAATTAATTTCAGGTGGTCCGGGATCTCCATTTCAAAACAACTGGCAATTGCGTGACGATTATACTCAGCGAAGCAATCAAGTTGAATTAGCTCAACGTCTTTCGAAGCAAATTATGTGGGTGGCCATTGCCAATTTGGTTCTTGCTCCAGTTATATTTTTGTGGCAATGCATCTATTTTTCATTTCAATACGTTAACGTAAGCATTTCGATTTAAATGTATTCAAACAATTTAAAATTATGAAAAGTTTAAAATTATAATCACAATCAATAGATTTTGAAAAAAGAACCAGGTGCCTTAGGTATGCGAACTTGGTCAAATTATGGCAGACTTTATTTAAGGCACTTCAATGAACTGGAGCATGAATTAGATGCGCGCTTAAATCGTGCTTACGAACCAGCTGACCGTTATCTCAGTTCGTTTTCCTCGCCAATTATGAATGTTATAGCAAAGTATGTTAAAGAGTAATTTATTATTTTTTCTATCAGCAAATTATGGCAATGCTATTTCTCGTTTCAGAAATATCCTTTTTCTTTCTGGTGGTATTCTATTTCTAATCCTAGCTCTTGGCATCTATGATGAATATGTATTCCAAGTGGAACATGTTCTTACAATTATTGCGGTACTTACTGGAATCGGAGTTGTTTGCAGGTAAAATTATTAACACGTTTAATTCGGCTACATGAAATTTGGCCCCAATGAAAAATGGCCCCAGACAAAAAATGAAAAATGGCCCCAAAAAATTAATATGAAAAGCAACAACAACAAAAAATTGATTAAATTTTGTGAATTGGGGCCTTTTTTCATTTTTTATTTTGGGGTTGAATTTCATTATGAAAAATGTCCCCCCTTTTATCTGTTGTTGTTGTTGTTGTTGTTTTATCTATACATATATTTTTGGGCCAATTTTTCGCTTTTGGTTTAAGCTTTTCTTTCTTTTTTCGGGCTATTTTTTATATAGTTTGGGGTTATTTTTCCATTTCAAAAATAGGGTCTTTTTTCATTATGAAAAAAAGCCCCAGCTTTGGGGCCATTTGTCATTGGGGCCAAATTTCATGTAGCCACTTCACCAATTCACTTCTTTATATTGATGTAACAGAAATATGATCATCAGCACCAACATGCTTAATAAATATATGTATAATAGTAATAAGAAAAGTAATAACACTGCCACAAAATGAAAAATATTGCACGAACTTTTGAAGTAACAAATTTAATTTCCTACAAAATATTTTAAGAAACTTTTTTCGATAACTGATTTTGTTTAAAATTTACAGTGCATTTTGTTGGAAACATATATGACGAATAGTCAAGCCCTACTTTTTCCAACAAAATGCACTGCAGCTTCTTAAAAAAAGTAATTATTGATAAAAGTTAGTTAAAATATTTTGAGGGAAATTAAATTTGTTACAAGTTTTTAGTAAACATTTTTTCTAGAATCAAAAATACGCTAGTAACTTGAGAAAATCAAAATAATCTCTAAAAACAAGATAATGGCCAAACAAAACCTGGTGCAATTGTGAAAAATGCGGTTTTTGACCTGTTAACTGACACTTTTTCGAATATCAAAAGAACATTGCATCTTCGAATTATTTTCCAGAGCTACATACATACATATAAGAAAATCTAAATACCTCGTACTAAATTGTATGATCAAGGTGATCTTGAAAAATTCATAACTTCAACAATTGTGTACCGATTTTTAAGAACGATAGCTTGTTTGACTCATTATAAAAAGCACTTGAAAAATAAGTACCAACAAAAAAAATAAATAATACAAAATGTTGCCAAAAGCGGTCTTCAAACTTTAACGTGAAAAATTAGTGTTAATTTCAGATAACCTTTAGGAAATCTACAGATATTATTGCCCGTGCTACATAAATATATACATCGTTGGAAAGGCCTATTACTCCTCTTTTAAAAACCGTACATAAATGATAAATCGGTCGGTAATATGGTCGAGTTAAAAATCGTTGAGTGCTGGAGATCACTCAAAATCGATCTTTTAACAATGAGAGATTTTGAGGGCATAGATAAGTTTTCAATTATAGGTTCGTGATGTATTCCAATAGGCCTACAACCTCTACTAGGTCAGTTCAGGAGTTTAAAATCACTGTAGCACAGTGTTATTATTCACAATAATAGTTTTTCAGTTCATCCATGACCATATATCCGCGTAAAAATACAACAAAAATGCAAAATACAAAAAAAAAATCCGCTTAGTTAGCTGAAATTAATATCTACGCCAATGACTAGGAGTATATAAAAATAGAATTATAACTGTTATATATGGCAAAGTGCACTTTATTTCGCATCTTTTTTAGAATAAAACACAAAATAAAACATTTTTCTCGTTTCACACATATTTCTGTGTATATTTTCTTCGCTAATGAAAGTCTGTTAGTTTAAATATTAAAAGGTTGTGATTTTAGCTTAAGACTACTTTGGACAGTTCTCTTCTCTTCACTTCCAGTTCGATGTTTTTTTTCTAAATATAAACATAAATAATCGTTTTAATATTGGTCTTTTGTTTAACTTAAAACACTATTTACTATATTAATTTATTATAGAACACTTATACCAGACGAAAACCGGATATGGTGTCCTGAGCAATTATTGACCGCAGTACTCGCGCATGTACACTATCTCCCATCTGAATGGAAATGCTTTGCGCACACAACTCAGGTCCAACAAGAGTTTGGGCATTTTTTTCAATTCAAAGCGGTAAAAAACTTAAAACCATCCAAAATAAGACTATATGCAACAAAGACATTTTTGTTCTTTTTTTTTAGGCTCATTTATTAAATGAAATCTGCAGCCCACTCATAACACCATTTATTCTTTTATTCGTCTTTCGCCCTAAAGCTTTAGAAATAGTTAAATTTTTTCGAAGTTTCACAGTCACTGTGAAAGGAGTTGGTAATGTCTGTTCTTTTGCACAAATGGATGTTCGAAAACATGGTAATCCAGAATGGCAATTATTTAATGTAAACAAAGAAAAGGTTCCAGCTGAAGATGAAGGCCAACACTATGCAGTAGAAAATGGCAAAACTGAACTTTCTCTGGTGCACTTTACTTTAACTAATCCTGAATGGAGAATGCCACCAGATGCTAAACACTTTATGAAAGGTATTCGCAAAAATGCCATTCAAGACTTGATGCGAGCCAAAACTTCAGAACTGGAAAACAATACCGCCATGGCTGAGAGTTTAGTTTCATTTGGAACGATTGGTGAAGAAGTAAAGAGAATCAGACTTGCGAGTATTCTAATGTACGTGTAACTGATCCATGTGTTTTTGTTTTTAGTATTCTTCCGTTGCAAACTCGATATTTAACAATCATCACATTGTTGGAAGTGTAATTGGACGTTCGGTTCATCCTATGCGTAAGCCAACTCCTATAGCCGGTCCTTCTTCTGCAGTTGCTGCTGACTCTGCAAGAACATTCGACTTTGAACAAATGTTGCAACAAAATCTAGAAGATGCTTCTACAACTGCCGAACAAGAGAATGATGATGTTTCTGCTGCAATGCATAGATCTACTGCTCCAATGGATAGAAGTGTACGGTTTGGTGTGAGAAAAAGCGAAGGGCGTCCAGAAGGTCCTGCAGACAGTCTTTTATACAGGTATATTACAGATTAATACACAAAAGTTGTGGTATTTTTAACTTCGCGATCACTTTCAGCATCTATGGTCTGGATTCTAACTTAGGATTCAACCCAGCAGATCTAACCACAGCAGACATGTGTTTGAGCACGTTGTATCTACATGAAGTCCATCGCAGAAGGGTAAATAAGTTTGCTGCTAGTGAAGAATATTTATAAAAGATTTTGTATTCAACAGATGAAAGCTCGTCCAATCAGAAGAAACCTGCCAGGGCGGGCAGCTACAACTCAATCGGTGATTACATCAAATGTCGCTGAAAGCACTCCGCTACTCAGTACACATCGGTCATAGCACAAGGCTGAGTGGATCTGAAGTCTACTACCAAAATATACAAAGAACAAAATAAGAAATATTAATTTTTGCTACCCAATTGTTTATTATTTTTAATTTTCAAATTAATCTACCCCTCTCCCCCCTTTTATTGAACCATGTTTTGTGGTAAGGGAAAAAATGAAACATAGAAAACACCACGGCCATCTAGTCTAATGCTGTATTTAGAAGAAAAAAAATTATTACAATTTGTGAGACCTGTAATTGCAGCATACAATTTTATTTTCATACAAAAATATTTTTTAACGTGAGATATATAAATCAACGAAAAAAAATAATAAAAGAAATATTTAATTGCATACTTTAAAGTTTAAATCAGCATAAAGAAAAATACAATCCGATTAAGATGTAATTTCAACTAATTTTTATCGTCCTGTAAATAAAAACAACGTTTATTATTACAAAATGAAACTAAATAATGTAGTTTTTTTGATTTTTCATCTGCAACATTACTACAGCTGTTTGATTTTCGTCTATCAGAACTAACTGTAGAGTTACGGAATTGCGACTTTTCGAATTGTAACATTTAAATGTAGAATCCAGTTACAGTTGCATAATAGGGCCCACGGATGAGAGTGATCATGATCGAGGGATGTATTGTTACCCTGATCATCACTAAATCCTACCTGGGAACATGTCCTATCCTAGCAACAATTAGACGAACACACTGGAGAGGAAGTACTCTCAGCCCAATTCTAAATGAAAATGTTTCCCGGGAATAAATTATTTTTTAACTTCCCATTCGAAGTTGTAACTATTTTTGACATTTCCAGAGGTCTCTGAAATCCGAGTTGATCGTTTTTAGAGAGATGTTTGTGTAGTGTGTATATTCGTACATTCATGAGCTGTTTTTTGCATACGATATCTCGAGAGCGAATGGAGATATCGACTTCGAATAAATTTTATTTTACAGACAATAAAGCCATAACGTGCAGAAAGGTTTTTCAGAAAAGTTCAATTATCGGCTTTCTTATTACAGTAATTTAAAAGAAAGTTGAAAAATTACTTATTTGTTAAATATCTCGAGAATAAATAATGCTATCGACTTCGGTCTGGTTTCATTCTATGTATAATGACGTAGTGAACAATAATTGACAGTCAAAATGCGATCACGTTTGCAGTAGTTTTTGTTTTGTTGCCGCGTTGCAGGATGAATAATTTTAATTTCTGCCATAAATTAGTTTGTTTTTTTTTTTGCAATGCAGAACTGCCGCATAATTGCAACAATTTTTCTGTTCATAAATGCATTGAATAAATATTTTATGCATTGCATGTGCAAAAATGTTGCAATTATGAACTCAGCCAAACATTAAATTACGATGATAGAGCACACCAAAAAAGTGGGTCCCGCAATTCCGTCTGTCTGTCTGTATGTACAAATCTGTATGAAGCGATTTTCTTCAAACTTGGAGCATAAGATTTTTTGGTAATTCCCTAGAGGGGAAATCGAGATTTTTTTAGCTCAAAAAATAACGGTACTTGCCATACAACCGTTTTGAAAAAAATGTATTTTTCTCAAAAACGGTTCTAACGATTTTTTTTTAAATTGTGTCTACTACTGGTGGTAACGTCTGCATTTTGGTGAAACAAAAATTTACGAAAAACCGTTATTAACGGTACCTGCTATAGAACCGTTTTTTTGATTTTCGATTATTTGGTTAACCGCTCAACCGATTTTGATCAAAATTTTTACTCTGAAGCTCCTATCAAGTCAGAATAATACCGCATACATTTAATTGCAAAAAAATATTTTTTCGATCTTTAAAAAAAGTTAAAACATTTTTTTGAAAACGGGTTGATGGATTTTTTTTTAAATGATGGTTTTAGTTGTGTATTATTATGTATATTCTTAAAAATGGCATACCAAATTTTTTTCTAAAAAATTTTAAATATAAAAAATTATTTTTTAAGAAAACCGCTCCAACGATTTTTGAATTTTTTTCTGCATATTCACATTTTTACAAGAATTGAGATGGCGTTCTCCATTCTGGGATTAAAACATTTTAAGAACTTGCTCTCAATTTAAAGAACGGGTTTCATGCTTTAATTCCATATTCAAATTTCCATTCTTCAATTTATTAAATGGATAAATGCATATACATTTATTAATTATTAATTATGTGTTTTATATTACGCTCAATCTTTAAAATTCGAAGAAACTTTTACTACAAGAGCAAGTTCGTGCGACCCAGTCGTGCATTTTATTTTTAAATTAAAAAAAAACAAAGATATTCACTTCGAGTTAATATTGTTTAAAACATAACCATTGTTGATAATCGGTAGAGTTTGTAAAAAAAATTCAACTGACGGTTTTTTTTTTCCAGTCCAAAAAAACTGCAAACATTTGCTGAAAAATATTTTCGTATTACACGATTTTCTTATAAAAAATAACACCGAGTATCGAGTTTCAAAGGGAACCAATGGGAAGTTATCAGTGTCAAACCCAGCATCTTTTTTTTCTAGAATTTGATTTATATGCCATACACTGTAAAAAAGCTGTTTCTGATATTCCGAACTCTAAATCCCGCTATCGAAGGTAAAAAAAATCTACCGCGGAATGACCCCAAACAAAAAATGAAAATAGCCCAAGTGTTTTTTTTTTTTTCATAACGAAAGGGAATTACCGATTTCCTGGCCAAGAGTGCACAAAATAAGCATAATTATATACTTTTTGAAGAATATTTTGTTCATAAAAATGTGTTTATTTGATTTAGAACACTTAATTTTATATACATAATTAAAGTTGACCAACTTAGCTTTTCACTGGTCATCACTGAATTTTTTGATATATCGGTATACCAAAGACCGCGTGAAAGTAGTTGCTTCTCATGAAATTTAAAAAAAACTTAATCGGCCCTATCGAGGTAACCGTCGGAGCGGAATTCTCTCCGATTTCCTACGAATCGGAGACATTTCGATGATCGGCGAACTAACTCGAAGCAAAATGTCTCCAATTCGTAGGAAATCGGAGAGAATTCCGCTCCGACGGTTACCTCGATAGAGCCAAATATCTTATAGATGTATTTAAAAAAGCAAAATATTTTTAGTAATATTTTAAAGACAAGACGTCATTTATTTCGCACGTTATGAACAATTATTTGGAAAAAAAAGTCAAACTCTTTATTTTGCAATCAGAAACTCAAATACCTAGGCTATCCTATGAATGATTTTGAAAATATGTATTTCACTTTATATAACAAGCTCAACGTCACCTTTTATTTGATACCATATTTGTGTACACTCTTGGCCAAAGCTCCATTCCCTTTAACCCAAAATGAAAAGAGGCCAAACAAAAATTTTAAATGACCCCAGTTCAAAAAATTCAATCAATTTTTTGTTTTGTTTCTTTTCAATTACATTTCTCATTTTTTTTTTTTTGGCCAATTTTTCATTGAGGAACAAATTTCATTTTGGCTAGCAATATTATGATATTAAAAAAAAACAAATTTTTTTTTTTTAAATTGTGATAAGCTGCCTGAAAAACCTGCTACATACCTTCCTATCGCGTCGATACAATTATAGAATGCCATTTAAAAACGACATGACAGACAAAATAATAGTTACCGAAAAAGAGAAACGACATCGGTTAAAGCAGGATTGTCTTCAAAATGCAACTATTTTCTTTTAAAAATTACTAAGTGAATATTTCCTTCGAACCGAGGATATAAGACTTCATAATGAAAAATTTAAACTAAATAAATAAAACAATATATTTAAACTCTTATTTTTTATTACAATGTAGAATAATATTAAAATTAATAGTTTACTATAAAAAAAAATATTAACTTTCTTTTATACAATATTTTAAATTAAAATCGAATACCAAAATGGTTATCTTTGATTTTATTTTTATTTATTAAAGACGATTTTCATACAAGTTTTTTTTTTTTCAATTTATTAATACTTAAACACACATGTTTCGAAAGCATTCATTTATTTTTGCATACAAAAACACACTGGGGAGGTTTATTTTTTTTTTCTATTTAGCTTTTAATAAGTATTATGTACTTTTTCATATCGAAGCAATTTTTTAACGGTCGGTTGATGTGTATTTAAAAATCAAAACATACCCAAAGAGCCTTCTTATAGTTGCAATAAGTGATGTGATTAAAACTAAGTCATTCATAAAAACAAAAATAAGTGCTCGTGTGCATCATCAATCAACTCGCATTGTATGGGAAGGTGTAAAAACATGTTTTTGAAATGTGACAACCCCAATACAAATTATCTATTATTAAAAATAAACCTTTTGGTCACAAATTACTTATATTTTAAGTATTATGCATTTTTTAAGCTATGCAAAAAGTTAAAAAAAAATTAACTTTTGCTAAGATAAGATTTACACGATTTAAAAGTTAAAATATTTTAGTAACAACATTATAATCTTAGCTATATTTACGACATAATGTATAAACATTTCTTTTTATATGTTTTAATTTATTTTAATTTTTTTTATACATCATAGAACGTTTAAAACGATTTTTGGTTTCTGCTTCAAAATGAGTGGTGAATAATTTTTGTTTTAATTTAATACAAAACTACTGCTAGCAGATTATTATAATTTATTTTAATTAAATTAAATTAAAAAAAAAGAAAAATACAATCGAAAATACGGAATGAATATTTTGTTGTTCTCTTTCCTTCTGCTTTTGTTTTGTCTCACATTCAGCACTTAATACGTTCTTAATTATTAATAACAAATGAAGATAAAATAAAACCTAATAAATAACGTTCTATATTTTAGTTTCTACTTTGAACATTTAACTGAAATCTTGATTATCAATTTGTGGTGTGAAGGTGGTCTGCTATTTCGCTTTTTGCAGATAAGCTCGTTGAATTCGCAGTCTTTTCTGTAAGCTTACCATTTGCCAGTAGCTTTGTGCTCTCTGAACTGTCAGAAATTTCACTGCTACTAGATCTGATGTCACCAGCCATCTAAAGGAAATATTTACAAATATTATTTATAGGTTCTGCTATATTCTTTTTTCTTTTAACTTACAAGTCCTTTCTTGATAGATTCTATTGCTATTTTAACAATCATATAAGTCCATACTATATGCAAAATTAGAAGAAGTATGAGCAGTCCATTGAAAATGTAGTACGCAGGGAACATTGGCAGGATGGATGGTGCCTCAATGGATGAACTGTAAAATGGAACAAAATGTTAATCCGTTTGAATTAAGTTGCTAGTACAAATATCTTTACCTGTATATAATTCGTGGAAAGAACCCTAATCGAGTTACAATCCAAACCACAGTGAAAACAGCAAATATACAATCGCAAGCCTTTTGGAAATTAGCGTACTTTGTCAATTTAGCTGCCTGTAAAGAAATATTTTAATTGTTCTTAGTATCAAATTCAAAACTTAAAAAAATGAAAATATTGTTCGGATTAAGAACAAGCAATGCTCGATACCAATATTTTAATCATTCCTATTCATCATTATATAAAGACAACAATATTTAGTTTTCACACTTAATCACAAAAAGTATTAAATTGATTTATTTGATTTTTTTTAAAATAATATTTCTTGTTTTAATAACATGCCAGCGACACAGTGGCACGAACGCAATAAAATCCGAATCCGAATCAGTATGTATGGATATTTTGTGCCTCTACTAATTTTTTTAAAGAAATTTTCTTAATCTGCCTAGTTGAGGCGCCATGAAAGAATAAGGTTTTTTTGTTGTTTAATTTTTTTTTTGAACCAAAATTATTATGAAAGGGAGTTTGTGTGATAACACACGCGCAGTATAGACTGCAAAGATTTCGCACCATCATATTAATATTGAAGGTTTGAATGAAAGAACAAGAACTTGAGTGAGCTACCATCAGGGCGCCAGGTCGATCATCAGACTCATTTAGTGGTGCTTAGTCTATTTATGTTCAATTTTAGTCAAAAAATCATTTCCTTCACTGAGACTTGAACCTATCTATAGACCAAGAAGCGTCTCCGGGCCAAGTGCACTACGCATTGCGCTACCCAAGGTCACGTGATCATGCCGATGACAATTAAATTCTCTGCCCTGAACTCGCCCTGAAGGAAACCTAGGTTTTTTGTTGGGGCGAGTTTCAGGTAAAGAATAAACTGCCAAGGTGACATTCATGATTGTTTATTTTTGAAATGAAAGTATGTTTTTATTCATTTTTAAAGCTAAGTTTAAGCTTTAATTATCAGAGTACTTAGATTCTTTCTTGCTTAAAATGTCAACAACACAATTGAGAACCCAAGAGTGCATTTTAAAAATTGAAAAAGCTAGGTTTTTTTGAAAACACTGGGTAAAGTTCAACAAAAAAAAAGCACCAATGAAAGATAAGTTTAGATAAGTCAAGCTATTCGATAGTTCAAAATAACAAATTATTTTTCTAAGAATTGATACGAATATTTTTTTTTTTTTTACTTTTTGAAATGAAGAACCTCCGCACCTAGTTTCAAACCGCCAGATTTAGTCATTTTTAGTCCGAAGTCGTTCCGCAGGTGAAAAATTGTGCTGTTCCTTGCTAAAGAGAGCGCTCTCGAGAGAGTAAAAAATTTCCCCACCCTACCAGATTTGGTCCGAGGAATTTCTTCTGGCTATTTCGTACTAGTTGGCAAATGTTAGGTTGACTTATGTCAGATGACAAAAAAAAAAAAAAAACAAAAACCATGTTGAATAAGGGTCACCCAAGTGTTAATTTTATTTTTATTTTAGTTTTGATACATGGGCATATTTTTTATTATATTGTTAATCTTTTAATTAATGTAATAATTCTTGTAAAATATGTGTAACTTAGCAAAACTATTTCTGAAGAAAAAATATAGTATTATCAATTTGGTTCTTCTTAAATATCGTAGCGTTTTTTTGGAGAAAAATACACTTGGGCTTCATGATTAAATGCATAGAGAACCTATTAAATGTAGAACTAAAGATCTTTTAGTTTTTATATTTTTGTATATTAATATAAGCAGGTACGTTTGTTTTGTTAAAATTTATTTTTTTGGCTTGTGATTCTTCACAATGTTGATAAATTTTCATCGTTGATCTAAGGCAACTCTATTGGAGTATATATTTTTGACGTTTAAAAATTGGTAAGAATTGGTACAAATTAGTGCGCAAACCGTTCCCGACATTTTGACAGTTTTCTTTCTCTGTGAGAGCATTTTATCCCCACTCCTTAAAATTTGACATTTAGCCAGATTTAGTCCGCAAAATCTCGGGAACGGAACTAATGTCTGGCCCCGGCGCAGTGGAAATAGTGCTTGACTGCTAACCTGGATGTGTGGGTTCGAGCCCCAGTCTAGGCAGCATTCTTTTCTATATTCCCTCAACTGAACGCCACCCCTGGGATTTAATGAGATAATCAAAACCTTATTTCTCAGTCCACTGTGCCAACAAAAATCTATTCTATCCTTCTATTCCTTCTTACATTGCCTAATTTATAAGACCCTAGGTCTTACTGGCAAATATATGTTTGTGTTGTTTTTTTTTAATCAAAAACAACGTGTTCCACCTTTCGGGAAAAAAAATGAGTTAACTATGCAGTTTAACTCGTTTTTTTTCAAATCTATTTTTGGCTGTCTTTTAAAGTTTTAGAAGTGTACTTATTCCCGACTTGTTTCGATTTGAATCAAACCAACATATTCCTCAGGCATTTTTGAATCTTAACAATTCTATCCTACTTTAAAATCAAAGTATGTAGCCGTATTCCAACATAAATAAATACAAATATGTATTTTTTTTCGAGTTTGAATAAAAACGAATGTATTCCAAATTTGAGGTGAAAGGTGAATCAAACTGTTCTGCATGAAATTAATATTTTAAGTTCTATTACGCTATTGACTATTTTTTTTTATTAAACATAATCAGTGTTAAAACTGTGCTTTAAGAAATTATTTTGTGTTGTTATAAATGGATACGAAAGTAATTTCAATCAGTGTAACTAATGCAAAACTATGAAAAAAGTGGACAGAAAATGTTCTTTTCTTTTCCACTTTGATAACGATTTCACAATTTTTATGGTCCATACAATTTGTTCCCTTAATTGGTTTGTATGACTTTGATCATTCGGTACAGGAAAACGGTTATATTGTCTATAGCTATTTAAATTAAGTCCTGCAACCAATATTTGTAAAGCAGTGAAATATTGACTAAGTCTTTAAAAAGTCGTTTTTTGGTCCTTTTCTTAATCTTACGGTGAGGGGCCAACAAAATAATCGTTATAAAGTTTTAGAAATATCTTGTAGAAAATTAATTCCAGTTTTCAAAACTACTCTTAAATTTTTCGTGTCGGCATTCCTTAGTGAGATATTGGTAACCAATGTCTTTTTTTCATTCAAATCCAGAAAATCTGAAAATCCAAATTCTGAAAAAAAAAATTAAATCGCCGAAAAAAGAAGAAATTAAAGTTAAATAAACAAGTTATCGAATCAATACATTTATCTGGCACAAACAAAAATTCGAAGAAAATGACACTCATCAAAATAATAATAAAAAATAGAATTTTTTGCTGGTGCTGTTTCTTATGATTGTGGAATAACGGTGCATTAAAAAAAATCACTTGCTAAAATTTCTCAACACAAAAAACATAAAGTTTTAGAATGCTTTTTGTTTCATCTGAATACGATCACTTTCCCCAGAGATACAGATCTTCAAAAAAACACTAAAAAAACGTGAAATTTGTTTTGTTCCCTTAATTAATTGGACAAATGTACATATAATACTTCAACTATAGAGCGTTGTCATTTTAGTAGTTTATGTTTTTTGTCATGCTGTGGGTCATCATATGTAGGACAAACCCAAAGAAGCATTGCTACCCGTTTAAAAGAGCATATAAGTGCTGTAAGCAAAAAACAACGGGAAAAATCAGCAATATGTGAGCATATCTTAGACCATCAAGACGAACACCATTGGATTCATTTTGAGCAGACTAAGGTTCTGGCTCACGAGCCTCATTATATTCCTCGTCTTGTTTGCGAAGCTTGTTGGATTAAAATACTGTTTCAAGATTTCATAGGTATTAAATGGGCGTTCTTTTCTGAAGATAATAGTATTTCAAATTTGATTCTCTTGTTATTGTTAGTATCAAACGAAGTTAGGTACATGAGGTACTGCTGTGAGTAAAACACAAACATGTTTATAGTTTTAATGTAGTTTTGAACATTCATATAATAATTGCCAGAGGTACTATGCATTGAAAAAGTATTATAATCTCATTTTGGTTAATGCCAAGTACAAAACAAATTTTATGGGAAATTGAAAACAAGAGACACCTGAGCTAATAATAGTGTGATTTTTTGAAACACGCAATAGTTATTAAATATGGAAAATACAGGAAGTGCTGGAATCATGTAACGCATATAGATACACAAATTAACGTTGCGTTGTTGGTTTATCGTCTTAAAAAAAAAAAAGAATTTACTTCGATTGCCTAAAGTATGCAAGCGTGAAGATTAATTTAGTTGTTTTTTTAGAGATACATACACAATTCATAAAGATTATTTGGAGATAACTTGATATAATATAAAAAGTACAATCAGTCGACATTGAGACTTATGACTGTTGTATTAATGCAGCAGCTAACGCTGTCATAAATAGCTGAAAGCTAAATGATATTAATAATATGCAATATATAATTTAAAGGTATTTTAAAAGCAATCTGAATTGCACGGCATGCACTAGTTGGAAGGAATAGAACTATAGGAAAAAAATGGAAAATACAAAAAAGCTGTTTCATTACCGTTTCTACCCGAATTCGCTTATTTGACAGTTATTTTCCAACTGAGAACTAAAAAAAAATGTTGTCAAAACATTTTTCTTATGCACATTTGTATAATTAAGAAATACTTCAAAACAAGAAAAATCAATTTTATCGTGCAATCTTTATTACCATAAAAAAAAGAATCACTCTGCACATTTATTTTGTAAAGATTATTTCTTTCAAGTGCATAGTTCTTTCTAGAGTTCCGCTGTTTTTCAGCGATGAGGTCTACTGCTGGTGCTGGCTTAATGGCTACAGCAATATTGCCGTATTTGATTTGGGGTGATGACCAGCAACTTGAAGAGGTTCAACAGTTGGCCAGCCAGAACATAACTATGAATGGCGCCCTAAAGACCAGTAACAGGTCCTTACATTCCTGAAAATAACACGCACACATGAATGGTTAAGGGTAGAAAGGCACTAGGCCCTGGTTCTACATGAGCTATAGACCAAATCTATTTATTTATATTTATAAAGCATTTTCATGACTGACAGTTTGATAAAGACATAAATGAATGAAAGAAAGGCTGAGTTCCGAAATGTAAAAAAATGTTTGGATGCGGAAGTAATAGCTACATTTTTCATACGCATCAGCAACGCAAACTTGATGCTTTGTAGAAATATTACATTGCATAATTTTAACGTTTCGGAATGCAAAAAAAAATATTTTAAATCGACGAAGCAGCTAAAAAATTTTGGATGCGCCGTTTGCGCATTTTCAAAGAAATAAAAAATGATTTTTTTAAACCCAAGAAATGTTTTTTTTTTTTAATTTTTAGATGCAATATAATTCAAGCTTGAAGCTGACAAAAATTTTTTATCAAAATTCGTTAACGAGAAAGTCGAAAATCAAATGTTACGTTTTTGGTAGTTTTTTTTTTCAACAATGGATAGCACACCTACAATAGTCAACTCAATCTTTTTTTTATCAAAATCGTTAGAGCAGTTTTTGAGATAAATAACTTTTTTCAAAACGATAGTATGGTAGGCAGGCACCATTATTTTTGTAGCTAAAACAAAAAATTCAGTTTCTCTTCTAGGAAAATAGCTTACTAATCTTAAGTTCCGTAGTAGCCGTGGCGTGATGGTTAGTGCGATGGACTGTCATGCCAGAGGTCTAAGGTTCGATCCCCAGCCTCGCCACCTATTTATTTAAAAGAAAAACGGCTACTGCCTCTTGCGAGGAATTACAAATCCTCCAAGAGTATCTCCTGTCACAGAAAAGTGCCACTCGTTAGCCGTTCGGATTCGGCAATAAACTGTAGGTCCCCTCCATTCCTGCAGACACGCACACAGGAATGGTTGAGAGTTGTAAGTCACTAGGCCCTAGTTCTTCATGAGCTGTTGTGCCATCAAATTTATTTATTTATATAATCTTAAGTTCCAAGTTTGAAGAAAACCAGTTAGTGGTTTAGGTTGTAGACGGAATTGCGGGACCCACTTTTTTTTCGTGTTATCTATCATCGTAATATCAGGTTTGATTCAAATTCGTAGTTTGATTTTTTTTAACAAATCCACAAATCGCCCTATAGTACCTACATACTTCCATACACACATTGCAATGCAATCAAAAAGTGGTATACCGGAAAAAAGAAAATGACAATTTATTTGAATATAAAAGACAGATTAATCGTTATCTCTTTAACATGTTTCTTGAAGCAAATAGGAAGTCAACAACAAAGGTTCAATTTTTTCATTTGCTTATGCAAATTATATTTACATTATCGGGAGAGTGAATCGATCGGTGACTGGCATATTTTCAATATTGATACGGATGCGGCAAAATGGGCTTGGCTGTTAATGAGGACAGCCAAGTTCCTGGACTCGGTTTAAACTTTACGATAGGTAGTAAAATGGTAAAGAATTTTGTTTACCTGGCCCTATTTCAAAAACATTGACTATTGCGACAGGTGACAATTTGTTAATTTACAACTTGACAATTGTCAAAATATGTTCCATAAGTCATTTGATAATTTTGTAGAATTTTCGGAAAATAACCGACAATTTTCAAATTTTCGGTTCATAAAAAAATTGTCATGACAATGAATTGTAAAGTATTTTTTGAGAATTGCCAAAAACGTTCTGATAAATTTGTGAAGTCAAGTGTTGACAATAAAAAGCCAGAAGTTGAGCTTAAATGCTAAATGACGATTCTCAGTTGGAACTCCGTGTAATACGCCGGCATCCTCTTCATTCTAAACGGAGAATAAATAATGATTTTGACGCGTTTATTGGCTTTCAATTTAAAGACAAATTTGGTGTCGGACAAACAGCCGCGGAATGTATTTTATCGAGAATTGGTGGGCAATTACAGCATCCCACAAAGAAAAATGACTCTCTAGATGCTAAAACCCAGCTTCTTTATGCATTACATTGGCTTGGAAGTGGAACACAGTAGGTTTTGTTCCATTTTTCATCGTTTTTTTGGGCCGTGACAAACTTCAAGATAATACAATGACAAAATTGTCACGACAAAAATGTGTCAGTTATTACAATAACAAAATTATCATGACAAATTTGTCATTGTATTTTTCTGACAAATTTGTCACCTGTACAAAATTAGCCAGTTCACGTTTCTGAGATCTCACTGAGCTAGTTCCGTCAGATCCACTGAGCAGAAGGAGAAACCTGAATAAAATTTCTCCGCCAGAAGTGAAAACCAATTTCCATCTCTTTTTTATTAATTAATCAACTGCGACAAAAAATAATTGAGCATGCGAATCCAAAAAATATCAGTCTCAGTTTTTTGATAGCAAAAGTGAGGAATCTCACTGAGGAATTACGTTCAGATTGCTGAGGTCTCTGAGATTTCAGTGAGCTTGAGAAACCTAAACTGGCTGAATTTTATGAAATACAAGTTTGTCAGACAAGTGTGACAAATTTGTAGAATTGTTACCTGTAAATTTTTATGAAATAGGTCCCTGGGCTCCAATATTACCCCACAAAATGAGATCAGTGCAGAGGTTAAACGAAGAATAAGCTGAAAATCAGCCATCACATCGGGCAGCCGACCGACGAGTCTACCCCTGTTTTACAGGTCGTGATCAGCTTCTCTGTTAATCCTAACATTTATGATTTAATGTTTCTCTTTTCAAAAAGTCATTTTTAGTTTTTTGTTTTTTTTGTGCTTTCTTTTTTTTTATTTTGAAAGAGATTTTTCATCCGAGCATTGATTTTATTGATGTTTAAAAATGTCACTTACCTCAAGGAATATATCAGCACAATCATGTACTACGAGAACCAAAGATCCAACACGATGCAAATTACAAACCCAACTCAATGCCATCAACAATAACGTCACCATATGATGGATAAACATTTGCCAAAAGTCTTTTCTTTTTACGTCAAAGAATTGAGTTGCGGTAAGAGACCAATAAAATGACATAGAGATCATGTAATACCACCAAATATCACTTTCAATTGACTGAAATTAGAAATCGATTCATATTAGTTTGAAAACAAAAATAATAAACAACAACAATATAATATTTACTTGATGTGGGTAGCCATACCAGCAGTTTTTGATGTCCCAAAACCAAGGCTTATCCCATAATACAATCAATCCAAATATAAAACTATAGGTATAATAAAGACAACGCCAAGTGTTTTCACAAAATTTAACCAGCGTCGATGGTTTATCTTGAGCTCTTCTAAGGCGCCACCACCTTTGTATTTGTCTTTCGGTCAAATCTGTTTGTTTCATTAAGCTCAATACCTGTTTAAAATAAAAGTGATTCTGTTTTAGTAAAACCATTTTCAAATAAAAACAAAAAAAAATAACTTTACTTACGGTCTTGTGGCCAAGCCGACTTGACTTTTCATACGCCTCTTGCAATATTGGGTTTGGTGATGCCTTTTTCGGCCTTGAGCTCCTGATGCCGAAAGATTTCCCTATTGGTGCTATCCAGAATCTTAAGGAGAGAAAAAAAAATGATTTAATATAAACTACGAGTTATGTATTTCGAGTAGCATTACTTTCATACTAGTATTGCCCAGCGGCCGAAATTCGGCCAACAAAAACTGACACACGATATTGTGCCATTGTTTACTTAAAGTATATATATGTTTCCACTCTCTTTATCAATAAGGTATCATCTGACCATCAGTTACCAACTATAAAATTAATTTAAAGTCTGGTGGACGCTCATACGCCAAAATGAGAGTGCCTTAAATTTTGTTTTAAATAAATTTATTAAAATCAAATTTAGTATTTGAATTTAAGAATTTTTTAAGAGTAGTTGAAATTCGAACACATAAAACAAAACAAAATTAAATAACCGTTACTAATATTGAGAGCTTTATACACAGGGGATTTTTATTAAATTTTTGTTGTATCGTTCGCTTGGTTACCCCAAAAAAAAAAAAAGAAGCTGATTTTCTGCAAACTTTTGAGCCGTCAGCTATAACCTGTGTCAGTTTAATTGAAATCGCTCAAGGAACAACGAAGATAACATTTTTTGAATCCGACCTCGTACTTGTATAAACACATCCCTCATGCCACCCATTCTCTCTAAACTCTCTCCAATAAACATTGTCAGTACAGGCCTTATAAGAAAGCTTTTTTTCAAATCAGTGGGACCTACCGAATTACTAAGGTACTCCATGAATCAAAATGCCACTTATACTAACCATAGACTTCCCATAGCATTGTTTTTGTAATTTCTTTTTTAAGCGACGAACCGTACACCTCTCAAGACCTATCTAGCCCACAGCCGTAGACACAATGGGTAACCAAACAAACCGCCAGATAAGTTACCAGCTTACAGAATTAATACTTTTTTCTAAGGCTCAAAGGATCAGAAAAAGTATAAATATGTATTTATTATGCATGCTACGGCATCGCGGTAAGAGCTAATGCGATAGACTTATGCACTACGCTACGCTGCAACCAAACTTATGTAGATGCAAACGTCCTATTTTTCCTGTAATGATAATCTTTGTTGGACAGAGTATAGGACAGAACCTTGAACGCACCGCTGCAACCTGCGTAGCCAAAATCGCTCATAACATCTCTCATGCAGTTTCCCGTTCACCACGCTCAATGAAGTTTGTAGTGAAATGTTCGTTCGGGGTGAGTACTGTTTTGAAAACTTTGAAATGTCACACCTAATTTTGTTTTAATTATTAAATAAAAAAAATTCGTTCTCGTTTTAATCAAAGTACACTATAATCATTTTCTCATATGAGTGATTTTTGCGCCAAAATATATAAAACTGTAACTTTCCCCGCTTTACGGCAAGTTTTGCAATTTCATTTTTTCACCAAAAATCCATATCTATAATAGTCATCATCCATCAAAATGTCAAGCTTCTTAACGCACCTATTAAAAAGATAAAAATCAATAATCTCAAAAAATTGATAACCCTTACCTGTCCCCAATGCCTTCATGTGCACATAATTTTTGATTTCTGGACATCTGTGGGACAAAACCTTTCTAACGCTATATCACTCATGCATTTCCGTTGAGTATTAACGGAGAAAAGTGTACCGTAAGTTTTTCTAAGCCTATTAATATATAGATGTAAGTCGCTACGTGTCACTGTGGGATGAAATGGCATTTTAGCGCGCCAAAAGTCTGGAATGTGGATATTTGTATAGGTTGTGTCAAGACAAGAAAAAAAATATATGCCAGGGGGATCTGTTTCCACGTATGTGCAGGAGGGCGATTTTCTGAAAAAATTGATTTCACATAAAAAAAAAGTAAAAAAAAAAAGGCTTCAGTTAGAATTTTGTGCGTAGCAGCTTTTTTTTTAAAGCCAGAAATCTCATCTTTCATTTTGTTTTTAAAATAGACTGATTCCAATGCACAATTGAATAAAATTTAATTTTGAAACTCTAAATTAAAAAAAAAAATTAATTTTTTTTTATTTACAAAAAAAGTATTCATATCTACGTATTTTAGTGCTCGTTTGGATTTTAATACTTAATAGCTTATATCGATCTTTGTCGAGCTGTCCGATTTTTAGTTTTTGAGAAAATTAAAAATTACAAAACTAAATTTTTTCTTTTGAATTTAATCTTTAATAAATGATTACAGTAAATTGGATTGCAAAGTTGTTTTTGTATCTAGGAGTCTAGAGCGTAAAATACGTAATTAACTGTAACTTTAAAATCTATTTTGCAATTTTTTTTTTAATTTTTGAAAAAAAAAATAAAGAAAAACACTGAATCCGTTATTTTTTTTATTATTATTCCGCCCATCGCGGAATAATAATCAAACTAGAATAAATTAGGCACTAGACAAACTCTTGTTCAGAAAAATCATATCCAACTGCATTCTTGAATCACCTTTGTGATTGCGTTGCCATGTTCGCGGTTAGCGTTTGTTTTCAACGAATTTTTTTGATAATGGTAATAAACAGATTAACGAACTTAATAGAGACAGACATTTGAGGTTGCGAGAGATCGCAGGTTTTTGGCGGGCTTTTTACAAAAAATAGCTAAAATGCTATTTCATCCCACAGTGCGTCTGTCTTTTTATATGTGCGCGCTAATCTCAAAAACTATTGAAGGAATTTGAATGCGGGTTTCACTGTTATGATCAACATTTTTTGAGCAAGGTTTGTGAAATAAAAATTTCAAAGTTTGGCTATTTATCGGGTGAAATGGAGTGAACATAAAAAATGTAATTCTATTATTTAAAAATCTTTTTGTGTTTGATTCGAGTGTCGATTCGAGGATCACATAGGGCTACATATTTGTTTTAAATTTAAGAATTCATTGGGTAAAATGAGGTAGAAGCAAAACAATTTTTAAAAGTTTAGTGTTTTCAAAAATTAGCTAGGCCATTTTGCGGTTTTGTCTGTTATGATCTGCGGCTCCCTTGGAATATGTTTATTTGTAATTGGCGCAACTCTTATAGAAGATATAAAAAACATTTGATTTTATACCTACTAGTTTTGTTTGATATTCCGTCCTCAAAGCGAATTGGGAAATGAAAACCAGTTGTCAGAAAACTGAGATCTTCGGGTTTTTATTTTAAATCGAACACCTCAGTGCTGAAAGATCATCAGCTGATTTTTTGACATTTTATTTATTGCCTTCACTTCATCGACTAGTTCAAAGTTTTTGGCATTTAGCATTATAATCAAATCAATCAAATAAATAACATAATTACCAATGAAATAACTTTCATTTTCCATTTAAATTTGTAATCAAAATTTCCAAAGCTGATTTGAGTTTTAAGAGCTCTTAGTTCACGCCATGAGAAACATTATGGGTCTAGTGAGAGTGCATTTAGATCTCGCTCAGCACGTACATAAAGCAAAGCAAATAACCTAAGGTAAATAAGTGCTACAGAAAACACTTCAGAGCGAGTTCAGGGCGACACAGTGCTAAGATCTATTATTATTATTTTTATTATTATTACTTTATTAAAGTGTTAAATTACAAAATTAATAACATCTTACGATTAGAACTAGCTGCGAGGACTAATTCTAGTCAGCTTATATGTAGAGTGCATAATATACATTAAGAACTAGATACAGTTTTCTAGATTGAGAGCGGATATAATATTTAATACATTATTAATGCTATCGAAATTGACGTCGGACAGTGGCTGTGAGAGGTTAAGTTCGGTAATGCTATTGGTGGTTAAGGTAATTTATTTTTGTAGGAGAGGAGAGGAGAGGAGATGATGTAAGAAAAGTGAAGGTCTTTTATAACAAAGGTGACATGCTGCAGGCCATTCCCTCTTAAATAGATGTTTGTGTGCTATACAATGTGTGGCCGAGTCTAAGTCTTATGTAAATCCTCAGTTCTTACGAGAGACGTTTTTGGGGTGTATCGATTTAATAGCGTGAGGATTGAACAGTATCCAACCCAAGGATTTTTAGTTGTTTGCGATGTTCAGGAATAAATTCATTCATAGACTGCTAATGTAAAATTTTACCAGACTTAAGTTTGGCTACAAAACCATTTTCAATTTAAGCTTCTGTTTGGCCTTTTGCCGTGCTCATAGAAGACGATAAAGAAAATCCCTCTGAGCAGAAAATAATGTTTGGTAATTTTCGCACCATTGCGACATAACTAACGTTTTAATACAACCTTGTTTGTTTGTACAGTGGATCGTCAAATAAGTAAACAGGCAGAAATCAACAAATTTTACTAACATTTTCCTAACGTAAAACTATGATAAAAAATCGTATGATGTGATACGTTTTTTGTATGTAGTTTGATAACGTGATATAAACCCATTTATATGTATGTATGTATGTAGCTGATAAGTTTACTAAATGCAGATCATTGAATTAATAAAAATAGAAGCCGACGCTCTACTAATATATATATCGTTTAAAACAATGTGATAGGGTATCGCATTCAATTAGATAACAATGTACTTAATTATGAAAATGACGTGTCTTCGAAAGATATTTTTTGCTTATTCATTACGTACATATGTACATTTCTATGGAAACGAATGTTGTTGTCTTTTTTTAAATTCAGAATTCAATTTTCACAAAAACTAGAACTAGTTTAAACCGACAACTAGGTATTAAGGCCATATTATTGAATTTTTTCAAAGCTAATTTTACTGAATAATGTGCAACAGTTATCAATTTCACTCATCGAAGAGCATCTTGCAAAACGAAAATTAAAAAGAAAATTTTTCGTTTATGATTTTGTTATCATTTTTGTATGGGATTTTTCGTTTTGCATAAGCAGCGTTCTAGGTATGTATTAGGGTGCAACTTTCGAAATTATTTCTTCCCAACCCGGCAAGTGGTCTCATTTCATGAAAAAAAAAAAAATTATCCAAATCGGATAAAATTTAGGGGGTCGCTACCATTCTTTGAAAACACGCCGTATTAGTCGAAAGGTTTTCGGTTTATAAGGCAAGAAAACGTTTTGATTCTATCCGTCGCCGAAGGCATGGGAAGCACCGTCGCATCGGCTAAGCATGGCTGAGAACTTGAAAGTGTAATTAACTGCCTTACTGAGATGGCAAATTATTGGCAGATATCGTTGGAAGCAAAATTGTAGATCGCCTTCCCAATTCAGAATCTGGAAGAGAAATAGATAAACTTTTTGGTTGTCATGAAGTTAAATATTCTAGTTCAGGCAAGGCAACAGAAACTAGCTGTTTATAAGGCAGAAGTAGAACGGAGAATTTGCGATAAAGTGAGGTCTTTAGGATTCTACATGAGTCAATACTGAAAGAAAAAAATTGGCGAGTATTCGAAACAAACATGCCCTACTTAGCTTCATGTCACCATATTAACAAGATAATGTTAGAAGCTGATGTTATAACTTGGACCGTCAACAGGCCAAAACACTTTTGATTTTTAAACAGTTTGAGAATTTCTGGACTAAAATCAATCAAAAAGCTGCAGTTATTGAAATCTCTGACGAAATTATCTAAATCTCTGCTGCTTAGAGTTCCAACATCGAGATTACTATAAGTAAGACCTCTACTGACGATTGCATTCTTAAGAAGGGTTTCTCAAAAACGTGTATCATAGAGCACCAGTAACAAAAAGGAAGATGGTTTGAAACTGAGAGAGTAGAGAATCCCCTTAAAGAAAATAAATGTTCACGTTGCAAATATCTATTCAAAAGGTTTGAAGCATTCTTGCTTAAACACTCGCCGAATTTTCAATATAACAGGATTATTTTTGGAGTTCTTGACCAAGGATGTGTTCTAGTGGCCCAGGGACAAGACCTTAAGAATGAATGGAAACATCGAAAACGTAACATGAGAGTAGTCAATGACTTCGCTGCGCGAGCAGTAAAGCTTATGGATGAGTTTGAGTACAAAAAGCAACACCTGTAGCTTAAACAATCATTGTTTTTTTTTACAGAAGTTAAACTTTTAGCTAAATTCTTTACTTTTTAATGTGTAAAATATTTTAACAGAGCTGAAATAAGTAAACAACGAAGGTTAATAAATTTCTTAAAAGCCAATTGGTGAAAAAAGCTTTAATTATAATTTTTAATAATTATTTTCATTAATAAATCGTGTATTCAGTGTACTACACAATTTCATGAAGCACCCCGTAATTTGGATGCCGGTAGCGACCTTTAAATATTATCCGATTTGTATAAAATTTTCAGAAAATTATTTTTTCATACAAAGGAACAAATGACGGGTTGGGACGCTTAAAATTAGAAAAAATTAAAATTTCATACATATAAGGCGCACCCTAGTATGTACGTTCAACTTAAACGCTTATGTGGCAAGAATGAATTCTGAAAACATCAATAAAATTAGTTTATAGATTCAGGAGCATCAGAGTATATGACTAATTGCAAAGAATGAATGAAGAATCGGTCTGAAGTTAAGCAAGAGGAGGTCACAGTTGCAGATAATTTCAATTTAAATGTCGAAGCCTAGGGATTGTTGAACTAGCAATAATAGGGTTAATCAAATGTACAGATTAAAGAAGTCCTTTATATACCAAATTTGTTTGCAAACATTTTATTAGCTAGCCAAATGGACAAAATATGGCTATAAGATTGAATTCAAAGCTGACAAATGCACAATTTAGGACAAATGGAAAACTCTATCGATTAAATCGGCCAGCTCAAAAATCAAATGCAACCAGTATGCTTGTTGAACAAAAGACTTCGTATGAACTGTGGCATCGCAGATTAAGACATCCAAGTCAAAAAATCTGTGAAAGGAATAGACTTTGTGACAAATGCAATAATGCACCAAATGTCTTGAGGAAAAATATGCCAGGAAACCATTTCCAATTTAAGAATAGAAATTAATTGAGATATGAACTAGTTCATTCTGATCTATGTATATGGTCCAACTGAAGAGAAATCGCTGGGTTGAGCTAATTTTTTTATTACTTTCTTGGATGATTTTATCGTACAAGATGTTTATATATGAAGGGTCCAGGGAAAAAAACGACACAAGTTCATTTTTTACCAAATTAAGCTAATGATGACATTTTGTAGCTTTTTATGAGTACTATATGATGTTCTATTCACTTTTTGAAAAAATTTGTGATTTTGCAAGAAAAACCATTAAAAGTCCAAAATATTGTATGGAAGAGTGGCACAAGTCCATAGCCTTCATTTTAATTTTCTCAAAAATAAGAATACATTAATGCATATTGAAGCATCTGGTTTTTAGTTTTCGACTTAAAATCATAGGAGCATTAAATATTACAAACATAACGTGCTGAAAGGATTTTACTTCGGCCTAGTTTTATTATATGCATAATGACGTAGTGAAAAATTGGTAATATATATTTGTATAAAAAAAATCATCCCACAGTTTTTGTTTTTTATTAAAAAAAAAAAAACATTAAAAATTAAAAAAAAATATATATCGAATATCTTGAGAACACAAAGATAATAATGATCAACTCCAAAATAATATTTTAATCTACACACAATACCATAATTAGTAATTGATAAGATTTCTAAAAAAAATTTAACTGAAGGTTTTTTTTCTAGGCCAAAAAAAAAGCTACAAACAAAAATGGTAAAAATTGTTAAAAATGTTTTTCGGCTCGAATATCTCAAAAACACCCAATGATGTCAACTCTGAAATAATTTTAATCTACCCACAATACCATAATTAGTAATTGATAAGATTTGTAAAGAATTCAATTGGCGGTTTTTTTCCAGCAGGCCAAAAAATCTGCAAAATCTGGTAATAATTGTTGAAATTTTTTGTGTCGCATAAATTTAGAGCAAACAGCCTTCCCTTGATTGCACAACTCATAAGTATTTCGAAGATTTTTAATTGTTTTTTTTCTAATAAAAAGTAACATCGGGTGTCGAGTTTCAAAGGGAACCAATGGGAAGTTATCAGTGTGGGTCAAACCCAGCCTCTTTTTTTAGTATATTAATTTACCACTGATATTTTACTGATTACAATGGAAAAATGGCACAAGTTACATACTATATTTAATAAAATAATTGTATTAAATGTAAATATTTATGAAATAAAAATAAAATAAAGAGAACATTCTGTATTACAGAACTGTTTTTTTTTTTTTTTAATTTTTCATTTCCTCTTCAATTTAGTGTATAAAGCTTAGTTTATAATCAAAAATGCGAAGTGAAATTCAAATCGAAATGAAACATCAATAAATCTCGCTTCGAAAGGTTTAAAAAGAAAATAAATTCTGTTTTATATTTGGGTTAGATAAGTCCGTTGAATTATATTTACTTCGAAACAAATTTTTTCCTCCTTGTCGCTTAAATAATTGCATTTAGTTTTATTGTATTTTTGACGCCTGGGAAAAAGGCAATTTTTTAGTGTGAAAATTTCACTTCGCTTCGATTTATAAACTAGGCTTAAGTAAGTTAACTTTTATATTCATTTTTCTCGAAATCATTTTGAATGGACTTGTGCCGTTTTTCCCCTGCACCCTTCATATGTTCTGAAGTCAAAATCAGAGGTAAAAAGAAAAATTAATTGAATTCAAGAACTTGGTGGAAAATGAAACGAAAAAGAAAATACAAATTTTGAGACAGCATAGTGAAAGTGAATATTGTAATACAATTTTTTTTACAATATCTTAGCAAATGGGGAATTGGTCCATAAACAATAGTACCATACACACCTCAACAGAATGGGAAAGAGGAGCGGATTAACAGATCGTTCAAAAACTACCTATGTTGTTTTTTTTTTTTTAATTTTCAAGATTACATTAATGTTCAAATCTAAAAAATGTAATAACATCCAAAGACAAAAATGTGTTAGTCCGGTGTAACTGTGTTACTACAAAACAAAGTCAAAGCTATTAATTGATAACCATTGACAACCGTCCACCCTATGAACGGAACGCATTCATTTTTATGTTATTACTTTCAATTAAAACACCGAATCTGTATGTACAAATTTTCCTTATTGTTATTACTAATTTCTTCAAATACAAAAAATGTGCAACACTATATACATACATATGCATGTAAATTTAATATTCCCTGATAGGTAATTCGTTGTTTTTTTAATTTAATTTAATTTAATCTTATTTTTATCAAAATACCCGTCTAAATGATTAAGTCTTATATATCTAAAATTTCACCACCTCCTTAACTCTACTAAGATTAAAAATTTAGAACAATCAAAATAATTTGTTCTATTTTGTTTGAAGAAGTTACATATTTAGATGAACTTGAACACCTAAGCTAATAAGATAAATAAGTTTTTTTTTAATCTTAAATAAAATCTTTGATATCTTTCAATTTCACTAAATAATCTATCTGTGCTGAGTGTTCCTCAGGCCTCCGACAGACATTATTCGATAAGGAATAAAAATGCTTCGTTTCCATTTTATCTAGGGCACAAAAGATTAAACAGCTGAAACATTTTTGTTTTTACACGCATTCGTCAAGTCAATATCAGTTAAAGGCGGGTTTGTCTAATTATTATATGACAAACGAAATATTTATTTTATATTTGTTTAAATAAATATACGATTTTTCTTCTTGACAATTTTTAATGAGCGTATTGATAATAATTTTCTCATATGTTATATCAATAACAGTAAAAATTGAAATATTTTTTAATATATTTCAGTAAATTCGGCTTTATTTTAATGTGGAAATAAGATCGAATTCTTGATGTGGCTTGAGAAAACAAAATCAAATACAGTTTTGATTATTACAAAAATCTTAATTTTTAGAATTTCCTTTTTTTTTTTTTAACTAGCAAAGCAAGAAACAAAGAATTGGATTGAGAAAAGGAGCTATAATTAATGAGTTCTAATTCTTAAACTAAAATTAAATAGCATTCACAACAGGATATGAGTCCCCAACTGGATTGGGTTTATGTCCCAAATTACAGTAATAAAATGGCGCTTTTTTCTGAATCTCTTGTAAAATTGGTGTCATCAAGGCAACATTGGTTAAAACTATCAGAAATATAACGTCTGACATGTTCGGTTTTACACGAACACTACAACGAAACCTCTGGATTGACAATGAGTGCCAAGAAGCATAGAACTTTGTGAGATAGTTAGAAAGTTTGTTTGATACTAACTAGGGTTAAGTTAACACTTGACAATCGCTGTTTGTCCAGGATAAGAATGCAATTGAGAAACTTAATTGCCCTTATATAGGATACTAATCATCTCGGTCCTGTTATATGTATGTACATATATGGTGCAGAGGCATGGAACTTGACAAAGGTAGTTCCGTCTGCATAAACAGTAAGTGGATGAGAAGATAATTCATACGACAGGCTGAAAATTTCAAAATAGTAAAAGTCCAACGACTGAGGTGCCGGGGTCATTTAGAGCAGGCGGATACCAATATTCTGTAGCCCGGAAAACCATCAAACAAACCCCGAGTGAAAGCGCAGTAGAGGAGAATAACTCATTTGAGACACGCGTGTGTTAAATGAACAACATTTCAAGGTCATATTTTATCGGTACAGTAAAAAGTTTGTAGACAAAATTTCTTCTCAGTTTGAATAAATTAAAATTGATCCAGTGTGTGATGTCTGACGATTTTATTTTGTTCAGCTGCGAAACAGGCTTAGCGTAATGTAAACAAAACAATGTACAAAATCTGGATTTTGTTATTTTTGGTTATTTCCAAAACTAAAAGACATTCAAGCATTTGGTTTGGTTTTCAGTTTTTGACTCAAAATTATTAAGGGCATTGAATATTTAAAATAAAAATGGTACTTAAGAACGTAAATTAAAAAAAAAAATGGTTACACTCAAAAAACTAAGTTTTTTTCCTAATTTTAGAGTTTGAAATGGAATTGTTCAAAAACTGTTGCCTAGAAAAAAATTTATTTAAAAAGAAAATTTAAGAATAGATTCCTGGCTTTTACAAAAGGTATAGGATTTTATTCTATAAATTGTCGTTGGATTTTGACGAGTCGTTTTGTATTTAAAGTCAATTTTTTGGAAAATTGCCCCTCCCAATTAAACCGGGGATATAGACTATCCCATCAAAAGGATTTTGTTCTTCTTTTGCCTCAACTTATACGCTCTAGTAGTTTTATGCATCTTGTGCTAAGAACCATCTTTTTTTTATTATACTGGAAATTATACTAGGTACTTGTTATAAATTTATTATTGCTATATTTTGAATGTCTGTATTTTGGAAACTGTTGGGATGTTCTGGGCTTAAATTGAAGAAAATATAATTACTTTAAAATTTTAGAGCAAAAATATAAAACTAAAAACTAATCCTTTGCGGTTAAAATTGCCAATAACCGAAAAGAGCCCGAAAATTTCTCGTTTTTTATTTTTGACCATGATGCGTGAGTTCGAAAACTTGGGTTTTTCATGAGGCCAATATCAGGAACGACTCAGCAAAAAATCAGAACTACCGGATTTAACGCAAATACGCCCCCCAATGAGACGAAAAGGTTATTTGGCTGTACGGATCAATTATAAAAAAAAAAATCGATAGACTGATTAGTTTTTAATTTTTAGAAGCAAACATATCAAAACTATGCTGCTGAATTTTATTGAACTAGTATGAACTGTTAATTAGAATTAACTTTATGAATCATAATCATCGTCAATTATTGTACATCTACACGAAAAGACGACTGTAATCTTTTTATAGATAAAGAAAGGTAATTTTAGCTTCAGAATAACTCAAAGGTTAAGGCCATCATTTTTTGCCTTATCTCCTCAGACCGATCATCGAACATGCAATAGCAAATCATTAAACAATACTGCACAACAACCAGCAACACAGGTACTTCGTCAATAGGTCAATGTAATGTAATAAATAGAACGACCTAGTTTCTATAAGATTCAGTAATAGATGCCACCTCCATGCAAATGTAAAATATTTTGGCTGTTCAAAAAACTTGTCACGCATAACTTCTATGTATTAGAAAAAAAAGAACAAATGAAACAACATACATACTTAGACTTAAGTCACACAAATAAGATTTAGCATCAGCAGAAATTCGGTTGGTAAGATAGCCATGTTACCATGCACTGCGAATCCAGCGGTGCACAATCAGCATTTGCCACAACTTAAGATGATAATTATACCTTCGACTTGATCCGTAAGATGGGGCTGTATGTTGCACATAAAACAGGAACAAAATATGGTTTTCAAAGACCCAACAAAAAATATAAGTAAAACGTAAAGAAGCCTTTCAATGTTTCAGTGCACTAATGTAGAATGTTTGGGCGTTTCCAATAGAAATAGATAGGTTATGGCTCCCGACGAGGAACGAGCACGTACTTTAATATACAATCGCGTTGTTTGTTAAGAAAATCCAACACAAAGCGGAAGAACCTCGCCAGAATCCAGGAAACAATCGCATAAAACCATATTTCGAGTATAACTTTGATAAGATTTATTAATTGTACATACCTTTCTAGGGTGTAGCGTATCAGCATTACAATAAAAGCTAATGGAATCGGCCATATCAGATGTTTGTAGTCGGCATGATGAACATCTGGACGGGATCCCGGTGCTATGTCCTCCCACGTCACGTTGGGCGGAAGCCATATATTTGTTGACCAAAATGTGTCGCCGATTACCCTGATTATATTCATTTTATTTTATTTATACGATGAGCAGGTTTATAACTTATTTCAGGGGTTTGTTTCTTTTACTTTTTAACTTAATTTTTAATTAAACTTTTCTTTTTTTTTCGTGCGCTGAGAATTGAAACAAGTGGTTTTAGGGGGCTATGTGCACAATGTATATTTACAGAAGAGTTTAATATTATTTTTATTGAAATGGTTATTCATATTTTTTTCTTTTTAATTGTTAATGATTCATGTTAAGCACATCGCGTGAATTTTTAGGTGACTACGACTTCAAGAAGCAAATTCGATAAGTAGAAGCAGCAAAGCACACAACCGCTGAAAATTTGTGCTGAAAAAGTACTCGTTGTCGTCGTCGCTCCGTTGTTCGTTCCGCACTTTCTATCGCATGACAACGCACGTGAACGGATATATGTGACAGATGTCAGTGAGACATTTGACAGTTGTTTTGAAGAATGCGACAGTGATGCCACTTTCTATGTAGAATATATTGTATTAGAGGTCTACATCACATCGTCGGTTTTCTGGCAGAGATGGTTAAGGTCTAGTACATACTTGTGGACCATATCGTGAAGCCATACAAATTTGCGTTTTTGTTCATCTCGTGAACGTGCTCGTGAAGCCATGTGGAGAAAAAAGTGGAAAGTTTTTGTTCATGGGCGGTGAACCAGTTCACATGCAAAAGGTACGGGAACGCTTCGATTTGATTTAAAACGTCAAACTTTCACAACGAATTCAGAAGTCTGTACTAGCGATAAATGTTAAACATTCACTTTCTCCATTGCCAAATTGTTCACTTCACGAGCATGTATGTACTAGGCTTAAGCCTAGTACGTAGATCGGGAAAAGACAAATTTTACTCCACAATTCTAATCTCTACAAAAACGTTGGAAAAATCGCGCAAAATTAATGTTTTTCTTCTTTGTTTTCTTCTTTTAAATTATCGATACATAATAGTTGATTGTGTTTATCGTGCAAAATTATTGACCTGTCAAAATTTTTCCCGCAAAATAATGCTTCGAACATTATATTTCCTGGCAAAATTTAGTGGAGACTTCACCCAAACGTCACAGTTTTGCGCGTGAACTGCGTACCGCCTGGAAAAAAACTGAAGACAAAATTTGTCCTGGAAAAAATTTTGTATGAAAAGAAAAATTTTTCCCGAACTGCGTACTAGGCTTTAATACTGCGTTTTCATTAGAGCAAATGAGGTAATTTCGTTCAAAATTTCGAAATTCAATTCAAAATCATCTCATTTCCCATACAAATTCAAATTTCCAAATGAGGTAATTTCAACCAAATTTGCACGAAATTCGGTAGGAAATTACGTAAAACTTTTATGAACACACCCAAATGGATTCCACTCAAAGTGGAACCCATTCGAAATGACAGAATTCAATGTAAAAAACAACAAAAACAAGCGATTGATAATCTGGGCCTTCAAACAAAATTAGCAAATTTGAAATGTGAAAACTTTTTTTGTAATTTGCCAAATTACCTCATTTCAGCTCTAATGAAAACGCAGTATAAAGCTGAAAGCGGGAAATTTAAAATAGTTGATTTTTTCAAGGATGGATTACGTAAAAGACAGTTCGTCTGTTTGGTATCGTGAAATTTATTGCAAATTTTCACATTTTGATGTCAAAACCTATAGCTAATACTGCGTTTTCATTAGAGCTGAAATGAGGTAATTTGGCAAATTACAAAAAAGTGTTCACATTTCAAATTTCGTAATTTTGTTTGACAGTGGTGCGTTCTTTTATGTACTGTGGTTAACTATAGTTAACTATAGTTAATTTCGGTCGTTCCTTTAATACAGAAAAGTTACTTCGAGTAACTTTATGACGTCATAAAATCGTTCCTAAATTCTAAAGTAAAAGTGTCAAAAAGTAACTTTTTGTAACTTTTTCCAACTCATCTCCTCGATACGAATTGAAATAGTTGGTCTGTCAAACACATCTGAAATGCAATGGTGGATGTTTTGTTTACTTTTTGCCCATTTGATTTGGAATTGTTTTCAATATTTAAAATAAGTTTTTATCAATTTAAGGCTCTCCCAAACCAACGCGATTAATCGCTGCGACAAAAGAAAACAACAATAACAACACGTGGTTGTCAAACAAAACTACACGTTGTTATTATTGGTTTCTATTGTCGCGGCGATTAATCGCGTTGGTTTGGGAGAGCCTTTAATCGATTTTTTGTTGTCGAATTTGATTTTTGGAATAGTTTTCCTTTATTTTCTGATGCATTTTCTTTCTGTCGGCATTTTCTTCTTTATATTTGGTTAATTTTTCATCAAAAAATTCTGTGCCATAAACAATGAAGAAAATTGCACATGTTATTTTGAATTCCTAATAATTATTTTTGCAATAAATTTAATGCAATCACATTTTTTCTTGGTTATTCATTCCAAATATACAATTCAATTTTTTTTTCAACCCCTTTCGTTTGACAGATTAACTTGTTAACTCTGGTCGTTCCTAAATGAAAAAGTTACCAAGAGTAACTTTCTTAACTATGGCACATCAACTTTTATTTTTGACACATTAACTATAGTTAACCACAGTAACATAAAAGAACGCACCTCAGTCCAGATTGTCAATCGCTTGTTTTTGTTGTTTTTTACATTGGATTCTGTCATTTTAAATGGGATCCACATTGAATGGATTCCATTTGGGTGTGTTCATAAAAGTTTTACGTAATTTCCTACAGAATTTTGTGCAAATTTGGTTGAAATTACCTCATTTAAAATTTTGAATTTGTATGGTAAATGAGATGATTTCGAATTGAATTTGGAAATTTTTAACGAAATTACCTCATTTGCTCTAATGAAAACGCAGTATAAAAAACCTGTGTGGGAAAAAAAAATAAATAAATAAATTTGATGGCACAACAGCTCATGAAGAACTAGGGCCTAGTGACTTACAACTCTCAACCATTCCTGTGTGCGTGTCTGTAGGAATGGAGGGGACCTACAGTTTATTGCCGAATCCGAACGGCTAACGAGCGGCACTTTTCTGTGACAGGAGATACTCTTGGAGGATTTGTCAATTCCTCGCAAGAGGCAGTAGCCGTTTTTTCTTTTAAATAAATAGGTGGCGAGGCTGGGGATCGAACCTTAGACCTCCGGCATGACAGTCCATCGCACTAACCATCACGCCACGGCTACTACCTGTGTGGGAAACTTGGTAAAAATTTCACGTTGCCAAACAGAGGTAATTTTGCTCACAGCTGATGTGTACACTCTGTTTCATGGGTTTGTCAATGTAGGTACCTGTTTGATAACGTGAAATTTTCACCAAGTTTCCCACATTTGGATTTTTTAAACTATGGGTTGATACCAAAATTTGAAAATTTGTGAACATTTGCAAGAAATTTCACGTTACCAAACAGACTGATTGTCATGCAAACTGACGCCGTGAAGTCTGGAATAAAAATAATACTGGGCGCGTTAAGTTTGACGTTCCTATTTTCTATTATGGCAGATTGGTGTTAATTATTTAAAAAACACCAAAATAGCGCGAACAAACGTACCAATGGGCGCGTTTGGGCGGCAATCCAAACCTATCCGGAGAGGTTTGTGTTGTTGTAATCCCATAGGGAAATTCAGCTGATGAACCAAACAGCTATCCTAGAATTTTCGGTATACTTTACTATCCGATGGGCAATTTGAGGAGCAGCTGATTACGTTTGCAGCTGAATTTTGGTTTGCTGGTGTCGCGTCTTTGTTATTGGTTTTTCGTCGTTTGTAAAAGGAATAAAATATATATATAAATTAGAATGATTGCAATCAATGACAAAATTTAAAAATTATTTGTGGGTTATTTGTTTGAGAACAATTTTTTGTAAGACTAAAAGTAAAATCATCGCAGTACAAAGACTTTTCACTGACTAAAAAGACTAAAAGCAGTTAAAAAGTACCGCAGTTAATTAACTTACAGTTAATTAACTTTTTTTTTTTAACTGCACAGTCGGGTCGGAATGTTAGTACTGACTGCTGACTGCTTGTTTCGCAGTTAAAGTACTTATTTACAGTATTAACTTATATTCAATAAGTAAGTTAATTAACTGCGACTTTATTAACTGCATTACCAAAGTACTTCAGTCTTTTACAGCTCTGGTACCTACGGGGTACGGGTGTTTTTGCAAACGTAACCAAATTTTTGTTGGATTTTCAACTATTTCTTCTGTTTGCTTGTGTGTACTAAGTACCACGTTTATGCGGTGTTGAAGCTAACTTTACTTTTCTTATAATTTTTCGTAGTTTTCAAATCGTGTTGTATAATTAAAGAAATAGGCCAATAATTTCCTTAAATATACAATTTTAGTTTAAATTTGATGCAAAAATTATATAGCATAATAATTCAATAAAAATTGTATTCTTTTTATAATTCATTTGTTTAAATCTTAGCAAAAATAGAAAAAATCTTCGTTTGGGGTTAATGTGCGCAATCATTTTGAGGGCAAGTCTGCGCATGGAAATCTTATAAAACTTCATATATTTCTGCTTAATGGGAGCGGGTCAGAATTCTGGCTATCAAAATCCTGTATGACCAAAATTCTGTTTTTTCTTTTTTTTGAAAATACTGTACGACCAAAATTCTGTTTTTCAGAATTCTGTATTTTAAAATTCTGTATATCCAAATATCTGTATATTCAAAATGCTGTAAGTGTAAAATTCTGTTTACCAAAATGCTGGTTATATGCAAGTTCTATATTTCGAAGAAAAAATTGTTAATAATATCATTGTTAAGCACGTACAAGTACAAATAGAATTTTCGCATTTACTTTGTACAAAAATTCATTCAAGTACGATCTCTTTAAAAACGAGTAAGAGACCAACCAACGTTTTATTAACTCTATTTTCGTGAATATACTTCTGTTAAACCTCGATATGTAGAAATTGTAGAATTTAACGATGAAACTTAGAATTCTTCAGCAATATTGGTACAGGTCTGAAATGTTTTATTTGCAAAATTCATTATAGAATTTGAGTATTTTGAAGAGGTTTTACATCGACACCTTAGGTTAGAGTGGCCGTCTAGATGTTGTTGACTCACTTAGACCCCAAGGGTCCATTGTGATATAGTCTTACCATCGACACCTTAATATGATCAATTTTAAATTAAAGGTACAAAATAGCTACATGAAATTTGGCCCCATTACAACAAAATAGCCGCAAACAAATAGGGTCAAAATACTGTTTTTAAAATACTGTATTTCAAAATACTGTAATTCAAAATTCTGGTTACACAAAATTCTGTATTTTAAAATTCTGTATCGTCAAAATTCTGTATTTCAATATTCTGCTTTTCAAAATTCTGTATTTAAAAAAATTCTTTTGATAATGTAAAAAAGTGCGTTGTTTTTCCGATTTAAAGAGCTAATCGCTGGAGAGTTTATAAGTTGGGATTTAAATAATTTTATAATTTATTTAATTTCCCTGTTTGGGTAAGTACAAGTACTGACCAAAACTTCAAATTCTTGCGCATTTCAAAGAAAATTGATCCAAATGACGTTTAAATTTCCAGAAACTTCTATTTTTGGACTATAAGACCCTAGGACTTACTGGCAAATACATGTTTGTGTTGTTTTGTTTTTACGTTTATAATAGAAAGAAAGAAATAGAATACCTTCTGTTTTTTTTCTTATGGCACGAAAATGACACGTTTTTTTTTTCGGAGTGGGATTGAACCCCCAAACCCCTCCCCCTGCGTTCACTTCTGCTTTAACATCATACTAAGTCGTCTAAAATTTTTGTCCTAAGTATTAAAAGTTATCGGACCTTTTAATAGTTTTCTAACAGTACATATTGATAGTAATATTCAATGCTGAAATTTGGCGCACTTGGTTTCGTTGCTGAGCAAGAAACAAAGAAATGATGACGTTTACGATAATGTATGTACTTTAAGGGCTCGATACATTGTTACCGAAATGCCAAAGCTTATTACATTAGAGATGAATCTATAATCTCATTCACTCAAGTCTCAACGAAATCTCGATACCTGTAGATGACAAATCCTGCAATTCATCATTCTTTTTATTTTCTTCGTCTTTATGTATCTCAAATCTTAATTATCTGAACTAACAGCAAATAAATCTCGAAATTCCATCAAACAATTCACTCGGTGCTAACTATCGAATTAACAATTCATTAAGAGCTAATTAGTTCATAAACAACAAATCTCATCAGAGACCTACTTGTCAAGCGTTTAGCTTTTAGCGATAAGATTTACAATTCATACATTATTACTTAAGACATGAATGAAAATTGTTAAGGTATCCTTGTCCATATCCCACCAGTCACCACACATGGGTAAGCTTAGTGTTCCTCTACCCATCTAAATAAAAACATTGAAAGCTTTAAATACTCTCCCGCTCCTAGATCATAAACTTATCCTTATACGAGACGAGTAGTTCTTTAGATAGATTGCGCAGGTCCAATTTTAAAGTTCACCCTAATTTTGTATACAAAAACAAAAATGTTGTTTTCATAGGCATATGATATTATAGTGCCGTTGGAAAACATTAAAATAGAAAATAATGTGGTGAATCTGAAAGATGTTGATATATTTTCCACTCTCTGTAGGAAAAAGCTGCCAGTATACCTAGTTCTTCCATCCGATGTGACGTTCCAAAACGTCGTCGTCGTCGTCATTGCTGCTGTATTGTAATATTCTTCCTGTTTCTATGTACATAGTGAAAATTAAGAAAAAATTATTGTCACAAAATGGCATTATTTCATAAGGACTCCAATAGTTTTTTTTGCTGAAACTACTCAAGGAATAAAGAGCACAAATCTCGCGTGCTGCTACCGCCGCCACCCCGCCATACAGTGAGTTTCATAGAAAAAAAATGTTTTTTTTTTTTTTTTAAAGATGCAGCCCATTTATTTTTACTCGCACAAATCAAGCTGATATATAAATACAAAAAATATTTTGTAAGTTTTTTTTAGGTACTTTCGCTTGTTTGTTCTGTTGTTTGAAAATTAATTCCTAGCTGTTCTTAAAAAATGTGCCAATCAATAAACATAACATTGCTAAACAAGAAAATAAAATACTTAAGCAATTTAAAACCTAAAATAATAGAACTTAAAGGTGTGGCAGAAATAACATTGAAAAATATAAGCACTATATAGGATTATGTGAATATTTTTTTAATCATCATAATTAATAAAAAAAAAAAGGCCCAGCAGAAAACAACCTCCTATTCTTCTTTAATTTTGCATGGGATTTGAACATTACGAAACTTCTTAGTCTTGAAATCCTTTAAATCCTTCATTGTTGAAAGATTTTTTGTTTTTCTTGTTGCTGTTGTTGTGTAGCTATGTAGATTGTAGATACGGAAAATAAAAGTTTTTGTGGTTTTGAGTTTGAAGAGTGTTTCCTTTGACTTAAAAGGTAAATGGATACTTTTTGCAAACCTCTCTTACAGCAAATGTTATATTTCAAGGCCATATAATCGTAAAGGATTGCTTGGGGGTAGAGGAAAATAACAACAACAACAACAACAGTCCGTGCAACAGTATGGATTCTTTACTCTTATATAAAGTATCGAATTTCGTAAAAAACACAAAAGAATAAGGTTTGAATAGGACCATGACTATGGATACTTCCCTATGATTTCGTTGCATAGGCCTTCAGGATTTTCTGTGCACTCTAGTGCTTGGCTTTAGTTGAAGTGCTTTAGTATTCTGAATCATGATAAACTACAGGAATATCCAAGCAAACTTAAAACGTAAAACGGGAATATGGTAAACCAAAAATAATTGTTTTACTTGGAATTTTCTGCGTTGACAGTAAAGAGTGGGTAAGTAAAGTATCTCATCTTTATAGCGAACGTTCAGTAACGAAAATCCGGCACTTGGATTTTTTTTCCTGCTTGATGTGTAGTGGTTGAGTTGAGAGTGCATAAAAAACTACGTTTTCGTAGTGCAAATTTTGTTCTTGAGCACTTTGAAGTCTATGGTTTTCAAAAAGTATCGCGTAAAACTGTGTGCATCCCCTTTTCCTTTTCCTTTGCTGTGCAAATGGGTTCGGGAGATTTCAACTCTAAAAACCAACATATTTATTATACTAGGTTTGTTCGGTGAGCTCCGAAGTCACCCTCGCCCCAAAGCGTTTTTGAAAACCCTGAACTAACCCTGACAATCGAATTCTCTGTTTTTTTAAACCTTGTGTCGCCCTGAACTGGCCCTGAAGTAGATCTATATTTTTGCTGGGGCGAGTTTATGTACCGAATAAACTGCCAAAGTGACTTAAATTATGAAGCATTCATTTTGCTGAAGATTCGTGATTGTTTGAAAGAAAGTTTAAAGCTGTTCTTATTAATTTTTTAAACTTATTTAAAGGTTTAATTATTGGAGTACAGAAATTCTTTCTTGCTTAAAATGTCAACAATACAATTGGGAACCCTAAAGTGTTTTTAAAAATTGAAAAACCCAGGTTTCTTGACAACTCTTGGGTCTGTCAAGAAAACCGGGGTCAGCACTGGGTACAGTTCAACGAACAAAGCTACTTACATTTATAAATATTGTCCTGTCGAAAATGCAAGGCACCACCGAAATTTCGTAACAGCATAATTTCGGTTTTCGGGGTTAAGAGCCCCCGATCGGCTGCCATTTATATCTAATGAATAAAAGTTTTTCACTAAACTTTGAGAACTTGAAAAATTTAGCTCTTTTTTCTACGTATTTGTTGTATTTAACAGTGATTAAAAATACAGATTAAGAAATCTGACTGAGTAAGGTTTAAGATTTAGATAGTTGTCAGCTTGCTAAATTAAGTGATCACTTTTTTTTTAAATAAAATTGATGAAATTAACTTGCACTTAACACTTTAATAAAAGTTCCTGTTGAAATGGACATACATATGTACTTTTACGTACATATGTATATGTTGGCAGTTCAAATTACACGTTTTTATATTTATTGTCCAGCTCGAATGACCAAATGTTGAGATGTACTTTTTTGTGGTTGGATTTTTAAAATGTATAAATAAATATAAATTAAGTACTACGTTTACGTATATTTACCAATTTAAAACGAAAAATGATCAATGAAAAATTATAAATTTAAAGTGGGTACCTACATAAACCTACCTTTTTAGATAAAATGTTTTTTTTTTATATATATAAAAAAATAGGTTTTTAAAACGGACTAAGAGCCAGTTTGTTCAGAGCGGGTTAAATCTGGTAGTAATATTTTCCAAAATAAATAAATAATGATTTTATTATTATTATAATAAACACAATAGACCTCACCAGTAATAAAATGTAGTTATGACTTAAATATTGCAGTGAAATTAACCATAACGTTATGGATCCTAAATAATTAACCATACAATATATTCTCAATTTTTTTGAGTTTATTATTTAGAGCAAATTGCATTATGGTTAATTTAACTGAAATATTTAAGTCGTAACTAAATTTAATTATCTTGGTAGGGTCCAATAAGCTATTGAATGAGTTTTTTTACAAAGGCTACAATCCTTTTATGTGCAGGTCTCTTTTTCTGTTGCAGATTAAAAAGTACATATATAGAAATTAGTTGCTACTTATTTGCTAATTAGTTACGCAAAAAAAATTTATTGCTTGGTTTGCGAGAAAATGGGTCCTGCTAAGTTGACGTCAACTTTCACAAAACTATACATTAACGGTTCGGGAGTGGATATATATATATAACGTTATGCATCCTAATTAATTACCCATACCCATACATTATAGTCTCAATTTTTTGGAGTAAATTCGATACATAGTTCATTATTTATAGTCTACGGAAGTGTTTAGGCAATAACATGTACGGTTTATTATCTATAGCCAATTCTATTAAAGACCATTTTTCTGAAATATGTATTTAAGTCTTAACTAAATTTGATTATTGGTAGGCCCCATTAAGAACTACTTAATTGCTAATTAGTTACGCAAAAAAAAAAAATGTATCGCTGTTTTGGTTTGCGAGAAAATGGGTGTCCTTATATGATGACGTCAGCCCTATTTAACCGAAACGAAAAAAATGATTAAAATTTTTTTTGCGTTACTAATTAGCAATTAAGTAGCAACTAATTACTATATACTTTTTAATCTGTAACGTTAAAAGTCACCTGCTTAGTTGATACAAGGTACATATACCTATTAAAGGTAATATCATTAGCGTTTTCGTTTTTGTTCTGTTTTGCGCATCTACAAAAATGAAGGATTCAGTGCCCATTTACATGTCAAATTTCGATATTTGTTGTTGTTTTCAATATTGCGGTTTGAAGTTTTTGGGAGCACTCGAGCAACCATTTTTTAATTTCTGACAGTTTTAATTCTGACAACATGCGCAAGATATTACCTTATAGGGTTTTCCATTGGTAAATTTAGATTTCAATGAAAAAAATGATTTATTTTGTGGCGAATGGAACACAATTTCAAATTGATTTACTTTTGTCACTGTGTTTGTGCATTATAGCTTCTATGTCAATATTTAAAAAAAAATCTTCCCTCGATTTACTTTTAGAAGAGAAATATAAACTTGATGAAATTGCCGGTTCATTTTAAACTGCTACCATTTATTTACTGCCAATTATTTTCCACATTTTTCAACATAATTTTCATAAGCGAAATATCAACGAAAAACATTTGCAAACTGACAGCTGGATTTATGTTGGTATTAGTAGAAAGAGGGGTTAATCTTGCTTAGGGTGGTCCTTATTTGTATGGAAGGAAAAAAAAGTGTTTTTTTTTTATTGAGCACCATTTTTTTTGCTCCTCTGTATTAAAAACATGCACAAAAAAAATTTTAAGATATTCGGATTATATTAACAAGTGCCTCAATGAGTCTGAAATCCTAAGCAAAGTCTTTTATAGCATAAAAAAATTAAATCCAATTATGA